>CM036941.2:708509-1311509 GCA_020352615.2 Yoshiicerus persimilis
ATGACGACTAATCGCTGTAGATCATCTTCTTTGTCATTTTCCACAACACCATGGATAATCACATTTTTTCGTCGTTGGAGACTTTGAATGGCACTTAATTGTTGCTGTATCTTTTTTTTGATTTTGAATTATTTTTTCGTAGCCTTTCAACGGTTCCAGTTTTTCCAAAATTTCAGACCTCAGATCTGCGATTGCGGTTTTGATGAAGTCTTTTAGTTCTTCCATTTCTCTGTCCGCAGGTTTTATTCTCTTTCTTGCTTCAGGAGGGGATTCAGATGCACTTCTTTTTGTACTCGGATTACGGTCTTCTTCAGGTGTAATGCTTGTTAGTGTTTTAAGAAAGTTATACATAGCAGGTAGAGACAGAGTGAGAAGCACGTCTACTCCGCTTGGTAGGCAAACTGCTTCTTGTACATTGTACTTATTATTGCACTATTACAGTATTACTCCTATTGCAATGTACATTAAGTAGACTTCACATGGGTATTATGCAACATTTTCACTGGAACAAAAATTCTCACTTGCAAAGATGCAAAGTGGATGAGAAAGTTGCAGAGAAGCGAAAGCGACGTGAGCGCCGTCTGCACGGAGTTTGAGTTTGTTATAGATTTCCGGAATTTATTTAATGTAATATGAAATGTTATTATTAATAGTCATATGTATTGATTTTGTTTTCCATTTGTAGCATCTCTGCTTTATAAGTAGTAGATTTCTTTCAAATATTTACATTTTATTTGGCAATATAATTTTAGAATATTGTTAACAATGCACAATACTAATACATGAATTCTGTTAGCTTTACGTGGAGGATCTGCTAATCGAACAGTACTGTAAATAGAAGTTGAGATTTTTTATATATAATATTTGGCCTAATTTTCTTTTGCTGGAAATGTATTTTTAGTTTTTGAAATTGGCAAATTATTGACATAGTATAACAGCAAAGTTAGCTAATAGCTAATGGAATGGATAAAGCTAACATACTGTAGTGGAAAAGGATTTCTTCCTTTTTCTTGGATATTCCTTAGTAATAGCTTTTTGCATATTTGCTATTTCATACCACCGCATGACATGACATGACTTTGCTTTGGCTTAGGTTGACTTTGCTTTTCATCCTATTCCTAGTTGCAGCCATTGAGTCGCCTTTGCTTTGCTTTAGTTTTACGTTATTATAATATTATTTGCGTAAGCTGACCTTTCATATTCCATGGTCTAGTGCACACGAGTTACGTAGAGCTTTGCTACTGACTATTCCGTACTCGTTCCACATGAGCGATCTCGTTCGCTTTAGCTTCGCTCTCTCTTCGACTCATCATGTCATTTATTATTATTTACGTGTAAATTACGTTTGCTGTATTTCTATTGATCTCACTACTGCTGGAGCACAATAGATCTTTACAATAATTATTTCTATTGTTTTCTCTCAGTTCAGTAATTAGCCTACACATCCGTAGTAGCCTTTTGTTATTGCACTTTCAATAGAATACCGTGTAATAATATTACATTGCACTAATGCTAATTTGCTTATGGCATTCACATACCACAACTAGTTAGCACTTTACAAAGTGTAACTGGACACAGCATTCACGCTATTAATATTGAGCACATTGAATTCGAATAAATATTTTATTCAATGTTAAATATTTATTCGCTTTAATATTCACAGTACACATGTAAGGTACAGAAGCACTAAGCACCTTCCATAGGAAATGGTCTTTTGTTTTCTCGGACGCTTCCGTTTTATTCAAATCAAAATATGATTGAATACTTTGCTTATTGGTGAGTTGCTTTAATAAGTTGCTTTCACATTTTCATTTCTATTCAATACTAATTCAAAGTGAATAGAGACAATAGAGTAAACTAGGTATCATCAGGTACTTACATCCTCTCTTTAGAATTGGTAATATTTAATAAACAATTGATTTGTTATTTTAAGTTCGGATGTAAAACCGACTCTATTGTATTTGCTAAAATAATGTTTTTTTTTTACTTGTTATTCAATTACATGTAAATTCCCTAAAGTTGTAATTTACTTGTTTAGAGACAGGAACTAAATTCTTTTGTGAAAAGTATAACAAGGTAACATTAGTAATGTGTAGATATATATAATATGAAGAACCAGTACACATTCCAATTGACGGACTTATAATACACTCCCATCAATTGTAGTAATTAAGTTTCACAAATTGTATAGAGCTTTTGTCCCCTTCCATCGGAAGTTTATTATTTATTGTTTAATGTTCTTTGTGAAATATTAGGAATGTACTATTCTCTAAAAAGGTATCTTTGTAATACGTTGTATGTTGTACTTACACTTACTCTGTACACACACATACTAATTAGGTATTGTAAACTTCATATTATAAACTACTATTTTATAAGCCTGGGAAATGAAACCAGCTCGCGAGATTCGATTCATCTATCTCTCTGTTCACTTCAATTACTCAATAAAATTTCTCTCCCATTTCCACACACAAACTCTCATAGAAATTTTATTCATTTTTATTTGATATCATTTTTATGAGATAGAACGTACCTTATTTCACTATACTAGTTCAATCCCACGGGACAGACTTTAGTTACACTAAAGTCCCTGGGACACGAGAAGAAGTATTTTCTGCATTTTATTTAAATTTTCATAATTTTATTAGAAATACTTTTATTAATTATTTTCAGAATATTAGGCCAAGTACCCTCGTGCCCCTTAAGGGCTATGTATTAGTTCACTGGCGACCGTGACAGTCTCTTTTACGTTCCGACACCGAATTTGTTTTTTCGCATTTTGATTTTTTTTTGGCTTTGCAATTTTTTTTTTGGACTTTACATTTTTTTTCGTGTGTTTTGGCCGGAGTCCAAAGTTTGTGTGTGGGGAGAAGAAACACTACACTTCTTGTGTTTAGTGAATTATTTCTTGTGTTTAGTGCGTCGTTTTAGTTCTTTTGAAAAACAAATAAAAAGTAAAATTCAGGTAGTTCCCAGCGCATGCACCGCTGTTTCAACTAAAATCGACCCGACTACACTACACGAGCCGCCGAGCCGTCCAGTAACGTCCAGCCGCCGTGTTCTCCTTTATCAAGGTTTGAGTATTGTCATTTTTAATTTTATTTTATTTCAATTATTGAGTAACAGATTGAGTACGAATCCCGTGATTGGAACGTCACGTAAAAAATTATACCTGTTATTGATCATTTTGAATAATTCTATTAATTTCATTTAAAAATTTGAATTTTTGGTTTTAATTAATTTTCTTGAGAAAAATTATATCTGAATCACCGCAGATATTAGTACCATTTATTAATGTGCGTTTTAACCATAATTGTCCTAATAATTTTAGTATTACTTTTGGGATATTATTGTTTTTATGACTCGTGGATGTATAAAATTGTCAAATTGGGATAGCAAACTTTTTGCTGACAATATCCACCTAGTACGGTTCAAATTAATTTGCTTCATTAATTATTAATTAATTAATTACGTATGTTATGCCTACATACCCGTACTTTTTATAAAATATGAGTCATTTATTTTATGAACTTACTGTCATAGATGATTGAAAATAACAATTTGAGAATATTTGAAAATAAATTTTGAGATTTAAAATCCGAACAAAGCTAATAAATGATTCTAAAAGGCAATTTATTAAATAAATCCGTAAATGCTGAGACAGAGCTAGGATATTTTAATGAGGGATCGAGTACATTTCTAATGATAATTTTATTTCCAATTGTACTCCTTAAAAGTAAATCCCGTTGATTGGGTATTTTAAGATTTCGAAATTAAGTTTATTTAATACTGTTTCGATTTATACTATTACTAAGAAGGAAGTGGATATTTATTTGATAATCCGTAAAGTACACCGTAACAATATGCATATCTACACGAAATATGAGTAGGTAGATCGACATGTAGACGTACATGCTTTGCATAATTAAAAAGTCACAAATTAAGTGTTTGACTATAAAAAGCGCAAAATAATTTTGAATAATTTGATGAAAATAATTTTGATTTTTGATTTAAGCGCATGGCAATTTTTGCGATATAAAATTAATGGTTATAATAATTAAGTGAATGAAAATTAATCACTTTTGCTTTGTTTGTTTTAGTTTTGATTAACATTACAGTTCTGACCAAACTAAGTGGCTATCAGTAATTCAACGTACCAGGTAATACAAACTTTATATGTCTTTATGCATATGCTTGTTAGGAGAAATATTTTTCTCGCATAATTACCTCAGGACTATGACTATCCATGTCTTATCGGGAAAAGCAGCAGTCTGAATCTCCAGAAAGCCAAAAAGCAGATACTTCAGCAACCGGATCAGTTTTTGACGGTATAGAAGAAGATTATTTTTATCAGGGTGAACAACCAAGTCCATACGGAGCACCTAGACAAGAAGGTCATATAGCAGATAGGACTAGGTCACAAAGAGAGGTGAATACGCCAATTGCAGATCCAAGAGCGATCGAGCGTCAAATTAAGCAGCAGAAAAGAGTTGAAAAATTATTAGAAGGTTTAGAATTGGATGATTCCACAAATCGTAGTGAATTATATGGTACGCCTCAAGGACAGTCCTTTGCATTTAATAGGTCAAGCTTAACAAATAGGTCACCTACTGAAAGAGTAGAGAATCCATTTCAGAAATCAGGAAAAACTCCTAGATCTCCTGCTAAAGCAAGTCCTATTATTAATCCGTATACAAGGGCATCTATTTCATCTACAGAACAGCCAGGTACTAGCACCGCTGTAAAACCGTCTGCTCCCTCCTATTCATTTTTTGTACCACAGGAAAACCCGAATCCTAATTTTGTCGTACCCGTGCCGATTATTCCTATTAATACTGAAGAGGAAAAAGTAGATTCCGCTACTCTTAGAAGGCAATTGTTTGAAAATTTAGATTTGAAATTTGATTTTGATTTTGATTTTGGATTTCCTCATCCAGAACAGAGTAGTGCTGATACAGAAAAGAAAACAGATTCAAATACAGATTCACCACAGAAAATAGGTTTGCATACTTCTAGGCACAGTGGTAGTACATCACAGGATAGTACAGGTGACTGGTCAGGTACGCCCACCGGAGTACCAATAACCAGTGGAATTCCTACTGCAGGAACCTCAACCAGTACATTTACTAGATCTAGGTCAATTCCCACCTGGTCAAGTACTACAAGTAGAACTAGAGCAGGGTCAGATTCCGAATTAGGACAGAAACCCTCTAGGACTCGAAAATTCTCAGAGCCATCCTCTAGTACACCAATTTATACAGTTACGATGGGTACCACTACTAAGGTTACCGTATTCAGTGCTCCTACAGCAGCTGAAAAATACGATGGAGGTACAGATGTAGATGAATTCTTGGCTTATTTTGATTCGATAGTACGAAGTCAAGGATGGACTAAAGATGAGAGAGTTTCTCATTTTTCGAATTATATTACTGGAGCTGCTCGCGAAATGTACAAGGCATATGTTGAAGGTCAAATGAAAACCCAAGGCAAATCTAGAGATGATGTTGTCATTGATTGGGATGCCTTAGAAACTGCTATTAAAAATGCTTTTAAAAGTAAGAAAACTCCCGAAGAGTATAGAAGACAATTGGAGAATAGAACTTTCCGAGATGGAGAGACTATTGAGCAATATTATTGGTCCGTTATGCGACTATGCAAGAAAGTACGTCATGATATGCCAGATGCTGATATATTAAATTATTTAGTTAGAGGCCTTCCATTGAACTTTGCTAGAGAAATTCATAATCGTCACCCGACCACTCCACAGAATGTGTATGAGTACTTAGTGGATGCAGCTAGGTTCATGTCAATGATGAACAAAGGTTTCGCTGTGAATCAGATAACAGCAGAAGATGTACAGAACATCGTAGTAGCACAGCTACAGCATCTATCATTAGATAAGCCGGCATCCATAGAGCCGAGAAAAGACGAGAAATCTAAACCGAATAAATGGAAGAAAAAAGGCCCACAGAAGAATGCCAATTCGGGAGGCAATTCTCAAAATTCAGGTTCAGGAAATCAGAATTCACAGGGACATTATAATCAGAGAAACCAAGGAAGAAATAATTCTCGAGGCGGGAATAATAGTAATAGGGGTAGATTTCAGAGAAGAAATCCAAATAACAGAAACAGGAACAATAATTTCCAGAATCAACAGAGATATAGAGACGATCGTCGACCCTACTCTTCCAATGGTTATCCACGCGACAGGAATTCTAGACACTTCAATCGCAATTATAATCGTATAGCTTACCAGGGATACAATGATCCAGGTTTCCAAGCTATTGGTTTTCCACAGGCTTCAAATATGGTACATGTTGACTCCTTGGGAGGCGCCGCCCAACAACGTGTTATCACTGGACATTTAATATGTTCCATTTGCAAAAATGTAGGTCACCAAGCCTTCACGTGTCCTCACCGTGCGGGAAACGTTCCTTTGTAGATCAATACGAGGTTGAGTCTACATTTCATTTTAATCAATTCCTCGATTTATGCGTTATCAGCTTAATTACGCCTCATCTTTTGCTTACAAATATCAAGGTCAATAACCATTATCGCACCGTGTTAATAGATACCGGAGCCACAGTAACAGTTGTACATCCTTCAGAAGTTAGTATAGTATCCCCTCTTATGTCACACTCATTGTTCATTAAAGGTATTACTGGAAACTGTAATATACAGTATCAATCCAAAGTAAAGTTGAGTTTCCCACCTAGTGAAAAAATACTAGAAGTCAATGCATTGATATTTCCAAGTTTAGATAGATCCGCTATCATTGGAAATGATGTCTTAACACAGATAGGTTTACAAATTAACTATCCTAAAAAGACTTTAAAAATTCTTGGGAATGAAATACCGTTTTACCTTACTAAGCATGAAGCCTATGAAGCTCTTGAAATAATTACTAATGAGTCTAATGTAGTTTCACTCTTAACCTCCAGTGACAGGAGTAATAATAAGAGAAAATTTTGTTTACAAAGTGAGTTGTGCTTAAGGCCTATGTCTATAAATTATGTAACAGTGCCTTGCCCTTTACAAACTCACGAGTGTTTTCTGTTTGAAGCATCAGAAAAGCTCATGATAGATAAGAATATACTTATACCATCGTTATATTTTGGCAATGTGAATCCTAATGAGTTGATCACAATACCAATCTATAACTTTAACCAAGTAAGAGTACACTTAAATATAGGTACTTCCCTGGGAATGTTCTCCGAAATAGAAGAAATATACCAAATTAATCATACAAATATCATGGATCCAGAAATAACATTGGATAATGCCGCGTTACCAATTAGACCTTTCTTAATGGATAAGGAACAATTATCTAGAATTAATATTAATCCGGATCTAACAGTTCAAGAACAGCAAGATTTAGTAGATTTAATTTCTCATTATGCTGATATATTTTCTTGGTCAGATTATGACATTGGTCATTACCAAGGAGAAGGTCTTAAAATAGATACAGGTGATGCTGCGCCTATCTATAAACCCCCTTATCGTAAAACAATGCAGGAAAGAGAAATAATCAGAACCCAAATTGAAGGTATGCTTAAAGCAGGGATTATAAGCCCGTCAACTTCAGCTTGGGGTAGTCCTGTTCTACTTGTTAGCAAGAAAGAAAGCAAGGACTTAAGATTTTGTGTTGATTATCGAGCTTTAAACAGCGTTAGTAAAACTTCTCAGTTTCCTATGCCACAAATTTACGATATTTTTGAAGTAACTAATGAGGCTAAATATTTCACAAAAGGAGATATGCCATTAGGTTACCATCAATTCGATGTAGATCCAGAGAGTAGAGATAAAACTGCTTTCGTAACTCAAGAAGGTTTATTTCATTGGAACCGTGTGAGTTTTGGATTAAAAAGCGCACCAATGTTCTTCAATCGTATGATGCGTAAGATTTTTAGTAATCTTTTATACGGTACTGCTTTTATTTATCTTGATGATTTAACTATCTATAGTAAAGATTTTCCATCACATCTAGTGAAATTAGAAAGAATCTTTAAACGATTAAGGCGACATAATTTAACATTGAAGCCGAGTAAGTGCATGTTTGCTTATACAGAAATTCGATTACTAGGATATGTCATTTCGTCTAATGGTATCTATCCAGATCCAGAAAAGACTTTGGCACTACAGAATATGCCCATACCAAATACAGTCAGACTTGTGCGATCATTTATAGGATTAGCGAGTTATTATCGTAGGTTCATAAAGAACTTTGCTCACTTGGTCAAACCGTTGATAGATTTAACAAAAAGTGAGAATCCTTTTATCTGGACACCAGAGTGTCAGAAGTCATTTGAGAAGGTTAAACAGATCTTATCCTCTCAGCCGGTTTTGCGACCTTATGACCCACAGTTGGAATTAGAGATACACTGTGATGCAAGTCTATACGCTATAGGCGCTGTGTTAGTACAGGTGCATGAAAATCAGGAGCATGTTGTTGCCTATGCATCTAGAGTACTGAATAAGGCCGAACGAAATTATTCCGCTACCGAGAAGGAATGTTTAGCTTTTGTATGGAGCTTACAGAAATTCCGAGAATACGTCTTTGGAAGACATGTGACTGTAGTTAGCGACAGCCACGCCGTATGTGCGTTGCGCCGTGCAAAGAACCCTAGAAATGCGCGCGTTGCGCGATGGAATTTATTAGTCCAAGATGTGGATTTAACAATCAAGTATAAAAGAGGAGTTGTACATTTAGATGCAGATTGTTTATCTAGACTAATTCATTTTCCTGAGCAAACAAATGTAGATAATAGAGCAGAGAAAAGCGAGAATGAGAATAAGATTCATTCAATAATAGCTATGGATTACCGTACGCGCTTGATAACAGAACAGAATACAGATCCAAGGTGCATTAAGATTTTAAATGGGTTAAACAGTAAAAATTTTGAAATTAGAAAACAGTTTAAGAAATATAAAGTTATTAATGAAATTTTAAATAAACATAATTCAACCCTAAATATGTATCAAACAATGATACCAAGCAGCATGGTACGCGAGATAATTACAGCATTTCATGATAATTTAATGGATGGACATTTTGGGTATATTAATACATATAATAGGTGCCGCCGACGATATTATTGGCCAGGAATGGTAAAATCTATTGCTAAATATGTAAGGCAATGTATACATTGCGCGATGCGCACAAAACCTCCTTTACAGCCAGTCGGAATGATGCAACCCTCACAGATCTATACAGCTTTTGATAAAATAGCTATAGATTTAATTGGTCCATTACCCATAACGGAAGAACCCAGATGCAATTCTTACATTGTAGTAGCGATTGATTTTCTGACTAAATATGTCATAGCCGCACCAATTAAAAAGGCTAATTCCGCTACCTTGGTTAATTTCATTATTAATAAAATAATTTTGGTGCATGGTTTACCTAAAGAGATATTAATGGATAATGCAAAAATGAATAAGTCTAAGATTATGAAATATGTTTCTGAGAAATTAGGGTTTAATCAAATATTTACTACAGCATATTCCCATAGATCCAATGGACTATGTGAAAGAGCTAATCGAACTATTGAAGATATACTGTCCAAATATGTTGATTCCCAACATAAACAATGGGACCGATATATCGCAGCTGTCGTGTTTGCAATGAATACTGCCACACAGAGTTCAACCCAGTTCTCACCATTTTATCTTGTACATGGTAGACATCCTAATTTTCCCCATGATATAATATTTGATCAAACTAATAATTATGCTGATGATTACATTTCTAAGTTACAAAATGCACGTACAGTTGCAAGGGAAAATATTTTAGTAGCTCAGAATAAACAGAAATATACTTTTGATCTAAATAGACGAGATTTGAACTATCCCATATCCTCTCTCGTCATGGTATTGTTTCCACAGATAACTCCAGGTTTGAGTAAGAAGTTATCTCTGTGTTATAAAGGACCTTATAGGATAATCGAACAGATTTCATCCTTGAATTATAGGGTACAACCCGTAAGGCCCTACGGTGATCAAGTTAAGTCTTTTGTAGTGCATGTACAGCGACTTAAACCTTATGAGAGCCCTCCTGAATTACCATCTACAAATGTAGATAAATTGGATGATCAGCCTCTCACTCTTTCTGATAATGAAGAAGGAGACACCGACTTGTTACATGACGATATGGCTGATTTGGTAATACCCAAAGCAAGCACATCGTCCAATATTGAACAAGATCGTGGAGTAATAATAAAAGGAAATAAAATTACAAATAGAAAACCTAGAGGAAATAAAAAGATAACCATAGGGGTAGATGAAGATACTCCCTCTGTTTCTCAGCCTTATGTTACAAGGTCTGGAAGGTTATCTAAACCCGTATTGAAACAATTTTGAAGTAATACGGATCATAGACAGTGGATTAAAATACATAGTACTGAAAGTAACTTCAGTAATAATCATAAATGAATTTTGATATGTTAAATATTTAACGAGGATTATAATTTGTACAGATAATGATATTAATACTGCTGACTCTAAGTTCAAGCGTTCTTGTGGCCGGAAGACAGGATACTTCCCTCTTGAAACCTCCAATACGAGTTACGAGTGGATTATTCCTACGGACCGTCTCTTCAGACATCGTCGTTTACAAGCAGACCGCACCTATTATATTTCATTTGGATTTTAACTTGACTGACAGAGTTAAAGGAAATGATTCCGAGGTTGCGACGTATTGTGCCAACAATAAGAAGGACCCAGCATGTCAATTGCTTCCAGATTTTTATAAGGAACTCAGGGCTACCGATGCATACATTGAGACTTTACGTGATTCTATTTTGGGTAAATTCACGGATATCAAGAGTACGAATAATAGTGCCGACACAAGGACATATGAATTTGTGAGTGATCATAGGACAAATACTACCCGTCGATTTCGCCGAAATCCATGGTATGATCTAACTGGAACTTATTATAAATTTTGTTGCAATGTAGCGACTTTAGCAGACATTGACACGTTGTATGAAGTGTCTAACAATACTGCTAACACTGTTAATAAACTTCGCGATGCCATTGATACCGATCACCAGAATATAGTGAGAATGTCTTCTTTGATAATGAATTATACCGCTAGCCAGAACAAGAAATTAAAAACTTTTGCTGATACTTTGTCGAATTACTTGTTAACTCTATCATCCGGAACTGACATTGACAAACTAACAAAGTCATTTAGAGTTGGTGAGTTAAGGATAATGTATGGTCTTTTGGACACCTCCGGGCTTATTAGACAATTGACTTCAGTAGTACACTTTAGCCAAGTCCTAAGTGATTGTAGACAGAAATTACTGCCGATTTCCGTCATTACATTGGCCCATCTCAGCCATGAGCTTCGTCTACTCGATGAGACGCTAGATTCCAATTGTTATATTCGTGTTATACAGACCTCAGCTAAATATTATAGAATACCTCTTGCGGAATGTGTCATCAACCCTGACACCCACGACATAACGGTTAAATTACAAGTACCTATTCAGAAGAAAGGCATACGTTATGTATTACATGAGGCGATTTCTGTTCCTTTTAAATTCAAAAACGAAACTTGTCGTTTGGATCATTTACATTCTTACGTGGTATCAACTGCGAACAGTCTAATTGTTATTGAAGGACTTATGGCACCACTTTGTCAACCAGACAAAGGTTATTGTTTTTTCAGTGAATATGCGACCGATCCAGTTGAAGGTTCTGCGTGTACCCGAGAACTTCTAAAGGGCGCCGCAGTAGAACGAATTGTCCGACTTTGTCCTATCATTTGTCGTGCTTCATCACCAAATACCCCACATGTTGTTCAGTTAAATTTACATACTTTTTCATTGACTAATATTCCAAGTGGGACGACCATTGTTTGTCAAGGAAAGACTTCTTCTAGAAGCTACCCGATCCTACAGGATGCCCATCCTCCAGGAGCATTTGTGGTTGAGCTTCCTTGTGATTGCGTCATTCGAATGCCGGAACATGACGATATTTTACCTCTATTTCCTTGTCCAGCCAATCTACAGGGTTCACCAGCCGTGACTATTGTCGTACCCTCTGCATGGACTACCATCAACCGTGGTCTCATTACTAAAGCTGTGACTTATGAGGAGGAATCGAAGTCTACTAGTGCTTATGAGAACTTGACATCTTTGATTAATGATAATTGGTCGAACGATAATTTGATGATTAATATTACAGACATTGGTGATTTAAAGAATCTCACTCTGATGACTCACTTGATGGAACACTCTTCGACGTATTCGAAGTACTTGTTCTTCTTTTGGAATTTGGCACTCACCTTGATGGTTTATGCATTATTCGTCCGTGTATTTGAGCCGCTTTCTCCATTGGCCCGTTACTTGCCCATGTCGTACATTCCGTCAGTTCGTGCGTTGAGTGACTCTCAAGTTCATCGTGAATTGACTATTCTCTTTGTCACGACTAGTGTTTTGATCATCGTGATTGTCCTCGCATTTTTGTTGCTGCTCTTCTGCTACTTCCGTCGAAAATGGACAGGTTTTGGTCTCACCTGGACAACGCCGAAGATTACTTCGCCGCCGCCACTCTCGCCGTCTTATGCACGTGAACAGAGCCTTGAACTTACGTCACCATCTCATGTCAGTCCTCGTAGTACTATGTATCCACAGGTCTAATTATCTTCCTCTTAATTAATGACTTATAATTAATGTCTTACTGATTGATTTATGCATGTTTGTTCTCCTTAATCTGGGTAATCATTATTATTTGACATTAATCTGATCCATTGATAAGGTATGGTACATATATTCTATGTTTCCGAGATTGTATACCGATTTATTGTGGTCATGGATTTATTGGTTTAAAAATTTGGTAGATTGAGTTATGGTATAAACGAGTAGTTGTCTCTACCATTGATTCACTTATGAATTTAGGTTTGCCACCTACGTGAATCTTCTTTTGCTATTCTAAATGCTTGCTGACTTTTACCGCACATTTGCAGCGTATCCGCCAAAGGGTGATACTTCAGTCTTGAGCCGTGGTGTTTGTTTATTTTTTAGTGTTTTTGCTGCATGGCTTAGGCGCCGGTTACAAATCCTTTGAAATTGATTTGTTTTCTTTTACCCGGACGTTTGTTGTTCAGTGACTTCACAATTTAGTGTTGCGGGTGTAGTGGAAAAGGATTTCTTCCTTTTTCTTGGATATTCCTTAGTAATAGCTTTTTGCATATTTGCTATTTCATACCACCGCATGACATGACATGACTTTGCTTTGGCTTAGGTTGACTTTGCTTTTCATCCTATTCCTAGTTGCAGCCATTGAGTCGCCTTTGCTTTGCTTTAGTTTTACGTTATTATAATATTATTTGCGTAAGCTGACCTTTCATATTCCATGGTCTAGTGCACACGAGTTACGTAGAGCTTTGCTACTGACTATTCCGTACTCGTTCCACATGAGCGATCTCGTTCGCTTTAGCTTCGCTCTCTCTTCGACTCATCATGTCATTTATTATTATTTACGTGTAAATTACGTTTGCTGTATTTCTATTGATCTCACTACTGCTGGAGCACAATAGATCTTTACAATAATTATTTCTATTGTTTTCTCTCAGTTCAGTAATTAGCCTACACATCCGTAGTAGCCTTTTGTTATTGCACTTTCAATAGAATACCGTGTAATAATATTACATTGCACTAATGCTAATTTGCTTATGGCATTCACATACCACAACTAGTTAGCACTTTACAAAGTGTAACTGGACACAGCATTCACGCTATTAATATTGAGCACATTGAATTCGAATAAATATTTTATTCAATGTTAAATATTTATTCGCTTTAATATTCACAGTACACATGTAAGGTACAGAAGCACTAAGCACCTTCCATAGGAAATGGTCTTTTGTTTTCTCGGACGCTTCCGTTTTATTCAAATCAAAATATGATTGAATACTTTGCTTATTGGTGAGTTGCTTTAATAAGTTGCTTTCACATTTTCATTTCTATTCAATACTAATTCAAAGTGAATAGAGACAATAGAGTAAACTAGGTATCATCAGGTACTTACATCCTCTCTTTAGAATTGGTAATATTTAATAAACAATTGATTTGTTATTTTAAGTTCGGATGTAAAACCGACTCTATTGTATTTGCTAAAATAATGTTTTTTTTTACTTGTTATTCAATTACATGTAAATTCCCTAAAGTTGTAATTTACTTGTTTAGAGACAGGAACTAAATTCTTTTGTGAAAAGTATAACAAGGTAACATTAGTAATGTGTAGATATATATAATATGAAGAACCAGTACACATTCCAATTGACGGACTTATAATACACTCCCATCAATTGTAGTAATTAAGTTTCACAAATTGTATAGAGCTTTTGTCCCCTTCCATCGGAAGTTTATTATTTATTGTTTAATGTTCTTTGTGAAATATTAGGAATGTACTATTCTCTAAAAAGGTATCTTTGTAATACGTTGTATGTTGTACTTACACTTACTCTGTACACACACATACTAATTAGGTATTGTAAACTTCATATTATAAACTACTATTTTATAAGCCTGGGAAATGAAACCAGCTCGCGAGATTCGATTCATCTATCTCTCTGTTCACTTCAATTACTCAATAAAATTTCTCTCCCATTTCCACACACAAACTCTCATAGAAATTTTATTCATTTTTATTTGATATCATTTTTATGAGATAGAACGTACCTTATTTCACTATACTTGTTCAATCCCACGGGACAGACTTTAGTTACACTAAAGTCCCTGGGACACGAGAAGAAGTATTTTCTGCATTTTATTTAAATTTTCATAATTTTATTAGAAATACTTTTATTAATTATTTTCAGAATATTAGGCCAAGTACCCTCGTGCCCCTTAAGGGCTATGTATTAGTTCAATACTTTCCTGGAATCTGGAAGAAAAATTGAAAATTCAACTTTGTGCGATTATTATGAAAAATTCACAAAAAATCACTTGCATAACATGGAGTGCCAGTGTGAAATTATTATTTCGAAAAAGATTTTTTTCGGCCGGGAAAAATTCAAATCCCCGAAAACCGGGCACATTTTTGTACTTTTAATTTTCACCGAATTATTTGACCCACTTACCTTTAACCGATTTTTAATCAAGCCAACCGTAAATACACATGTACTTCCTTATATAGTAAATATCCTATGACAACTTTTAGCTGAGCCGCTGTGTACAATCCTTTTCTTTATAAAGTCCTTCCTAAATAATATAAAGAATTAACACATTTCGGAGAAATAAATAAATATACTACATTAAAATTGTAGAATTTAAACACACTTTAAATGTAGTATATGTTATCCCTTAAAATACTTATAAAGCTATATATATGTTTATATACTATATGTTTTACAGAATGTTATAAATCGCCTACAAACTGCAAATCATAGATCAAATCCATTCAATTAATTTAATAATCAATAAGAAAAATCACATGACACCCACAGGCAAAATAACAAGTTGTCTCGGAAAAAGCAAACATCATTCAATATTAAGAAAGATGTTAACCTAAATACCTTAGATAATATACAGGGTGCTTCTTCAATTCTGCCAATAATTACTTGCAAAAACTACGTGACATAAGAAATTGTTTGATTTAAAAAGTAAGCATAAAAATTTTTCAAGATATGTTTTGCCCAATTCGGTTATTCTGATTTCAAAAATTATTTTAAAAAGACCCTGTAAAGTGATTAACCCCGGATTACAACCGAATTAGGATACAACCGAATATCAGGCATTAACAGTAGAAAGAAAAGCAATTTCGCACACCCTGGTAAAATCAGATTTTCGGTGCGTATTTCCAGAATTCATGACTTCTGCAGACGAATTTATTCACATTTGAAATCAAGATTAGCCTATTTAGGCGGACAAAAATATGTAATATGCTGTATAATGTATACTATATATGTAATACTGAATATTGCAACTTATAACAGCATAGAGAAGATGTTTGAGTTTTGAATCCTCTGAGGCAACAACCTTCAGTTTCAAGATAATGTTTTTCTGATTATTGCATGGTCAATGCCACCAACCAAAGCTAACACTTAATCTTCAATAACAGACGAGACAAGGTTCATGAATGCTATATTCTTCTGATAGAGATTACTCAGAAATCAGAGTCTGCAAGAGAATAATTTATCAACTCCCGAAAAGGTCTTTTTGACAGTGTCTTGTTCTGTCACTGGTATGCATTACATACATGCATAACATGCACTGCACGAAATTCATATTACACGCATGAAAACGGTAATAATTCAGTGCACAAAATGCATTGAAATAAAGTCATAGAGGAATTACTTTGTCTCCGAAACTCCATGCGTTTTGTGAATTTTCTCAACAATGCATTTCTTGAATTTCATGCAGTGCAGGCACAAATAAAATTTCTTGTGCATGAATTACAACTCTGCATTTTTTACTATTTTATTGTGGCTAAAATAGTTCAGGAAAATACAATTGTTTTTTAAATCCTTGTAAACAGTTTCCATTTGTAAACTATATTAAGGAGTTGAAGGAATATCGAAATATTATTTTGACAGTACAATGGTCATTTGCGCATTTCAATAAAACCCTTACTTATCAATATTTTAATGCATGAACCTTGATTCTATAGGTATACAAAAAGTATATAAAACATTTGTAACACTACAAGTCTATTCCTTTTCGTATTCATCGTATGCAAGCAATAAAACCAGCCGTCGCATTTCCTAAAGAAAAGTGGAATTAACTTTACCGTTTGCTTCTTGCAGAACAAGTGTCAATTCAGTGAATTTAATACCCTTAAGGGTACCCGTTTCAATGTACCCCTTTAGTTTCTGTTTTCTGGTGCTCGCAACCTTTACTCTTTGTGAAGGAGCCCTCGAAGGAAATTCTTGTGGATTTCTTTACAGCCAAAGTAACTTCACAGGGGATAAATTCGAATTAATTGACGGAACCAACATTGCCAATTTGGAAGAGACATATTTAACTTCAGATCAAGCCTGGAATGTCACAAGCTCATTCCAGGTAGAGAAAGGTTGCTCACTAAAGGTTTGCAGCGGAAGCTGCTTTGATGGAACTTGTCAACAATTCACAGAAAACGCTGTTGCTCTACCAGAAGGATTTGACAATGTATTGTCTGTCAACTGCAATTGTGATTCCGTAAGAATAATAAATATTAAATAATAGTCGTTGATTGATTTTAAAAATGTATTGATGCAGTTAAAGAAATATTTTGGAAAAATCAGCAACCGAAAAGCTACCCTTTTATATATTGCTTCAGAAATTCAATCGATCATTTTTAAAAGCGTTTTTTTCGTTTTGTTTGCATCATCCTGAAAAACGAAAGGAAACGCTCCTTTAAAAAATCAAACAAAAAATCGTTTTGTTTGTTTGTTAAGCTGTGTTTTAAAGAAAAAATTGTATTTTTTATAAACTAGTAAATTAAAAAAGAATTTTTGGTTCCTTTTTTAAACAATTAACGGAAACGGTCCGACCACTACGTAAAACCTTAATACTACTTTGGGTCATAGAAGTACATTCATTTTGAAACCAAATAGGGTTGCCGTTGTAGGGACGTTCGAATGAGAAAGAGTACCTGCGCAAGAGGATATATATCCAAAGATTGCAATACCTGCTATGCCGACTACACAAACTTTAAGGGTTTAAAAAGCTGGCTTGAAGAAGAATTCAAAGACAAAATTGTTTCAATTATTGTGAGAAAAGGTTGTAAACTTACTGTGTATAGTGAAGAAGATTACGAAGGCAATTCGTTTACCGTGGAAGGAATTAACGAGGTGCGTTTCAATATTACAATATGTTATACCTACAGTGATGCGCATAAGTCACGCACCATAGGAAAATAACATAGAGTTTGGGACATAAGTCCGGCAATATAGGAATATGGATGCACTGTTTAAAAATGCATCTCAAACTTTTAAGAGGCATTTTCAACATCGTACCTAATGTCATTTCAGGTGCGTGACTATTGCGCATCACTGTATTCCTTTGACATTTCGATGTGTACATAGGCAAGATTAGTGACTACAGTAATTTTACTGCTATTCTCCGTCCATATGAGTTATTGTATTATGAGTTATTTTAAGCAACAAAACTAATAGCAAACCCTAACAAAAGCCATTTAAAATATAATATTTAATTACGTTCACTTTTGACATTACTCATCTATTTATTATTTTACTGCAAACGCAAAAATAGTTAATTTTGTCTTGGAAACGCTAAAATAATTAATTTTGTCTCGGAAACGCAAAACTACTTAATTTTGTCATAGAAAGACCAAAAATAATTATTTTACATTGGAGACCCAAAAATCAATACTTTTTAATTAGGACGCAAAAAGTTAATGTGGCCATTCGGTATAAATGGAAAATAGAAACAGCTACAAACCCACCTTGACGTTTCTTATTTATTATTAGAATTGCCAAAAAAATTTGCTCTTCCTACAAGTAAAAACACCAAAGAAATTAGCTTGGTGCTTCCTACAGGTGGAAACATCAAAAACATTAACTTGTTTGCTTCGTATTAATGGAAACACCCAAAATGGTAACTTGGATGTATTTTGCAGGTGTGGACAAGTCCAGTCGGGTCTTACGAATGCGTTTGCGAAGGCACAGATGAAGAACCAATAAAGCTCAAGAATAGAGCTCCAAACAGTAATTTATTATTTTACATAATTTTGCCTCATTTCACAGTTTAAGTAAATTTAGGTTTAGAGGCCAATCATAAGAATTTCCAAACTGATTTTTTGGAAAATTTAGGTCCGCCGTTTATTGACGTACCCTCAAGTGCTGAAAACATAAGTGCCCTTTTGAGTACCGAACTAGGGAATCTCCCTGGAATTGGAAAGCATCCAGGATTGGTAGCAGCATTAAAATCAGTGAAAGGGAAAAGAAGTCCTAAAAATGCGTACATTCTTCTTATTGGTAGTACGGGGTCAGGCAAATCAACCACAGTAAGTTTCCATTAATGAACTTATTATCATTTACTCTACAAAAGTTAATATTTATTAAAATGGGGTTAGATAAACTTTCTTTTCGACAATCCAAACTTGGCACATATTGGACACCATGAATCTAGAGCTTCAAGTATTGATGAAATTAGGATCCCTCTTCCCATAGATCACTTGGGAATTCAAAATTCGGAATTAAGAATAATCGACACTCCTGGTTTGGGAGATACAAGGGGTTTGAAACAAGATGCAAAATTCTTGGCGACATTGGAAGACTATTTACACAAACATGAAGAATTGAGCACACGGATTCCAAATATTGTTTTAGTCTTCGCAAGATTTGATGACAGAAAATTTGAAGGAGTAGGATCTAGATTTGTGAAAATGCTTCGAGGAGTGAATTCATTCAGAGATAGAATTACCGACAAAAAATTCTCAAATGTCATTTTTGTATTTTCACATTTCATGTCTGAGATAGGTCGTATACGCAGGCGTCCTGGGTCGCGCTTGAAAGGGTTTAAAAGAGTAATCGAGGACTACAGTCTGTTTCCCAAACCAATTTCAATTGTAGTCGCTGAAAATAAGGCTGAAGAATATGATCTCCCAATGTACAATGGATATTATAAACTTCCAAACGGCGATTTCTATCCCAGAAATTTATTCGAGAAAATTGAATCTGCAGCCATAAATGGAGTTGATTCCATTGGTGAGGCGGTAATTCGAACTGCCTTTTTCAGCGATTTGGACAAATTTAATATCTCAAGGATTTCGTATCCCATCGTTAGCGCTGAACACAGTAAAGTCAGTAAATACTTTGCTGAATTGATTGAAACTCCATTTAATCCAGTTAACACAGAAGTTTCACGAACTTTGGCCACCGCCTACGAAACTTTAGAATTGGACTTAAGAAACAGATTTCCTGATGCATTGCCCTACATCCAAAGATCGTTTAATATAAAAAACATTTTCACAAGAGCTGATATTCCAAGAACAACTTTCGAGATAGTCAAATTTATGAAAGATGTAAAGAAAAACGAAGCTGTACTTTATTTAATGGATAGAATTAGAATTAGAATTAGAATTTATTTCTTAGAAAGGTCGAAGGCAGTCCAGGGACTGGAATTTAACAACCAGGAAATACAAAAATGTTTAAAGATATAAAGAGCACTTTAGATTTCCTAATTACTTAATAATTACCTTAACTAGTTCTTATCTATTTCACCGTTATTATACATAAAATTTATTAGGGTTACAATTTGAGGTATTGCTGACTTTTCATACCTTTTTTTAATTTTGGCATTGAATGGTCTTAATAGATTCTGCTTATTTTGTCTGGTGCCTACTTCATGTTTCACATTAAAGGGGGGCAAGAAATTTCTAAACCGCTCAGAATTAAGTAGTTGTAAGGAGAATCGCTTAAGTAAGTTAAGTCGTCTTTCGTCAAGAGTTTCCATGTCCAATTTTGCACACACATCGTTATAATCATTTTTAGTTATCTTAACACACTTTACGATTGACAAGGATCTTCTTTGTATACTTTCTAATGATTCCTTAAGATCTAATGTTAGTCCAGGTCCCCATACTACACAGGCATATTCTAATGTGGGTCTTATATAACATTTATAAGTGTGTAGAAGTTCACTCTCATTAAAACCAGATCGTTTTAAGTTTACTAACATGTGCAATTTGGAATTTGCTTTCTTAATTATTTTAGTTACATGATTATCCCATTTGAGATCTTTTGTTATAGTTACCCCCAGCAGATCTGTTTTTTCTAATCTTTTAATAGGTTCTCCTTCTATTTCAAAACTCCAACTGTCACTTACAGATCTATCTTTGGAAAAGTCTAGCACCATATATCCACACTTTTTGGGGTTAAATGACATTTTCCTTTCTTTTACCCAAACCGTCATATCATTAAGTACTTCTTGACCCTTTGGCAATTTATTTGTTACAATTTCCGCTACAGTAGTGTCATCTACAAATCCGTAGATTGAAAAATTCTCGTTGCCATATTTGCTTTCAAATTTACGTAAAACAGGATTTATGTGCGCTAAAAAGCACAATCCTCCTGTTTTTGTACCCTGAGCTGTACCACAACTACAGGTTAAAGCTGTAGAAACTTGCGTTTCACACTTTACTTTTTGGGTTCTATTACTCAGAAAGCTTGCCAGCCACATTGTAGTGAATAAATCAACTTTACAGTCTGAATATAGGTAATTTATTAGTAAATTATGGTCAACTAATTCAAAAGCTTTAGATATGTCGAATAAATACATAATTACGATCGTACCTGCTTTTTCTAAAGCTGAAAGTACAAAATCTACTAATTTTATTAAATAGTGGACTGTACTGCAACCTTTCTGACACCCATATTGATTATTACTTATGTGTGGTAATATCTTATTATTTAATTGTTTATACATTACTGCTTCCATTACATGAGCAAAAGGACTTGTAATGGATAAGGGTCGTAAATCATTCAAAGTTTTTAATACCTTTACTTTTGGTAGCGCAGTAATTGTAGCTTCTTTCCATATATTTGGCATAATGCACAATTCAAAACTTGTGTTCATGATGTGGGACACAATGTAACACAGTTCTATCGCGAACTCCTTAATAATTTTTATAGGTACTGTATTTACGGGCACAGATTTACCCGGCTCTAACTTAGATAACATTTGATAAACAGAAAATTCTGATACATTTAACGGGCCACTAGACTCTATTCTTATCTTTGGTAAAAAATCTTTTAATCCTGGGAAAGAATTTGCAGTTTTAGTAAAGTGCATGTTTAAAGAATGTAAAGTCTCACTTAAGATTGGAGGATTATTTTCGTTAACTAGCAGCGCAACAGTGTTAAATAAAGATTTTGGTGAGTTTCTTACATTACATAAATTCGTTACTAATTTATACCATGAATTACTGTGAATAATTATTCTTTCTGAATTCTTACTTCTAATGTTTTGTTTCGCAATGATTATTTCATTTTTAATTAGATTACGGAGTGTTAACCACTTTTTATCTTTCTTTCTATATAGTCTATTTTTCTTAACCATAAGCCTCATAATTCTGTTTGTCATCCAAGGTTTGCTACAACTATTTTCTCGTTTTGTAATTGTTGGAAAACTTTCATCAAAGTAGGCATACAGTTTTTCAGAGAAAATTGTGGCTTTTTCATGTACGGAGTTTGCATTTAAAACATCTTCCCATGTTTCGATTTGCAAACAATTAGAGAAATTCTCTTTCCCAGATTCTTTTAATGGTCTTAGAATAATGTTATTTATTACCTTGGTTGGATTACAGTTAATTGGCTTAGGTTTACATAATATTGACACGTGTTTAGAATTTCCTAACGGAGGTAACGACTTGACATCACAGTAAATATTAGGTATATTTGTTAATATTTTATCTAGGGCAGACATGGAGCCATCATTTTTATAAAAAGTCGGAAAATTAACTATCTGTGTTAAATTACCATTCTTGCATACAATCTTTGTGTCAAAGTCGTTAAAATCTCCTGCTAGGATAATTCCTGTATTTGGGTTTCTTATACGTACCTGATCTATGGAATAATATAGAAACTCCCTTAATTCTGTGAAAGTTGCTCTGTCGTTGTCATTGTTTCTGAACTTCGAGTTTTTCTTCGCTGGTGGCGTCGGATAATAAATACCACAGATTGCTACTCCGGAAACATTTTTAGGTAATCGTTGAGGTCTTAGATAAATCCACACAGCTTCAATATTTTCTGGAACCACTATGTCACTCAATACTTTGCTCGCTATTTTATCATTGACGTAGATTGACACTCCACCACCTGTTCTGTTTTTTCTTCTGTTTTCATAACGAAGATAACTATCCATATTTAAATTTGAATTGTCGTTTTCCCATGTTTCGGTTATGACTGCAACTTCTATTCGACTTTTAATAAATTGTAGTTCAAGTTCATTTTTCTTGTTATTCAGAGATGTGGCGTTGCTTAAAAAAATATTTGGAAAGTCATAGTAATTTTCATTTGTTAGTTTTACTTGAATGTAGCACGGTTGCCTGTCAGAATTTGCAATTTCCCGATGTGCCCATTTGTAAAATTTCTTAAGTTGATTAATTCTGCCGGCCCGGGTTCCTCTGTACTTGAAAATTTTCTTGTCCTTTGGTTGTTTCTCGGTACCCCTCAGGCTCCAAAGCTCATCCCTCGAGTAAGTTAATTTCATTTATTAGTATTTTTTTTTTTGGAAGGCGACTTTATTCTTGTCTTATTTGAATTAATCATAATACAATTGTTGTACTTGCCTTAATTGGTTTTTGGTCGTCCAAGGTTGAGTGACAGCGTCTGGTGAAAAATCCAACCACCATTCTTTATCCAATACTCGTATTGGACACAGTTCACTCAACCATATGATTTATTTTGTAGGAGGCGATTGTAATTTATTGAATTCAATGACAATTTGCTGAGTTGAAATGCAATTTTCGATTGAATCTGGTTACTTGAAATGGTAAAGAATTTAAACTACATTAAGTCAAACAGCTAGTTACATTGTAACTTTGTCAATTTAATTTATGAAAGTAAAATTATGAAGAGCTTAATGGATAGTATGGGCTGCGCATAAAGCGCGCCATTAGTGTTATGGATAAAGCAGTGGATAAAGCATTTGGCTTAAAAGTCCCAACGCTAAAAGAGAATATTATTACGGGATACGGGTACAATGTGATGGAAGATCGACCTTTAACAACAACTCCGTTTAAATTAGGAAAACCACAAGACTCAGACATTGGATACATAATTCCCAGTATCGTGACATGCAATTTGGAAACAAGTTCCAAAGGAGTCTTTCAAATTTTCAAAAACCGGGAGGATTATTTTACAAATCGACTGCGCACTCTCATTTTAGAAGACGTGATTCCTGTGGAGAATTTCAAAGGAACCATTCAGCCTGGGTCAAATATTTATCACTCTCGAGAGGAAGAAATAGAGAATGAAGCTGAAACCACAACTTCTGCTCTCATGGAACACAGAATATTCCAATTGGTTCTAAATGATCGTGTAGAATTAGCACCCGAATTTATCAATGTTGTAAAGAAATTAAGTACCTACAATGCGAGTGATTACAATAGCGTTGAATCTTGGAAAACATTTTTCAACGAGTTTGGAACTCACGTGGTAAAGTCAATATATGGAGGAGGCTCGATTGAAATAAAGGTAGTCAGTAGCAGAAAATTCGGTCCAGAGGTCGTTCAAACCTTACTTAATATAATCGAATTTGTAGAAGACGTCAGCATTGGAAGAAAAGGAAATGCCACTTTTAATTCTGCTGGAGCTCGCTATCACCTGGTGTTCCGAGGCGACGATAAGAAATATCACGCCGCTGATTTGAATTCCAAAAGTTTAACGGAAACTACGGATCATTTTAAAAATTGGAAAGAATCTTTGATAATAAATCCCGCTATTTTAGTAAGCGATATGAAGCTTTTGCCAATTAGTGAAGTTGCCAGAAAAGTCGGTCAAAATTATTCTTCTGAAATACAATTAGCTGCTAAGGTTTTATTTAATTTTACATTAGCATGTAGTAATAAGCTACCAAAAGACAGAATTTCAACAGCACAGGGACACAGTGGTAACGAACAAAGTGAATTCGCAACTTTGAAAAAAGCAATTTTATCTGAAGAAAAATACGCGATGGCAATTATGATGCAGGAAAACATAAAATTAAAATCCCTCTTACAATTAGAAAAGGATAAAAATCACGAAATTAAAGAAGAACTACTAAAATGCAAAAATGCACACATTCTCGGGGATTTGAATTACTATAAGTAAGGAATATAGTGTATGAAAAAAATTAACAAAAAACAAATGTAGCTAAATTTGGTGGAAGTGAATCCCCTAATCGAACTAAAAGTGTAAGAAGCAGAACAAACGATTAAAAGTCTTATTTTGACATTACTTCATATACTACTAGATTTTAAGAAAAGAGCTTTTAAATAAAGCCAATAATTTGAACTCTTCGTATCGTAATACTTATATGTAGAAACAAATTAGATTCCAGAGATTCGAAGAGGGATAAATGGATAATATATCCTCGTTTTTATAGTTTAAAAAACATAAATTCAAAAAACGTGTATTTGTAAAAAACCTAACTTTAAAAATGAATGCATATGTATTCATTAATCGTGCAGAAATAAAATGTTGAATTTTAAATATCGCTTATCTGATTTTACGCAAAAAAAATGGATGTAGAATTTTTTCCAATAAGACTGAAAACGTTTCCTGAGAATTTTCTTTAAATGTTGCATTTGGTTTGAGATTTTACCTAAAATAGTTTAAAACAGAAAACCAATCAGCAGCAGCGTGGTAGAATTTAAATAATATCACAGAACTTTCATGATCTTCTCAAGAATTGTTTCATCGGTAATTATTTACGACATATTTCTTAAAGGTCATGAAACTTTAGTTCGAATATCAAAAAGCTATCGTCACCCCCGCACCATTTTATGTACTGGCCACGATGTCTTCATTTAATGATAAATGGCCGCCAAAATTTGATCCGAACTTGGTATTTTACAGGGAAAATATTCTCAAATGATTTTTGTGAGACCACGGTGAGACCAATAAAGTTAATCTCTGACGTTGACTGGAGTCAACAAAAAATACAAGTGACTTGTCCGTCATTATCGATACGCATAACTTCTTCACAATCGACTGCTATTAGCTAATCACAAATCCAAATAAAAATAATAATTTGAAGAACAATTTTTGGGCGGTTTGCATTTAGTATTTATAAATATGGTATAAAATTATAAGGTACTACTACTTGTAACTACATTCTGTTTACTTTTCTGATATTAAATTTCCCTTTTTATTTCATTGCAGTGACAGGGTGAAATCTTAAACTGAAAGAAGAAGTATTTGAGAATCTGTGGTAAAGTTATACTATAATTAGAAAAGTCCCAGTTGCCTGGTTTTATGCTTGATAATGAAACTCCTTTGACCTTATGGCCCTTTGGTTGTGCTGCAGTTTCTAGTGAGCAAAAAATTGTGTGATAAACAAGACAGTTTATTTATATTTCTATACATTTCCTATAAGAGAATGTATATCAAATAAATCAGAAGTATGTATACTAATTACATAACGATAAATGACTCACACTGATGATAACGATATAAATAACGACTACCTAAAATAATTCACTTGTTCAAACTTAAACTCCTTGCTACTGTCTGCTCTTTATTTTATGCATACCAATTTCTACAATATTATGTCTACGCAAACACATTTTATTGGCTATTCATTTTTTCACTTCTCGGAACATGCAAAGCTTGCATTACATACTTTGACGACTTTACTCCACACTCACTCTATACTCAGTCTATAATATTCATTGAATCTACACAAGAGTTTAATTTTATTTTGACGTATTTGTATGTAGTAAACATAATCAAACTGGTGATTCATTTTCATTTACTGTATTGATACACATAGTAAATAGTTCCCTTCCCTTCTGCAGTTTCTAGAAAGAATATAATATTTAAATTTTGTGAAACCTTTCATTTCATCCTGGTTGTTGGCAATTCACAAGTCAGTTCTTTAGTTTCTCTTGTCCACCAAGTGCTTTTTCTTCTTTTATACAAAAAATGCCGGACGAAATTGTGCAACTAAGCGCCATGAGTGGAACAAAGGGAAATATTACAAATTCTGAAATAATGTACGACAACGACGAAGATATTGAAATACTCTGCGCAGCATATTGGAGCAAACTTCGTGATTTAAGTGCATCAGTCACTTCGGAAAACGCTTGGAAAATTTATGAACCAAGTGGAGATACTTTACTTCATCGCATAACAAAAGGGGGTAATGTGACACTTTTGCAATTTTTGATCATAATGACTTCATTACAATAATTACTGATGAAGAACCTTGCATCATGCAATAATTGTTCCTACTATTAACCAAGATTTATGATCTCACTAGCAAATCCTATATTATTCTGCATGTTTTCGGGATGTCTGTAAGTTAGTAAATTTGCAGATATCTCAAAATGGCAGTATCTGTTTAGTAAAATTGCAACAGTTTTATTTTGACTAAATAGAGGTGATATCGGTTAGTTCTCACCAATTTTCTAACGAATTATGATACAGTAAATATCAGTGAACACTTTAGACAGAAAAATCAGTATGTCTAATAACAATTAGTGACACAATTTTGAAAAGGAATTTGGAAAATTGCAGCAGCTGCAAGGCAGTGCTGTGATGGCGCCGAGGCGCGGGAACGATGAATGTGTGTGAATGTGTATGTATGAATGTGTATTGCCGCCCTGTACACCACAATTCTTCTCTTATATAATTATTGAATCTTGTAGATCTATAGCTTATATTCACCATGGATAATTCAGCATAACCAAAACCAGTGTGAATATATATAAAAGAATTTTAATTTTAACTTTTACATAAGGCAACAAGGACTATTAAGAAAATGGAAACAGAAAAGTTTTCTGATGACCTAAAGCAAGTAATAAAAGAAATTGCAATTCGGAAGCCAGTGGTAGTAGGTAAAAAAGGCAGAACACCTATAAACAAAGCTTTTCCCCAGTAACAAAATTCTGCCATTTAGAATTACTGTATTTAGGAGGAATGTATTGTTATTAAAATAAATTTCATTTCAACTTCAAATAAAAATAAATTTAAACAAACAAAAACATTTTGTAAATTGTTTTTAATGTGCATGGAAAACAATTTTCAAAAATTAGTTCATCCGCAGTTTTACAACTGTATGCACTCATACATTTATATTTCATTTATATATATTGATGGTGAATAAAAGTTTAGAATGAAAAATTCTTTTGATTTTCTGCGCTTTTCTTTCATTTTATAGCAAAACCGCCATCAAACTTATTTTTACCATTTTAATCTGAAATGACATGGTTAACACCCTAATGATGTTCAATGCGAAAAATAACTTCTAAGCAGTGCGAGAAATGAGAAAAATTACAATTAAGGCAAAATTGGGACTAAGTGATACAAGAAATGGCCTATTTTTAGCAGGCGTTTTTATTTTTCACATTTCACTGTTTTTCACGTTTTCAACGTGAAATATGTGCATATGTGCAAAGTAAGCCAGCACTGCATTGGTGGAAAAAATTGCTTCATTGAAGTCCATAGCAGAAACAGGTTTTCTTCAATTTGGAAGATAAGGCATATACTATTTCTCTTTCAATCTGACCAAACTATGTCAATGCTTGGTAAAAAGCTTTATTTCCAGAAGTTGAAATTTCAATTTTTACTCACCAATGTCTCGAGAGAACTAATTAGTATTTTTAAAGTATATAAATCCTACTTAATTAGCAAATTAGTGATCTGACAGGTATTTAAAGAGAAGACTGATCGATGATAATGAGGATTTCCATTAAACACATATTTGTATTAATTTAGAAGGAGAGCCTGTTATGAAAAATGAAAACCTACAATTCGTTATTTAATGGTTAGGTTTAAAATGAGACATCTAGAATATGTAACAGATACCTGTCAAAAAAAGTGCACAACAAAATGCCTTAATGCTTATTATTATAATGAAGGTGATTTAGACCTGTACACATTTGTGAAACGTGGTTAATCCAGTACCAATGTAGTACATTAGGCATCAAATTCTGCGGTCTCTGCATTTGCAATCCAACACTTTTATCTATAAGTATAAATCCAACAAATATAACAATCGGAAAACTAAATAAATAAGTGTATTATACACATAAATATTTTTGACGGTATGGCGTTTATTTCAAATATTATTTAGCTATACAATTTGTATAATTTGTCTTGTATTTGTAAATTATTAAACATTATTTACACCAGTGCAGATGGAGAGTTAAATAAAAATAACAATAAATGCAACCAGGGAAAATAGTGATTGGACAGTGTAGCACATTTAACGTTTGTCTATGTGTCTGTCTGTGAGTTTGTCTGTCTGTCTGCTAGTCTTTTTCTCTTGGCAAATATTTATTATTCCCATCCCATAAAAGGCAGTAAGTCCTTGTGCGATTTAATGGCAATCAGTCTTACAAATCCAGTCAAATGGATTGCTTCCCTTTTCCCGTTGCTGTTCTTATTGGTGAATAAAAAGAATCTTTCTATTTCCCCAGCTGGATAACTTGAAAAACCTAAAACAAGTTGTTGAATATTGCTATTTCTCCAATGATTTACAATAAAATCGTTTTCCATGCTCGTTAATTTTGAGTCGAAATATATTACAAGTTTTTTTGTTGTAATTGTAAAATCGCGCAAGGCACCTTCTACGGTTAAAAAATCGTATTTGTACAAAATGAGGGTGTCTAATTGGGAAGGAACGTCCGCATTTATAATGACATTTCGCAATTTCATATTTTTAATGCAGCTCGGTAAAATAATTCGGTTGAAATCTAATTCCCCAACAGTATTGTTAAGTTGAAAATCAACCAACGCACTGCACATTGTAAAGTCAAAAGTTTGAAAGTCCCGAATTTCCAAAATTTGGATTGTCAAAGATTTTAACTTAGGATACGCCAAAATCAGAGGTTGGGGAACAGGACGACCCAAGTAATAAAAAATACAAAAGTAAAGATGCTGAAGAGTTTTCGGAAGAGATTGAATTTCAATGTCATCGTCAATACCGGGAAATGCCTTAATTTCCATTCTGTCTCCAATGCAAAGAGTACTTCCTCTATTAACAAAGTTTGCTTTCCACTGACTATTTTCGACACCTAATAGCTCTACATAGTTCAATTTAAGACATTCCAATTCCGGTGTATCGCTTCCAACGTCTAATCTAAAATTGAATTTTAGGGTTAGTTTCTTTATTTTGGAAAAATCGACAAAGGTATTGACTAATACGTTTTGTCCATCATTATTTTCAAGATTTCTTCGTCTTCCTTTATAAGACGCACTGCAATTTTTTAAAACTAGCTCCCTGGGGGTAATTTTTCCATCCAAGATAATTTCACATTTCACTAGACTTATATTTTCAATGTTACCCAACATTTTAAGGGAAATCCTGAATTTGTTTTCTTTGTTTGGTAAACTAGCATCAATTTTTAAAGTGGTTAACTTTGGAGTGACGTAGGGACCTATATCAATAAACTTTTTATTAATGTCAAAGTATTGGAAGAAATTGACAGTTGTAAATGTCAAAGATCCTCTCTGTTTCCAAAAGTATTTTAGTGTAATTCGGTCAATGCTTCCTTTGAACACTATTTCATTTGTAGGCAACCTTGCAGGCGATGGAAATATACTTTCAAAAGATTCTCTTAGCTTTTGGTTTTCCGCAGTTATTCCAGGGGTTTGTATTTTCACTAAGCCCTTGCTCATCCAAATGTGCCTATTTTCAACTTTAATCCTGGACAATTTCCAAAACACATTGTTAACGATTTCCTTCCACCTCGGACAGACAAGACGAAAGTTCTTCAAATCGTGATATTTCAAATATTGAATAATGCTGTCCAAAACCTAAAGTAATAAGTTGGCTACAATTAATAAGTTAGCATTCACTTTAATGAGTTTTTGATTATATCCCATTATTCGCATTTTAAAGAAATATTGAAGTTCCCTTACAAGAGCATTCATTAAAGGATGGCCTTCAGTGACAAGCGGAGAACTCTTTTCAGAAGAGTCCTTGTTTGTGGAAACTGAATCCTCCACATCTAGTGAATTACTTTCTTCCATGTAGGCCAAATCTCAAGTCTGCTAATGTTAATGAAATATTTATTAGATTTCAGTCAATTATTCGACACAAGAAAAAATCCATGTTTAACAGAAATGCATTTCAGTGGTTACATTTTGATATTTCAAATGACTTACCAAAAAATGTTGTTGGTTGCAACAGGTGTTTTACTTGTTTAGCTGTAGAATTCCAATCAACGAATAATAAATCTCCCGCTCATCACGGACGCAGTCAAGGAGGGAATCTTCTCTGGCTGACAAGTCAGCGAACTTCACAAGGCATACTGTTTCCTAAATCACAAGATCACAGCATTTCATTTAATATAGTTTATTACACACGCAGTTATCCCATTTTATTAATGTTGCTTATTAGAATATGTTAAGATTATTGCAATTATCACTTTTATCACAGATATTGATATACTCAGGGTACTCAGAAGAATTTCTTTTACACGTAAGACTTTTAACCTGCAATTATTTCTGATACCCTTGGTCTTGGTTGGCCTTTGAATGAGAGCCCCAAATGCAAAGGAAAGCTTTACACTTTTTACAGGCAACATTCCTTTTTGCTTACATCAGCTGTGGAGATTAATCTACAATAAACCGGTTAAAACCGCACGTAAAAAAGAGGAGCAAAGACATTGAGAAAACCTCGAAAAACAGCATGAAAACTGAGTAAAATAGCATGAAACCCCAGAAAAACAGTAGGAAAACAGAAGAAAAGCAGTGAGAAATACTATGTAGATTTTGCTTTGTCGTCAAACGCCGATTTTGTGGAGTGATGTGTGGTCAGAATAACGACGTAATGGAAATGAAATGGGCACATGGACATGCAGGGTTTATGCTTGTCTCAAAGATTAAGCCATGCTTGGATTTGTGGACGTTGAAGAAGAGTTGAAGTAGATTGGGTAAAGCTCACGTCGAACTTCATTGTTGTATGTACATGCTGCACACACGTATTGTGCATTGAACACAGCCCGCAATGCACATGTAGAATACACAGGCTAGAGCAAGCTGTGTAGTAGAGTAGTAGAACGCATTGCTTGGATTTGTGGACGTTGAAGAAGAGTTGAAGTAGATTGGGTAAAGCTCACGTCGAACTTCATTGTATGTACGCAATGCACATGTAGAATGCACAGGCTAGAGCAAGCTATTAGAATGCACAGGCTAGAGCAAGCTGTGTAGTAGAACGCATTGCTTGGATTTGTGGACGTTGAAGAAGAGTTGAAGTAGATTGGGTAAAGCTCACGTCGAACTTCATTGTTGTATGTACATGCTGCACACACGTATTGTGTTTTGAAGAAGAGTTGAAGTAGATTGGGTAAAGCTCACGTCGAACTTCATTGTTGTATGTGTGTGCTGTATGTTTGGAGACGGGCGTATGACGCATTGAACACAGCCCGCAATGCACATGTATTGCATTGTCGGGTCTGTCTAACTTTTCGATGCCCAGCTTTAACGCGAACATACATTTATCGCGAACATACAGACAGACAGACAGACAGACAGACAGACAGACAGACAGATCATTCATTCTTATAAAGAGTTCGCTGATGCTCCTCTTAATAATGGCAGTAGAAATAAATGCACAAAGATTAATTTTTTATTTAAAATAGAATTGCGTACAATAAAGAATGCTTTTCAATTAGGAGACATCCCGTTAAAATTGTATTCGCTTAGAAATTCCAATATAAAAGCGACTTCTTCTGACCAAACTCTAGGTGGTTATTTAATTTGTTATCTGCTTTTCTTTTATATATGCGACCCCTTTTTTGTCTCCATACGTGTTCAATATAGGTTTTCATAAAAATCGTCCTTTTGTAAGCTTCATTTTGAAATTAGTTGATGCCAAAGTCAAAACCGGCAGCTAAAAATTGTTAGGGAGTTATGTGTATAATTAAAAGACTAATTATTAATTATTATAATATGTGCATTATGATTAACAATTGTAACATACATTGAGGATTACATATTATTAGACAGTCAAGAAAATATAATGTGTTGATTACAAAAACGTTGTCCTCTATGAAATTCAGTATGCAGTACATGGTAAACAATGATTATTATCCGTCCTCACAGGAACCGGAATGCCGTACTCTGAAAAACTAGCCTTTGAATTCGTTGCTTCAAAGACTAGTTTTTAAACCTCAAAGACTTCGTTGTCTCTGAGACTAAGACATATACACAATAATGTATTTCGAGTCTTCCTTATCTCTCTATATTCCAATAATAACTGCTTCTTTTATAACAGGAACATTTGCAGCTGGTTACTTCAGTAAAATTGGTTTTTAGAAATCTCTTAGCGATAATACTTGTATCATTGCATTAAATATTTTCCTCGAAGTTTTTCTCCCTATTTGGACCATACTGGCTCTTAAAGACGCTGCAATTGCTAAGGCCACTAAACAAGGTGACCATTCGTCCCCTTTTCCGAGGTGATGTCCCGGGGTCCCAAAAAGGTCCCCTATCCCCTTTTGACTAGATTGTCCCCTGTACCCTTTTGAACAACTTGTCCCCTTTTTCAAAAATTTGCATTTTGTCTAGCATTTATTGTCATTTTTTTCTATGAAATGTTAAAATTAACAGAAAAATTTGCGTTTCGCGCAGATTTTATCTCCTTATAACATTATCTACCAGTTTTATTAATTAAAACTCAGTTTAAGGTTGATTCTTTTCTGTTCATGAGAGGGAACAAAATGCCAAAGTAGGCATAAAACAGGAAACAGAACTACAAAATAGTTTTTCGTACATGTGTTTACATTATCTTTTCCTCTTGTTTATATTGTGTTGGCGTGTTAAGATGAAATGACCTTATCGGAAATGTACCTTAATCAGGCCTATGTGCTTTTGCTTATTGTGTGTAAATGCAAGTAGCTGATGGGATGAAGCTTTGCACATTTATTCTAAAAGTATTGAAGAACACCCACACAGAATTGCAGAAATTATGTATCTCTACAAAAGCAGTTACGGTGACTTCTGCAAAACTACTTTTCCAATATCATTAACAGGTATTTCCACTGAGTTTTAATTCATAGTCAGATTGTATGGAAATGCAAACACGCTCACGCATAGTACCTACGTATGGTAAGTAAAAAGTGTAAATAAGTCTTTTATAGTTCGATTCAATATGTCTGCAAAAAATATATGAATCCTACAATCTATAATTAATGTTACTATGAATATACACTAACGATTAGATGTTCAAACATGAATGTAATCCATGTTGAAAACAATTTATGCGGATTATTACCCAAATGTTCATTCTCTATATCCGAGTACAGTTGTGAAAAAATAACAATGATGAGTTGCAATCTTAGCCGTTACAATCTCAGAATTATTCGAAAGACTAAAAATATTCGAGAATAATTTAAACGTATGTATGCAGGCATTTGACTGTATTGTTTAATAATCTGCAACCCTACGTAAGAAACAACCGAATCCATAATGATAACGATAGTGCGATATTAGGTCGCACCGTAGTTTACCTGGCTATTCAACAATTGATTTTGCATACCGGATTTAATTCTATTTGAAATCTACAGTGCTGCCCAGAAGTCACGCACCATAGGGCACCGCTTAAAGTGTGTGACAAGCTTCCAATACGTATTTATTGTATCAGGAAAAATTTAAAAGTTTTACCAGCTGAAATTCATATGCATTAAAAGCTTATGGCAAACTTTAACACTTGCATTATGGTGCGTGACTTTCGGCCATTGCATTTCAAAGCTTCAATAGTCAATACAGGTCTTCTTATTTCTCTCAAGTACTAAAATTCTTATCCGTATTTTGTAAACCGGTAATGCAATTTGTATTTTTAGTTTTTTAGTAAATGTTTCATTCCGTTTTCAATAGGGGCCCACTTTTTCAATACCCTTAGTTTCTTCAAACTCTCTTCCGTCTTTCAACTGTTAAAAAATTTTGCACATAATTGTTTTTATTTCCCCGAATGCAAAAGTCAAACGCAAATGCCTTCTAAACCAAAATATAGCAAATTGTCAGCCTTTTCAAGTGTTAACTGCTTACTACTAATTTTAAAAACAATTTCACATTTCTCTTTCTCTTTGGGTGTGACGACAAATAGAAATATGTGTATTGTCATTCTAGAAATAAATCTTCGCAAATAATTAGGATTTTCTCCTAGGTCCCGGCGGGTTCCCAGAGCTGCCTCTGTTTCTAATGAATCACTCTTAATTCCAAATAATTTCTCCACAGTTTTCTTTTATTAAGAACGTTATTCAATATAACAATCAATTTATTCATTTTTGTTTCCTTAAGCATTTTTTGGAATGTGATATTCTTTCATGTTTTCTAAGGTCACTGCTACTAGTAAATGATTTGCAACATATTTCACATTTATATGGCTTTTCGCCAGTGTGAATTCTTAGATGAAGAATAAGTTCACTACTGGATTTAAAATGCTTACTGCAGAAACTGCAACTATATGGTTTTTCTCCGGTATGAAATCTTTCGTGGATTTTAAGACGCCCACTGCTCCCAAATGATTTCTCGCACTTGGTACAGCTGTACGGTTTTTCCCCAGTATGAATTCTTTCATGTCTTTTAAGGCTACTACTGTTCCCAAATAATTTGCCGCACGAGAAACAACTATAAGGTTTTTCCCCAGTATGAATTCTTAGATGAACATTAAGTCCACTATTGTATGCAAAATGCTTACCACAGAAACTGCAGCTGTACGATTTTTGCACGAATTCTTGTCCAGTATGAATTCTTTCATGATATTTAAGACTGCCAATGCTTCTAAAGGATTTCTCACACATGTTACAACTTTTTGGCTTTTCCCCAGAGTGAATTCTTTCGTGAACTTTAACTTCTCCCCTTGATCTAAAATGTTTATTACACACAGAACAACCGTAAGGCTTTTCCCCAGTATGTATATTTTCATGTCTTTTAAGGGTACTACTGCTGCTAAATGATTTGGAACATATTTCACATTTATACGGTTTTTCCCCAGTATGAATTCTTTGGTGAACATTAAGGTCACTATTGGATGTAAAATCCTTACCACAGAAATTGCAACTGAAGGGTTTTTCTCCAGTATGAATTCTTTCATGTCTTTCAAGATTAGAACTGATCGAAAATGATTTCTTGCATGTGTCACAACTGAATGGTTTTTCACCAGTATGAATTCTTTCATGAGTTTTGAGGCTTGCACTAAATCTAAAATACTTATTACACACAGAACAACCATACGGCTTTCCCCCAGTATGAATTCTTTCATGACGTCTAAGTTTTCTAATAAATTGAAACTCCTCACTGCAATACCTACAATTGTAATGCTTTATCCCAGTATGACTTCTTTCATGACGTTGAAGGTTGTACTTGTTCCCATATTTTTTGCTACACAAATTGCAACTATGAAGTTTTGTACTATTTCTTAATCCAATTAGATTCTTTGCTGTTGAGTTACGAGATAAAACTCTCCGAGCAGATATTTTGTCGGCATTGGCTGTCAAAGCAATATATTGATATTTAGTACAACATTTCTACATTAATTTGTCATTCCTGAAAATATGTATTTTGAGTTACCATTTCCAACATCTGTTCCTTCATGCAATTCTACAAGGCTGGATTCTGTGGAAGTGCTTCTTTTACGGCCTTCTTCAACAATCGTCACTGTAATTCTGGTAAGTAGTACTTTTGGTTGTAAACGGGAGCTAGGCATTTTCTAAATAAATATTGTAAAATTTGATGTACTGTTATAATAAAATTTCGTGACTACGTTTAGAAAAAAATCTTATTGGTGTACGTGCTACTTTATCGTCACAGTGAATTAATTGATTAAAGGATTTCTTCATGGTGAATTAAGATATTTATCAAGCGTGAAGAATTCTTTTGTTTAAATGTTTTTTGTTAATTCACCATTAAGAGTTCACCTTTGTTCTATTAATTTACCGTGACGATAAAGGTGCACGTACACCGATTAGTTTTTTCTAAACGTAGTTAGAGATAACCAGTTACATAAAAATATTTTAATTTTCTGCGGTTGTATAGTGTATTACTAAATAGCATTTTTATACTCTCTTTTGTCAGACTTTGCAACTACTTGAATTATCAAAAAATTCGATGACATTCTACGATATGATGATAAACGGATACTTTCTTATTGAACAGAGGTTACTTTAACTTTCATTTCTTTTAAAATGAGAATGGAACCTTGTAGGTTCATTAGTCAGATTAGTCTATTATTAACCTTTCATTTTTCAATTTTAATAATTGACGTGAGTCCTTTCGTTTACATTTATGGTTCCACAGCTTACGAAATACAAGTACCAATTTTCTATTACTTAGGTAAGCAATGCTTTGAATTCTTAATTTAAATAATTTCATTACTCAGTAAATAGTAATCCTAATAAAAACCATGTTTAAAATACACGGTACTAAAATAAGATATTCATTCAAATAAATACGTATTCTATTCAATGCATTTAATAAGCAACAAGCCAATAATTAATAAAGTAAATTATTAAATATTAAAAGTTTAAATCTAAGAATGGGAGAAAATGAACTTCATACCTCAAGTTAGCCAAGATTCACAACTTAATGCACCTTTTAAAGATTTATCCTTGTAACAATATTTACAATACAATCCCTCGGTCTGAAGTTACCTACAAAATATAAACTTAATTAGAATTTAGTCAATGCAACTTATTAAATATTGTTACAGATTAATATTATAACTGAAGATAAAATTAAGTCAAAAAGATGTAAAACATACTTTTCTCAGTTTCCTGAATTACCGTAATCATATGTATTACCTGAACAGGTAAACAACATTTACCGCGGCATCCAAATTGCGCTTCTTGAAAAACACCTTGGATAATAGCACAGCTTTTGGGGTACTGTGACTCAAATGAATGCCATGTAATTGTAAAGCCAATAACCTTATTTTCTTTACCATCACGTCTCATAAAAAACGTCTAAATAAAAATAAGTATACATTTTTACATTTGTATTGCCAAATCAATAACTCCTGGATGGAATCCACGGACAGAGTATCCAAAATAGTCAAACTCATGTGCAATATACTCGCTTTGCCATGAAAGGGCAAATTATGGATTTGAGTGTGATTACAATGTACCGAGAGTTTGCCATGCATTTTCCAAAAATAACTAAGAAAGCAAAAATAACGAATAAGATTCTTTCAATACCCTGTTATTTCAAAATGAAGTAACCACAACCATAGGATTAAGATAAACAAATAATTATATTCGTTTGGAAGGGGGCCAATAACTTTAATTGCAGTGTTTGGCCCCTTATACAAAACATAATGCAAATAAATACATCATGCAACATCATCTACATCCTAACGATAAACTAAAGTACCCCCACTGTATACCCATAAAGGGGCAAAATATTTGGTTCAAAATAACTGGATCACACCAAATCCTTTGGGGCACATTTGGGGCACACCAAATAATATTGCCAAAGTGACTCTCATTTTCGCGCTTAGCGCGAGAAATTTTACTAATTTAAACCATATGTGGACAAACATAATACATAAAAAATTTAAATGATATTTTCCAAACATGCCTTTTTTGCCCAAGGACAAGAAATTTTGCTTTTTTCAAATATATAGTATACATTTGCGCGGAGCTCAAAGAATTTTTACGATTGTATGCCTTATTCTGAAAAAAATTATTTATTTTCTCGGATTTAGGGGGCACGTTCCCTAGTGTTCGGACCGTTTCGTTTAGAAAAACGAAAAACGCGTTTATTTCGTTTCGTTTTGTTTCGTTTTTGCCTAAAAAACGAAACGGTTTTTTCAAAAACGAAACGAAAACGAAACGGTTTTTTGAGAAACGAAACGAAACGAAACGAATTTTTGGGAAACGAAACGAAACGAAACGAAAAAAACGTGTTTTTTTGTATTGTAGCATATGAAGCAAATCCAAATACATTTGGCCTTACAATCCCCAGCAAAGCATCCCGACCGACTGCAATCGCTGTACAGTCGTTTGTATTCATTTCATTGCAATTTGCCGATGAAATTGTTTCAATATGTTTTAGGTTTCTTGTAACACTTGTCATTATATTTTGCAGTAATTGCGATTAACTTTGCATAGCATCTATTTTGTTATCAATTGCGAATATTGCAATTACTGCTATTTGACGATGGTGGAATACTCGAGTATTTGAAAAAATTAGTTGAGTTAATATACAATTATCAAAGACCACTCAAATAGTCAATCATCAACAGACATTACAGACAGCCAAATTATTGAAATTATAATGATTAACAAATTATTTGGCTGTGCCCAGTTTTAATTATTAATTAAATTTAGATATGCCCTTAATAAAATTATATATAACTTAGCTGTTCTATGTCTTCTATGGTCATACTATATGTCAGTCGGCCATTTTGGAAAACCGTTTTTTTCGTTTCGTTTTGCATCATCCTGAAAAACGAAACGAAACGAAACGGTCTTTAGAAAAAACGAAACGAAACGAAACGGTTTTTGGAAAAACGAAACGAAGTTTTCGTTTCGTTTTTCAAAAATAAACGAAACGAAACGGAAAATACTAAACGAAACGAAACGGTCCGAACACTAACGTGCCCTCATGCCCCCCTAAATACGCCCTTGGGAATATTAGATATTGTACTCCAGGCACGTAACTACGGGATCTTTAGAGTTCGTAGACAAGACAAGATTGTCATAGGAGCACCCAGATCTGTCTTAAAGTTTGCAACAAGCTGCCTAACTTCCTTTCCTATGCATATTTATTTTAGCGGGTAAACATTCAAAAGTTTTACCCGCTCAAATTCATATGCATTACAAACTTATCGCAAACTTTAACCCTTCCCCTATGGTGTGCGAATTTTTACAAACACTGAAAAAGCGAATACCTTCTAAAATTTTGATTTCTCTCTAAATTCCAAAATTTTTATTTTCATTTTGCATACCGATAATTCTCTGTTTTTAGTGATCCCACACTTTCAATAAAAGTCTGTAAAGGGAAAGTCGACTAGTAAAGAGATAATGAAATGCGGATATGGCAGCCAATACTAGAAAACCTGTTCAATTAAAATACCTTCAAAAAGACAAAGACCTGGTACCGCAGCCATTTTCCGACAGACTGAAATTTTGGAAAAGTTTAGGTTGGGTTTAGGAAATGTTCGATCGCATATATGGACCTTTGGAAATATAAAATGACCAACGGATGGTCAGCTTTTCCTTGCTTAGTATTTGCATTCCCTTTGGCTTTGACTATTGCACCCGCAATCACAGATTGAAAGTAATTTTCTTTCTAATAGCACATTCTTAATCCCTAACCATTTCTCATCTGTTTTCTTTGATTAAGATCGCCATATTACAATATGGTAGTAAACGTGGCCAATTAAAAATATATATGAAAGCTAAAACAAAGGGGTATCTCTTTTGTACATCGATACGATACGAAGACAGTATCAAATCTACTTTCTTTGCTTTGTAAAACGGGTTTGGAGAGTAGCACTTTCTACGCTTTTAGTAAAATTCTTTTTTGCACCAGGAAAAAGTATTACTACACATCAAAATGTGAAAACCAATGAGAATACTAATGGTATCATTTAGTGTAATAATTGTACTTACTTTAGCGTGCACAATATACCAGTGGAGCACAACAGACCAGATTGTGGCTAATGTCGGTATATGCATCTAAAAACCGTAACTAATCGAGCAAAACTGTTACAAAGCTGTAACTTGTAATTGTTATTCACAATAAACTGTAATGCAAATCACATACAAAGTTACCAGAGTTTTTTGTAAATAACTGATTATAGTTACTCACAATTTATTAGATTAGATTAATAAGATTAAATTAGCTAGTTAGTAAGTCAATTATTGAGATAGCGCGGTAACTCAAGAACGGTTAAACTTTTTTGGTATCTGTTGGATGTTGTGTGTATATTGTTGTATGTGTCGTAGTCTGTACTGGCGACCACTATAAGTCGCAGCCGGGGATGGTGACCCGTACATACCGTATTTTGAATAAATTCAAATAAATTCAAACATCTCTGAATAAATTGGATAGACACGAGATGATTTAAAGAGCGATCTCGATAACTTTAATTATCTTCAGGCTCTGTCAACAGTAACAAATTTCGCAGTTATACTTTACATTTGTCATTTACATTTACAGTTTCAACTTTATTCATGCACTCTACGGAATACAAATTCTTTAAAAATAATTATATATAGAATTTAATTATGATGCTGCTAGGGTACCATACTATTCTAGTTAACATAGTCATAATGTTCAGTGCCACTATATTTCATGGAAAACACTAGGTTACCTTAGTATTACACTTTTATATATTTTTGTTTAGTCTAACGAATCAAATGAAAAGCATATTTATGTCCTCTTTCATTTGCATGATTTACTATGTGATATAGTATTACACAAATACTTTGCAACTTATAAACCAACTACGCTAATACGCTAATCATAACAGAAGTAGTTGTGTTTAATTTTTATATTTCTCTAAATACCAAATGTGTACACCACATTTCTATAGTAATGCGGTTTTTCTTATTGAGCTCGGCTCAGGGAAACACTGTTTGTTGTTATCGTTAAATTGTTATCGCAAGTGTTAAATACATGAAGCCTATTATCGACGCTGCATTATCACATTTTTATTGTCGATGTGGTCTTACTTAAAAGTGTCTCAAAATTTTTAAGTGAGAAAGGAATACTTGGAAAAGAGAAAGAGAATGGGAGTTAAGTGTGCAGGATGAAGTAATGGTATATCCTGTGCTTAGTATGTTACGTTATACTAACAGCCTGTATACCTTTACTCTCCCATTAGATCCCAATTAATCAATCGATAATAATAAGAAATGCTTTATACTAATAATATGTATGTTTAATATATGTGGCCGTATGACACTAGTTACCCTTTGGTATTATATGATCCGATTCCGGTCCTGGGGAATCCCTGTAAGTAAAACCGATACTCCATTTGCCGGGAATAAATACACACAACACAACACGATGTTTACCTTACGAAGATAACACAAGAAGTCCCCAGTTTATTACCTTCTATTCTTTAGCATTTTACTTTAGCCGCCCACACAACAATGTCTACAAATGTGTATTCGTTAAGACTAAGACTTGACTCATGACAATTAGAATAACATATTAATTAGCTTGGCTTCAGGCTATACAATATAGTAGGGAAATAGGTATCTTACACCTTCCTGCCAATAAAATTAGAATTTTGCATAAAATTCTTCCCTGGTCAACTTGAAATTTTATAAATTACTTTTCCAAAAAATAAAAGAATGAATATTTGAAAACAAAATATTAGAATAATTTAAATTTCTAAAATAATTGAAATGAAAAATCAATACTGAATTCTAAATGCGTGTGTACTGTGTTTGTGTAAATAAATTGTATCACAGAGTTTACAATATTTATGTCATCACAATATCTTCGGTCATCTTTCCCGTTTATCGCTGCTCCTTATTAATCGATGGTCATCAGATTAGGTATGCTTTAGATCGTCTGCTGCCTCCAAGTATCATAATTGATATTTATTTAAATTTTCTTCATGTAGACGACAATTGATTTAAATTGATCGCTCCATTGCCCAGTAGTTTATTGGATTATATTAAATTTAATTATGGTTTACGAAAAGTATTTAAATAATCAAAATGACTTAAAAGAACGTTGTTTAGCAAGAAAAATTAATCTCAGAAATTTAATTTAGCAATATTTAGCAATGATATGACTCAAAAAAGATTTCAGTGATATTAGAATCAATAGATTTAACGTTACTTGTTTTCAATTAGAACTTCACAGATTTTAGGAAAATCATTTAAATTGCATTTATTTAAGATGTTATCAAAATATATTACTCGTTTCTTTAGCCAATAGCAGAATTAATTTTTTGAAATGTTAAAATTATAAAATAATGGCGTAGTCTTTGTCGAACACGACAATCTGTTGAGAACTCTCTAATAGTAATTGGCGATTGTATGTTTACGCAGTTTGTTTCAAAAATATCGTTGGTTAAAAAGGAATTAACGTAGGTAATCATGTGTTAGTTCGTCGGACTTCTTTGCTTTTTTGTTTAACTTTAAGATTGAATTATTTAACTAGTAACAACAATTCATGCATAATAAGATTAAAAACATAAATTAAGGTAAGTCCGTGTTGAAGTGTTTAAAGTTTAGTCGTTCAGTATGCTTTGTCTAGCTTGTTCTAAGTTGTCCAGATTGTTCAGTATATCTAAGTGATTGTATTGGTATACTTAAGGATTAAAATTACTTAACCGTCTAGTTTAAAAGTTATATTTCTTATCTTCTCGCTTAGTTTACATTATTCATCGCATTATTATACTTCCGAACTGAATATTTATCATCAATATTTACTTAACCACTCTCTAAATTGATTAAGAAATCGTAATTACATTTCTCTTGGAAAATCGAAGTTAAAATTACATTTATTTTTTCGTATTATTAAAAGAATAATTTCGCAGTTGCATTTGTTATCATAATTTGTTATCGCAATTAAATCTTAAAATCATAGTAAAACATTATTAATCAGACTTCTGGTTTGAATATGTAATGTATCGTAGAATGTTATCTCTAAAGTAATCACAAATCACACGATTTCGAAAAATGTCGGTACAAATTTCCAATAAAACGTTGTCCATAAATAAATAATTCTTACAATTTGAATTCACATGGTGTTAATCATTAAATATTGATAGTTCAATGGGGACAAGAATATGTTACTTTCTATCGAAATTAAATGTTTATTTGAAAATTGTTTGAATTTTGGTTAGACTCTGACGAGCTCGTCAGTTTAAGTTGGAGAACTCTACCTAAAGTGTTTACTTAATCGATATAACATTTTCCATTTAAACTCAAAGTTACAAAATAGTTTACAAATTTGACGTATCGCTGCTTTACAAATGTTTGGCAAGTTAATCATTCCAGTTGTAATTCCGTTAGTAAACGTATGTAAAAAATTAATCATTTGAAATTCTGTGAAAACTCCAGTTATACTAACTTAATGACTATTAATACTTCCGTGAGTTAAAGATTTCAATACAGAGTATTTTAACAATTACAGTACCTAAGGTAATCAATACATTGAAAATTAGAGTCTGCAAAACATTTCATCATTTAAAAATATCATTAACTTCGTAATCTTGAATGGTATTTACTTCTGATATCGCAATAATCGCGTAGTTATTAATTTAACTTAAAGATTTTATATAGTTGCTGAAACGTAAGTTGAAAGCGTTCGGTAAAATCATTTTTAATGTAAATGTCCGTTTAAAATTGTTGTTGTTTAAGTCCATTCGTCGCTGTTTGCTTACATCTACTTAACTATAAATTAAATTACCCTCTAACTTAACTATTTAACCTAACTTAACTAAGTTAACTTAACTAAATCTTATCTACGCGCGCTTGCTTACATACTTCCTTTCCTTCTTACTTTCTCCTGAATCTCAATTATAAGTAAATTTATTCCGAATTCGTAATATTGTTTAATTGTTTCAATACATGTAATTTACTTAGATCTGTACCGGTACATTATTCATACATTATTCTCTTGGCCATACTCTCAATTCTTTATCAATTCTCTCCATCTTTGCGACTGAAAAAAAATTTATTATGATCATTTCTCTCTATTATAATTCTCTCCTTTATATTTGGTGGGTCAGACTTATTGGCACTGCATTTTTTCCCAACCTTTTATTATTAATAATGCATTATCTCTCTTTATTTCATTTGGTGGGTCAGACTTATTGACATTGCCTCACTTCCCAACCTATTTATTTCACTCAAATAAAAGTATCTCTACATATACTTTATTTCTTAACACTGCATGCTTTTACCGGTTTTGTTTATACTCGAGTTATTTTCCTACTTGAAAATCAAATCTTTAGTTTTACTTATAAGTTTATTATTTTAAAGATGGATTACAAAATTACTATTAAACTCTAATTAAAAAACCAATTTTATCACACTTTCGTTAAATTTTAGTATTACAGCATGTCTTCCGAATCGAAAAAGAATATTTATTAGGCATTAAAAATGTCTTTTAAAAATTAAGTACTTATGATAAGAAAAATTCTGGCAAGTTCCAAACAACTCTAGTTTCACTGAGGTGATCAATCTCATTTCTACTATGTGTTACAGGTGCCTTTTGATAATGTTGGCCGACATCATCATTTCCTTTCCAACGAACATACTTATATACTCAATTCTCATTTGTGCCTCTCATTTTAAAGATTACTGTGTATTTCTATTTGATGTTTAGGAAATAATCAAAAGTTCGACATCTGTTTACAATTTAATTTTCCATCACATTAAAGCCATTAGTAACACGTAGCTGTTACTTCTGTACTGCCATTAATATCTCTCTTATGTTCTAATAATTAATTACGGTATGTTTTTATAAAAAGAATGAATTCAAATAACTCTCTTTATCCGTAAAAATATTACCAAATTAGAAAATATAAACACATTCAAATTTTAATTTCAACATTATTATGAAGTAAATACTGTTTTATCATCTCTCAGAAGTTCAAAATTTTTAGAAAAATATCTCCAATTATTCAGCATACTTCATCAACTTCATAAACTAAATTACACGCTCATTTTCATACAAAAATCTTTACAATTGAAAGTCTTTTTACGTAAATTCTCTTCTAAGTTTCAAAGAATAAATGACTCAAAATTTGCATTTCTTGGTTTAAAAATTATAGTTTCATTCACATGTCCAATGTCTTTATCGCAGTTCTGCAAAATTAATGTAATTCACCAAAATGGTTTTCAAATCTCTACAAGTAACTATCTATATGCTACAGAAAACGAAATATTATTTGTCTGTTCATGTTCAAAGTTTTCATTTGTGATATTAAGTTTACTGCATACACGTTTTTAAATCAATAAGTTCATCTGTCGCTTACGGAGTTAAAAATATTACTAGCGAATATTCCGGCGAAACTGTATTTCAAAAATCTTAAATTTTAATAATTCGTAATTCTGTTTACTGTATATCGTAATGAATACAACAACATTGGTAGTAAAATAATAGTGAATATTAATGTCATAAATCTTTCAGTAAATTTTGTACAAAATTTTAGCAAGTTTAAGAGAAAGATATTTGTATAGTTTTCCATATTGAAAAAAATGTATTTCATAGGTTCATTTGCAATTTGCATGTTTAAAGTTTTATCAAAGCGTTTGTTTACTTAAGTGCATTTTTTTAAAGTGAATAAAATGAGATCATAAATCTGTTTCGTATGACTGCAAAGAATAATACATATTCTTCTGCATAATTTTACAAAAGATTCCACCAGTGTGTTGTTATTCTACGTAATATTTCACTCTTGTAATACTACGGTTTCCAACACTAACTATTCAAAATTAAATTCCCAAATAAATATCAATACTCGCAATTCAAAGTTCATACTTCATCAGTTTCCATTATCAAATCATCAGTTTTAAGTTACTGTTACTTATATTAAATATTAATCATTTAAAATTTAAGAAATCTCCGATTTTCATTTCAAAATTAATAATAATTCAATTATTCGTTCCCAAAATATTATTTAAATACTTGCTTGATAAATAATTTTCTTTACATAAACATATTAAAACTTCTTATATTCTGCATCTCTACTTTGAAAAACTGGCCATTATATCCAATAATACTTCTCCCCAATAAAATCAACAAGTTGTTTAACCATACTATACTGTTTGTAGTGCTCTCCCAAGATTTTTAGTTTAAGTCAGCGAGATGTCTAATTTCACGTATCACTTGTCATGTCCCGAATAAGTTAAAAGTTATATAGATACATTGCGCAAGAATTGGTAAAGAATTGATTCAGTAAGCAATTTGGCGAAATTAAAATACTATTTTACCAGATAATCATTATAAGATTGTCTTTGCAGTTTGTAAACGTTAGAATTGTAATGATAATTGTCATTATAAAGAATTTACGGTTTATAGACTGATATTATATTTAGAGATTAATTTCTAGGTACTTTAGTAGTGTTTTATTTCAGCTGAGTGACAAACAACTAGTATATCATTTGTAAAGGGTATCCTTTTCCTAGAGAACACTCCTGGCAAGGCTCCGATAGTACTCTATGACGTAGATGTGATCAGAGTGAAATAATTGTTGTAGTCATTGTAGATTTCTTGAATTAATTTCTCCTTGGTTAAATTGTTTACGTTTAGTACGACAAAATCTTCTCAATTAAAAATCTGGAATTCGTAATTATCGAAGGTTTGTTCTTTCTGTTTTTATTCGCAATTTCATTGGTATCGTAAATATTAGTTTCAATCCTCCCGTAGTAGATAATCAATAGTTTTCTCGAAAAGTTCATCAATTTATCTGCATATTTGTTAATCGTAGGCATTTTCCATGAATATTTGATTTAGTCTTCGAAAATCGTTAAAATATCCCGCATCAATAAGTATTCGATATGTTTAGTATTGCTGACATCATGAATGGTAGTATAATTTCTTCTTTAAAATATCTTGGTCGCTGAACGATTGTTTTCTTCGCTATTCTCGATTGGGTTGAATTCTCATCTCCATTGGCCATTTGACATATAAAAATATTCTTACTCGAATGAAGATTGTATTATCATCAGTAGTTTTGCCATATAGGTCTTTCCGCAATTTTCGTAGATACTTAAATACTTTGAAGAATTACGTTTTTACATTCCCTGGTTTCATCAAATGTTTGTTTAGAAATATCTCTTCATTATAGTTTCGACTTCTGGCTTCTTCTTTCGACATCATGAGTACATCTCATTCATCATTGATTGTTTTTATTAATTAGTTCTTCCAATTTCTTGAATACATACTCGTTAGTTCAATGTGCAATAGTAATAAAAGATGTCCGAAACCAATCACATTGTCATAGAAGTAATTGCTTTAAATTCTATACATGTGTATGCACTTCAGCTTTTTAACGTAGTGTCGTAGTAATAACGCAATGAAGTAAATAATTAGCTCTTCGTAAATGAATATAGCTCTTAGTAAATCATAATTCGCATTGTAATGGTTTCCATATTTAAATCAAACATATTGCATTGTATTGCAATTGGAAATAGTAATACTGTTCACGTATAAAACTGTTCTGTTAGAAAATAAAGTTCCGTTATTCAACATCGTACTGTGCCTTAGTACATTTATAATAGTATTTCGTGTGCATTTAACAAACGTTCAAAGTAGATCACATTACAAGTAAATATTCAAATAATTATGATTGTATTTCACAATTGAGTTAGGTAGTTAAAAGTATTTCACATTGCAGGGGCTTTGCTTCTTTAAAAGTAGTTCAGATAAAATAAACTGAAATCAGCTTGGCATTGTTGCATTACTTTAACTTAATGTGTAAATAAGTAAGAATTCATTTCCCATATTTGTTTAAATAATACATTGACTTAAATGCTTACTTGCACTTGAAATAAACTGCATGATAGAAAACTGTATCAAATGTACACTGCATGTACTTGCTATGTTTTTAAACATAGACTAGAATAAAAGCTTACTAGATTTTACATACGTATTTAGTTAGCGCTCTGTTTTAAGTATGGAAATAATTATTTACTTTGCTTTATCTGCTTCCATGCAGTAAATGAATAATAGAAATCGATACATAACACTAGAATTGTTCATTGCTGCATTACTATTGTACGTTGGTACGTAGGTAGTTAGTTTGTAGTAGTAGTATATTTAAATGAAGAATCAGTCTCAGGTCTCAATGATAAATTATACGCATAGTGTCAAAAGTGACTATATTTGTTGGAGCACCAACATTTGTTCACACAGGTAAGTATTTAAAATATTTATTACTCATATACAGTAGCCGGGTACTGTTTACTTCAATAGTTAAGAATTACAAGAAAAAATTGTCGCTTTGCTTTGTTTTAAATAAATTACTTTTGTATTTAAATAGGTACACATACCGTTAGTAAATAATATTCAATAGTAACTATACTTGAATGAAAAGTTTGCATTTTAATATTAAGGTTACGTTACTATACTACAGGCATTCTGTAGTAGTTTTAATAATATATAACTAAGAATTGACCTTTGTGCTACTCGTTTCTCGTTAAAACAGTCATTTTTACATAAAGCAGTCGTAGTAGTAGGTAAATATTAGGTTTTGTCCATAATACATTTATACTAGTACTTTACGATAGAAAATTGTTTGTCTTTGTATTGTTTCTGTATGTAGATTTGTCCATTTGGAATAATAGGTACACATCGTCATATTACGCATATATTGTACTGTACTTTACGTTAACGAGAATGTCTTTGTTTTGTCTTTAGTACGTAGATTTTTATTATTGCAATAGACAAATACAAATAGACAGACAAGACTTTAGTTACATATGTTAGTATATACATACGTGCATTTGGTTATTACTGTTTGTGAATCCTAATATGCATGTGTATATAGGAATCACCTTTGGAAAATCGGAACACCAATTTTTCCTCAGGTTCTCCTTGTTAATTTTAGTAATTGTTTGTTAGTTTAGTTGTTTTGAAAAATTTCTTTTTACCGTAATTAATTAGGTAGGTAGATAACCCTTACACACGAATAGTACACGAAGATTCTCCTTCCTTAGGTTTACATTGGTATAATACCGCTTAGCTATTAGTTCCTTCTATACATACACACATATAATAAATATTAGTATAAATCCTTTAAAATCTTCAATCAATCGCATGTACAAATATTTAACACTAATTATGAGCTATTTTTTCTGCAAAAAATATCACGTTAGAATAAATATAATAGGTTAAATTGCACGGTTAATTTAAAAGTCCGAAATCACGGTCGACAGTGAAGTAATGGTATATCCTGTGCTTAGTATGTTACGTTATACTAACAGCCTGTATACCTTTACTCTCCCATTAGATCCCAATTAATCAATCGATAATAATAAGAAATGCTTTATACTAATAATATGTATGTTTAATATATGTGGCCGTATGACACTAGTTACCCTTTGGTATTATATGATCCGATTCCGGTCCTGGGGAATCCCTGTAAGTAAAACCGATACTCCATTTGCCGGGAATAAATACACACAACACAACACGATGTTTACCTTACGAAGATAACACAAGAAGTCCCCAGTTTATTACCTTCTATTCTTTAGCATTTTACTTTAGCCGCCCACACAACAATGTCTACAAATGTGTATTCGTTAAGACTAAGACTTGACTCATGACAATTAGAATAACATATTAATTAGCTTGGCTTCAGGCTATACAATATAGTAGGGAAATAGGTATCTTACAAGGACCAGTACAATTTGTACTGGTCCATATATATTTTTTTTTCGAGGTTGCATTTATTCACGTGAAACACGAAATATGTTTTAACATTCCAAGAAGTAATTACCATTTACATGACCAAACTACCTAGTAAAGCAAAGCAGTCCATAAAATTTGCAGTATATATAAAGGGAGAATTAAATTTTAGAGTCAAATCAAACTCAACAGCTATTACAGCTACAGCTATTACAGCAATTACTTTGTGCAATTTTTGTCAACCTGAAAATGAATTCCAAACTCGTACTTATCTGCGCTGTCGTCTTTTTTGCTTGCGTCTTAACTCCAGGTAAAATTTAAAACAACATTAAAATCGTAAATAATAATTAGTCTTTGGGCATCTAAATACAAGCTTTGTATTTTGCAGTTGTCGAATCAAGCGGTCATGTCTCTGCTTGCGATGAAGTTTGTAGACGGCCAGGAAATGACCACAACGAAGCAGTTTCCCAATGCTGCAGAGCTCACGGGCAAAGAAACGGAGGATATTGCCAAAGCGGCGATATTTCTTATTGTATGTAATAAACGTCCCCATTTGAAATAAACTTAAGTAATGTCAGCAATGTATACTTTAATTTATTTTATCATTTGGCATTCACAGCCATGAAAATCAATGCAAATCTTAGTGTACTTTTGCATGTAAGGTCCAAAGTTGTTCCACATTAGAGTGTTGCACGGGCACGGGCCGCCCGTACGGGCACGGACGGGCACGGGCACCCATATCTAGATTTTTCACGGGCACGGGCGGGCACGGGCAGCATTTGTGATGCCCGCGGGCGCCCGTAAGTGCCCGTAAGGTCATCATGAAATGAAATGGAACAAATCAAAAATGGCAAACTAGGATAATACAAATTCAGATACTTCAATTCTCCTTTAACCTTCAATTGTAAATTATTGTCGACATTACAATTCGGTTGAAGCTTAATTCCTCTAATTAAAAATTGTGTCCGAGACACATATATGCTCATTATCACTTGTCGAGAAGAACTGCGAGAAGTAGCTAGAATTAAATCATCCGATTCTAGCTACTTCTCACCAGTTTGGAATCTACTGTCGACTCCATGGTAAAATAGAATTATTCAATCATTTTCAATAATTATGCTTTTTACATTGGCTAAAATTGACTTCATCCAAATAGCTACCTTAGAGTTGGGTTAATAAATTCTTAGACTAAAAAATACGTCATTTTTCAATTAAATTCAAAGAGGGTAAATTGAGCTGATTAAAAGTTGGGGGAAATTTTCAATTAGTAGATTACAAAAGTAGATTTTAATAAGCTACCGGTTATTATACTATACCATTACTGTACTTTAAAAAGTTTAAGAGTAGAACGCCCAAGGGTTCCCTTATAAGACTCTAAACGGGCACGGGCAGCTTTTGTGCCACCACGGGCACCTAAAAAGTCTGCCCGTGCAACACTCTATTCCACATTGAATGATTAGGTAAGCTGCAGCGGCTAATAGTCGTAAATAGAGAGTTTTGCAAAATCTAAGATATCTGTAGGAAAATAATGGGCAACATAGCAGTCATTCAGATATGAGTTAAAAATATTTAGTTTCATGAAATTTAATATGCTGTTTTTTGGTTCATGCGTTCTAAATGAGAAAACGCTAGCGTAAAGCATTAATTCAATGCGATTTAGACCGTTCAGTAAATAATAAGGTTGCTGGAGAATTAAATAAAAAAGCGAAGTGTATTTTGTTATTACATTACTTTTTCTTTAAGACGAAAGAAATTCAACAATTTCAAGACTTCAATGGAATGGCTAAAATTACTCGTGTTTTTAATGCTATCAAAAACTAAAATCGGCAAATAAAATTTATTTGTTTATTGGCTAACATTTCACTAGGTTTGGAAATTAATTACACATTATCATTTTATTAATATCATACTTTCGTTAAAATGAGACTTCAACCAAGTTGTATTGCTTCGTCAGTCCTTCTAAATATTTATTGTGGCATTAGAAACCATGGTTTCTGAATTTTCCCACTTACCACTCTAATGGTTTTGACATTTGGGATAGTTGGGTAATTCGGGGAAAATGCTGAAAGGTAGGAATTATGTCCAAAGTTTGAAAAGGTTTGGGAAAGTTAACATTGTGCTCTTAGAATATAAAATATGTCGGTATTTTTGGTATTGTCGGTAGGAAAGAATTAAAATTATCCATCGCCTAATAACAAGCGAATCCAAAAATAATGGCACAGTAATTTCTTGACAGTTGTAACTTTAAAAGGCACAAAAAGACCAAAAAACAGTAAAAGTCCATGCAATTAAGACAGCGTAAGGAATAAATCTTAATGAAGCATTGTATTCCATTGTGCAGCAATTAGAGCATAAATGGATTTAGACGCTATTCGGTTATTTATTTTAGAATTGTTTTAACTTACAGTTCAATGCTAAATACATAATTAAATCAGTCATGTCGTAATTATAATAAACTTTCTGCAGTAACAATGGATAAATAAAGTAATTACCAACGTAGTGAATGACGAAGCTACTTAGTACGGAAAAACTGTTCCTAAAATTTGAAGTATATATAAGTGAAGAATTAAGTTACAGAGTCAGATCAAGCTGTAAAGATATTATTAAAAGAAATTATTTGCTGCAATTTTATTCAGCTTGAAAATGAATTTAAAACTCGTAATTGTCTGCGCTATCGTTCTTTTTGGTTGCCTCTTAATTCCAGGTAAAATTTAAAGTATTTCATAAAGGTTGTAAATAATAATTATTAGTCTTTGGCCTTCTAAATACGCACTCTGCATTTTGCAGCGGTTGAATCAAGCGGTTATGTTGAACCTTGCGATGAAGTTTGTCGACGACCAGGAAATGACCACAACGAAGCCATTTCCGAATGCTGCAGAGCTCACGGGCACACAAACAAAGGGTATTGCAAACATGGCGATATTTCTTACTGCATGTAGTACACATCCAAATTTTAAATAAACTTAGCTAATGTCACCAATTCATATTTTAATTTATTTAATCATGTTCAAAATCATGAAAATCAATGAGAATCTTAGTGTAGTTTTACATATAGGGTCCTACATTGTTCCACATTAAAGTAGAATCATTAGGTGAATAGTCGTTAATAGTTTTCTACAATACATTACCGTATGAAAATGATGAATAGAAATATTCGTTAACTACATAACTGATCTTGTTGCTCTGTCTCAATTTTTAAAACACATAGTTTCAAAACAAGATAAGATAGCCGTAGCCGAAGTCACGTGTTGTGTCTAAGATTCTGTCATGGGTTCGTCATATCTTCGTACTTAGGCAGTACCGTATTTACATAGGGTAAAAAATGAATCGTCATTTGGTAGTTAAATGAATTTTCGGTAGAAACAAATTAGTGAGGCAAGAAACGGAAAGAAGGCATTAGCCTTTAAAATAACGAAATACATCTGTATGCAAATATACAAGAAAAAGGCAGAAGCCTAACTCCTTTCTAGTACCTAACGTCTTAGCCTCATAGATGGACAAAATAATCACAAAACTATTTTGAAAATACTTGGTCGAAAATACTGAAAATCTTGATGCAAAATAAAATATTAAACTAACACACTTTTTTCCCTTAAAATACAAAATAGAAATACTACACTAAAAATATATTCTTTTGGCCATCAAAATACATAAACAGTAGTTTGAAAAAATACTTTGTTAAAACAAATGTCCGTAAAAGTGCACTAATAATATAATTGTGAGCCATTTTATGGTAATTCGTCACTAATAAGGTCGTACAGGTATTTCCTATTTTGAAACACCCAGATCTTTTAAAGTACAAATTACAAAACAGTTTTAATGTTTTCTGGTCCCGAAATACTAAATACAAAAATAAGTATTTTCAAAATACAAGTATTTTCAAAATACAAGTATTTTGCCCATGCCCTTAACCCTATTAACGCCCTTCGTCGAGAACACAATGTCTCGAAACGATAAGTTAAGAAGTGGGACTATAATAAACACTTCTCAGAAAAAAGAAGCAGAAAAATTTGTGAAGTGTTACAAATTTATTATTGCTGTCATGTGAAGGATAATAAAGCTTAGCTTTCAAATTTTACTGGTTACTGCCTAAAATATTTTCTTGTGTACTGCTTCTTCATTTATGCCTACTACCTCTGTATTTTATGCCACTTACTTGTCGATTCATTAGTCTACCAAACATTTCATTTATTTCAAAGACAAAAATTCTACTGTAAGTTTTCATTAAATTTACTGCCACATTCATTTAAATGTACATTACATGTAAATTATATAAAAGTCTTTCATTTTGAGCGAAATACAGTTTGTTGTCAATGTGCATTTAACCTTTTCTCTAAGTAACTAAATTCTATCTTCATACTCTTTCCTACTAATTCAAGATTTAAATTAATCTGTGCAGTAATTATATCTTTTCCTTTTATGTCCTGCGAGTAGACATGAAGTATTCATAGTTCATCTAAATCGCAATAAACGGCGGCTGATAATTCCTTAGCGACTTCTTTGAGACTAGAATCTTGTGATATCTAAAATGGAGAAAAGATTTGAAAAATGTTTGTATTTGAATTGGTGATATTATTAATAATTAAAAGTATTTTGAGTGGTGACCTTGGAATGGATGTTTGCCTCATTTCGAGAGAAAGCACTTTGAAATATTATTCTTAGGTCTGAAAAGGACGGCCGTTGATTTGCATCCGGATGCCAACATTCACACATCACTTGGTATCTGCAATACCAAAATATAAAACATTCCATATTTAATAATAATTCCAGACATGTTAAACAAGTTGTTTGAAAATTTACAGTTCTTGGGATGCATAATTCGGTTTAAGATTCCTCAGTCCGTTTTTCAGTTCTTCCACAAACTCTAGTGTAGGATTCATCCCAGGATAAGGCATCTCTCCCAAAGAGAACATTTCCCAGAGCGTAATCCCAAAAGCCCACACGTCAGACTTGCAGGAAAAGGTATTTGTTAACAGACTTTCCAAAGCTAGCCATCTCCACGGCAAAGCATCTTTCGCCGTTTTTACATATTCGGTGTAGTTGTAGGTCCGGCGACTCAAACCGAAATCTGTGACTTTTGCGTTGGCTTCTATCGTCAGAAGCACGTTTCTTGTAGCCAAGTCCGAATGCACTACCTGTTTCAATAAAAATAAGGGTATTCATTTAATATACTAAAATAGTTACTAGTACAGCTTGGTCCAGAACTCCAGAACTATGGTGGTTAGCTGTTCCGAAGGAACCGGAAGTAGCACAGCAAAACTGTTAACACCACTCGATAGGCAGTGCAAAGTTACATCTTAATCTCTACATTGGTTAAAATCGGTTGAATGTAAGTGGGTCAAATAATTCGGTGAAAAGAAAAAGTACAAAAGTATACCCAGTTTTCGGCGATTCAAATTTTCAGAGGGGGAAATAAAATGTATTTGAAATAATATTTTTATAGTTGTAATCCATGTTTTAACAGTAATATTTTCTGAATTTTTCATAATATTCGAACAAGGTTGAATTTTGAAATAGTTTGAAATGTGCATTAAGGTTCAATAGAATTCCATAAAATTCCAAACAAGTTTAAAATTCAACCTTGTTCGAATATTATGAAAAATTCAAGAAAAATCACTCATGCAATATGTATTGCATCTGGGAAAATTCTATTTCAAAAATAAATTTATTTCGCCCGCGAAAAATTCAAATCACCGAAAACCGGGCATATTTTGTACTTTTTCTTTTCACCAAATTATTTGCCCCACTTACCTTCAACCGATTTTGACCAAATTGGAGATTAAAATGCAACTTTGCACTGGATTTTGACTTTTTGTTAACAGTTTTGCTGTGCTACGTCCGATTCTTTCGGAACCGCTACCCACTTTAGTTAGGGACCACCCAGTATACATCCTTTATCATAGAAACCTAGATATATATTAGCATGGTTTGATGAATTAGGTAAAACACTATTTTCGCCAGTTATTCGTAGGGCAATCAGCTATTGTATTTACACGTTTGATATACTTTTAGAAACAAAATAAAAAGGTGTTTTCAATATATTGGTTTTTTAGGAAACAGATTGTAGTAAATACATTTTATCTAAAAATATATTTAGTATAATTTTTCGGCTAAAAGAAATTTTTTACGATATATTGATTGTTTTAGTGATAAAAAGTTTTTTAAAAATTTACCAAATTTTCGTGTGCAAAAAATTTTTCAAAATCGAAAAATTTCTGACAGAAATGTTTTCATTAGAAACAACTTTTTGGCCACTTAAAAATGTTTTCAATTTTGAATCAATATTTTCGTGATTTTCGTAAATTAAATTAAATTAAATTAAATTAAACACTTTAGTAAATATTTCGCCCGTTTTTAAAGAAATAGAAATAAAAATTTAAGTTTAAGAAAATAAATGTCCGACCCACGCATATTAGACAGGCATGCTGCTAATTTTTCGTAGTAAAATTTAAAGGTCATAATACACTTACATTTTTGGTTCCCAGATATTCCAAGGCGTTGGCAATTTGATAGCACCACTTTATTAAGGTTTTCATTGAATGAATGGAATGCGAATCCCCAACCTCATTTGCCGCCCTTTAAAATATTTCATTGAATACAATTTAAAAGTTTTACAATGATTTTGCAGTTGAAAAATGCAGCGCTTTGTTTATTTTATTGTGATCACTGTCAGTGTTTATGTAGGAATTGATTATCGGACACTTGATAAATAGATGTTTGTAAGATCGCAAATAGGACTCCAATGAGCCCAAGTCACAGAACTCGAGTGCCATGTACAAAATACCTAAGATATTGGAAGTCACGTGACCACGTGGGGCAACAATTTTTATATTACATAATAAGTGTGGAAAATGCGCCTAAATATTAGTTACCTTCTTTTATTTCTTTTCTGTAGACCCCAATAAGTTCAACTAAATTAGGATGCTCTCCAACATACATTAGCATTTTTATTTCTGCAACTAATGCCTTAATGTGGCTAATGCTGCAATTCCGGGATAACGTCTTGAATGCAATAAAACCATCCACTCCTGCAATCCGTCCTTTGTACACTTCTCCGAATTCTCCCTTCCCCAACAGCATCCCCTTGTCTAACTCAAAAACACAAAATAACATTTAAAAAAGAAATAATTGAAAACCAATATTATTATATTTTTTATTGGTCATTATTTCTTTACCGAAAAAAAAAGAATTTTTCTCTAAATCTAACTTCGTGTCGAAAGGAAATTCTATTGGGTTATCAGTATTCTCTGCATTCCCATTTAGTAATGCGATAGCTTGTTTCATTTCACGATACTTTTTCACCTAAAAAAAGTCATGCACGCAAATTAGTTTTTCTGAGGCACCAACTGGTTGCATATAATTGATACCATCTTGTAGAACTTTGATAAAATTGGAATTATGTCAAATCCGGAATTTTGGAAAATGCCTAGTGTACTGGCACCGTTTCTATCTAGTATGAACCTATCACCTATGATGACGTTATGTGCCTCTACCCCTGTCTGGAGTTCGGGTGTTTCTGTTTGTGTAATGCGGAAAATAAATGTTCGGGGTTAATTCGTCAGTCTATGTTTTATTACTGTCTTTATTTGATTCGACAGTAGTATCAGGAATTAACAGTACAAATTAATTATGAGAAATATTCAAAAACTGAAAATACAAATTACGAGCTGGCTGCTCTCTTGCTACGAACGTGTCTCGTTCTCGACTTCAACTAACTCTGCTTCCTTTCTTCCTTCCTGATCTACCGGCTTTTCATCCGCGTCCTCAGAGAGCTCCCTCATTGGCTGCTCAGATATCACGTTAATATCTGCGGGGGTTTTGACTCGGAGCTTCACTCCCCTCAGTGGTTGAACCCGGGTTCTACCCACTTCCAACTTTGGCTCCGACTTCTTCGGCTTCTGGTTCGTTTTCGGTGGTAGTGGAGGTCTCAATTTTCCTTCTGCTCCGTCGGGTCCCGCAACGTCAAGTATGCACACTTTGACGACTGGTCTTCTGTATGTCCCAAATTGAGTCTTCACTTCCACAGTGCGAATGACTCCATCTTTCCCAGGGTAAACCGCCGTTACTTTTCCCCTTGGCCACTGGTTCCTTGGCAAGTTGCCATCTGCTATAAAAACTAGGTCCTCTAGTTTTATCGGGTTCACTTTGGAGTTCCATTTGCTTCGACAGGTCAGTGTAGGCAAAAACTCTTGCATCCAACGTCTCCAAAATACATCAGCGAGTTGCTGTGCGGTTTGCCACTGTTTACGTAGGCAAACATCCTCCATGAAATTTCCCATGATCGGAGCTGCACTGGATCTTCCGATCAAAAAATGATTTGGGGTAAGACATTCTTCATCGTCTGGATCATCCGACACTCTGGTAAGCGGGTGACTATTGATCATATTTTCAGCCTCTGCCAGCAAGGTGTACAAAATTTCCTCCTTTGGAGCTCTAGATTTCAATGTCGCCTTTAGAGCATTCTTCACGGATCTCACTTTTCTTTCCCAGCTACCTCCCATGTGGGGCGATGAAGGCGTTATGAACTGCCAGTCGACTCCAGCGGTAGTCATCGTCGTTGTAATCTTATCCTGGTTTAATTCTTCCAGGGACTCACGTAACTCTCGGTCTGCTCCTCTGAAATTAGTGCCGTTGTCACTAAACATCCTCTGGGGTGGTCCACGTCGTGCGATAAATCGTCGCAGTGCCATTATTGCTGAATCGGTGGATAAGGAAACAGCAATCTCCAAGTGGATGGCTCTTGTAGCCATACATGTGAAAAGGACACCGTACCTTTTCTCGTGGTGTCTTCCCACCGTAACTTCCATTGGACCGAAGTAGTCCACTCCGGTGTCGATGAACGGGCGTATCTGCTTTGTCACTCTGCAAGCTGGAAGGGAACCCATCTCTGGCGCTTCAGGTTTCGCCTTTGCAATCTTGCACACTTTGCACTTGTTCCATAAACTCCTGATTGCCGTCCGCAATTTCAGGATATGGTATCTCTGTCGCAATTCATTTGCCACTAACTCCATTCCACAGTGTCCAGCTTTTGAGTGATAATGCTGGATCAACAAAATAGTAAGTGGATGCTTCGGATCCAGAATGGCAGGATTCCTTGTCCACATGGGTAACTCACTAGCCCTGTCGGTTCGTCCTCTGACTCGCATAACAAGGTTGTCATCCAAATAGGCAGATAATTTCAGTAAGCGGGAGCTGGAGGGAATCTGCTTATTCTTCTTAAGGCATTTTAGCTCCTCCTTGAATGAGTCCTGTTGTGAAAGTCGGATTAAGGCACACTCAGCTCTTTCAATCTCTTCAGGCGATAACTCTCCTTTTTTGAGGGAGACTTGCACTCGTCTTTTGGCTATCCAATTGCCAATATATCGCCGACTCCAGGCAACAACTCTAACTAAAGTTGTCCAAGACGAGAAATTCCGGATATCAATAACCTTGCTACTTTCAAGGTTGGCTTCATCACTCTCATCAGGTTTCTTTTCTACTTCGACCTCTTGCGATAGTAGAACCATGTCTTCAGACGACTTCGTTTGCGTTTCCCTAGGCCACTCTTTCTCCGGTGACTTGAGGAACTGTGGGCCGTTGTACCATCTACATTCTGGGGAGAGGTTTGAAGGTTGGTCATCTCGGGTAGCTTCGTCTGCTACGTTCTCCTTGGTGGGCACCCAGTGCCAATTTTCAATCTTCATATTCTCCTCTATCTCACCAAGTCGGTGCGCCACGAAAGATTTGAAGTTGCGAGCATCTGCACGTAACCAACACAACACAGTCTTGGAGTCGCTCCAATAATGTACGTGGTCAATGTTCAAAGAAAGTTCTTCAGTCAGGGTAACTCCAAGGCGGCTTCCCATAACAGCAGCTTGAAGCTCAAGTCTTGGAATCGTCATGGGCTTCAACGGAGCTACTCGGCTTTTCCCCATAACGAATGCTGTGTCGACCTGATTTCCATTTCCAATTCTCAAATATGCCACGGAAGCGAAAGCCTGCTCGCTTGCGTCGCAGAAGATGTGCAGCTGCACAGATGAAGCTGAATTCAGCGAAGGGGAATAGCACCGTGGAACTTTCACACCAGTTATTCCTTGAAGCTCGTTCAGCCAAACTTTCCACTTCTCAAAGTTTTCATTTGTTATTTGGTCGTCCCAACCGATGCCGGTACGCCAAATATCTTGCAGTAGGATGCGGGACTTCACAATGAAGTGAGCCAAGAATCCAAGCGGGTCAAAGACAGATGATATTAGCTGTAGGACTTCTCTTTTACTAGGCACTTTCTCCCCTCGTAAGATATCCCCTTTCACTCTGTTGAAATTGCAGGTAAAAGTGAAATGATCCAGATTTGGGTCCCAATATAATCCGAGTACTCGTTCAGTGGGTAAATCTTCCTTGGGATTTACACTTCTTCCTCCAGCACATCTATCTTCAACTGGAATTTGGAGCAAAACATTTCTGCTACTCGACATCCAGTTGCGCAAGTGAAATCCTCCTTGTTCTTGTATTTCACATACTTCTCGGATTAATTTGATTGCCTGCTCTTCTGTGTCAGCTCCATCCAAGAAGTCATCCACGTAGTGATGATGTAAAATAGCATTCATGGCTTCTGGAAATTCACATCCAGTTTCTGTCGCATTTCTATTTTTAATATATTGAGCCAATGATGGGGAGCAGGTTGCTCCAAACGTCATCACCGTCACTTCATAAACATCAGGCTGGCGGTGGCGATCCATATCTCTCCAGAGATATCGTTGAGCGCATCTGTCTTCCTTTCTGATAGCCACCTGATGAAACATCTCCATTATGTCGGCACAGAATCCAATTCTTTTTTCTCGGAACTTCACCAGCACTGAGATAAGAGGGGATAGTAAGTCGGGTCCAGTCAGTAATACATCGTTGAGTGACTTTCCTCCAGACTTTGCAGCGGCATCGAACACCATCCGGAGTTTTCCAGGTTTGCTGGGGTTCACTACCCCAAAGTGTGGTAAGTACCAAGTACGATCACTTTCGACGGACGCTTCCTCTGGTGATAACTTACGTACATAGTTGCTTTCTATGTAATGATTCATCTTCTCGCAGTACTTCAAAGCAAACTCCGGATTTCTATCCATCTGTCTCTCCAAAGTCCTCAGTCGGCTAAAGGCGTTTCCATAACTTGGTGGAAGTTTGATATCGTCTTCCTTCCAAAGGAGTCCGGTCTCAAAGCGGTTTCCTATTTTCTTCGTTGTACTCATCATTATTTGCTCAGCTCTCAGATCCGATTTACTCTTTGGTAAATGTTGGAGTGGCTTTACTCCAAACGCATCGGTACTGAAAGTCTCTTTTACTGCTTGATGCACTAAGTCCAAATCCTTGTCTTCACAGAAAGTGTGGAAACTAAATTCTGAATCCACTCTTCCACGAACAGCTGCCGAGTTTCCGTGCGCGACCCATCCTAATTTTGTTCGGGAGACGATGGGGGCATTCGGGGGACCCTCGATGACTTCTCGGGTTACAATCAGGTCAGCATTTCTCTCTCCAATAAGTATCATTGGCTTTGCTCCTAGCAAAGATGCTGCTCTGGCCTGTTTGAGATACTTATACTTCTTTGATAATTCTTTCAAATTGACAGACTGCACGGGGAGATCTATATTATCGACGGTTCGCACATCTTTCAACTCATACGTTTCTTCGTTGTCAATGTCACTAATCCGAAGAGAAACAATTTCGGATTTCATACTGGAAGTGGCAGGAGTAATCCATTTCATGTCTAGTTGCATCTTTGGGCCGACCGCTCCAAGTTGCTTTGCAATACGAGCATCTACTAATGTCACTGTAGATGCATCGTCAATCAGGGCAAATGTACATATTTCTCCAGCTGGACCTTTTAAACGAACAGGGAGAATTTTCAATAACACTTTTGCTTTGCTCACATGACTGCTAGTATGTCCATTAATTTCGGGTTCCACTGGACCTTTTTCTGCTTCGGGGTGGATCTTCTTGTGAAGTAAACGATTGTGCACATTTGTACAACCTTCCAGCCCACAGATTCTTTTATCGTCACACTGAGAAATTCGGTGATTAGCTTTCAAGCAGGAAAAACACACTTTGTTCTCGGTGACCCAGTTCCACTTTTGATTATTCGATTCTTTTTTGAATAAGTTACAGTTTTTTAATTCATGATTGGATTTCTTACAGAACAAGCAGGAGGGCTTCTCTTTCTTCGCCTCACTGTTGATGGTAGTCATCACAGGTTCCTTCCAGCTGACGTGCTGAGGTTTTCCTTTTCGTTCAGAGTCCCATTTCTTCTCCTTTTGGTTCTGCTTTCCATCAGAGGATGATTTTGGAGCACTAACAAAACTAGCTGCTTTCGCCCACTTTCTCAGATGTTGATTTAGCTCCAAGAGGGTTGGTTCGTCGTTCATCTGCGATACATACGTTCCCCATTCCATTTTGTAGAAAGCAGGCAACTTTTCTACAAGTTCCTTAATCAGCTGGGGGTTGTTCAGATGGCCTTTTCTCTTCAAAGTCTCTACTGTAGTCACTAGATTGTCCACGGCAGTAGAGAAGTCGATCATCGTGTCTGGCTTATCGGCATTCGGACTTGCCACTTTCTTTGCAATAGAAATTAATGATTCAATGATGAGGTCGGGACGTCCAAACTTCATCTCCAAAGTCTCCATAATTTTCTCTGCATTATCGGGTGATGCAAACAAACCTTGCACTTGTTTCTTGGCTTCTCCTTTGAGAGCCTCCTTCAACTTCAACAGTTTTTCACCATTTGTCCACTTGCAACGAGTTTCTAGCTCACGAAACTCGTTACTAAAACTGGGCCACTCCACTGGACTCCCATCAAATATCGTAAGTCTTTTGGATGACGTCTGTCGTGCCATCCAAGTGTTCATGTCTGCTGCTGGAGCACTATTGGGTTGGGTGAGCAATGCCAGATTAGAAAAGGCTTTAGTCATTGCCGCTTCTAAAGCTGTCACATTAGTCGGTTCTTGAACAGGAACAACAACTTCGGGTTCTTGTACAAGAGATTTCTGGTTTACGGTTTCATACTGACTGTATGGGGGTGGACTCTTAAAGTAGGTCTTCATGGGGTTCACGTCTGGTTCCTCATCTGACCATAGTCCAGGCTGCTTGGTAGTGTGGAGATTTTCTGATTTCGTCAAATCAATTCGCTCCTCGTCGTCACTTCCCAAGTATTGCGAGTTTTCTTTCTCCTCGTCAATAATTGCCAATTCGAGTTCAGCTTGGAGTCTTATTTTGTCCAACTGTTGCTGCATTTTAATTCTGTCAAGCTCCGCTTCTCTTTCAGCATCTTGAAAGGCGAGTTGAGCATCCCTTTGGGCTTTCAAACGGGCCAATTCAGCATCACGTTCAGCATTTCTACGAGCCAGTTCATTTTCTAATTTCTGACTTTCTTCTAAAACTTTAGCTTTTACCTGGAGCTCTTGTCTTCGTTTGCTAGCACAGGATTTATTGCTAGTAAATGACATTTGTTCTTTTTGCACATCTTGAGGAGCCCTCAAAAGCCACGAAGTGCTTCCATGACTCGATGTAGCATATCCAGTGATAGATGACGAGGTTGCACTTGGGCAATAGTCCTTTTTTACCGTCATCCTCTTGGTTGGTGGCAGCAGTCCATACTCTGGAACCTTCCCAAGAACTCGCTGGCTTCTTCGGACGTCTTCCGAATCCTTTCCAGTCTTCTCCGGGGGATTAGACATCTTTCACTTTCCACAAAACACTGACTATTTTCCAAAGAACTGTTCAATTCGTGCTTGAAGGACCATGTACTGGCACCGTTTCTATCTAGTATGAACCTATCACCTATGATGACGTTATGTGCCTCTACCCCTGTCTGGAGTTCGGGTGTTTCTGTTTGTGTAATGCGGAAAATAAATGTTCGGGGTTAATTCGTCAGTCTATGTTTTATTACTGTCTTTATTTGATTCGACAGTAGTATCGGGAATTAACAGTACAAATTAATTATGAGAAATATTCAAAAACTGAAAATACAAATTACGAGCTGGCTGCTCTCTTGCTACGAACGTGTCTCGTTCTCGACTTCAACTAACTCTGCTTCCTTTCTTCCTTCCTGATCTACCGGCTTTTCATCCGCGTCCTCAGAGAGCTCCCTCATTGGCTGCTCAGATATCACGTTAATATCTGCGGGGGTTTTGACTCGGAGCTTCACCTAGGAACTTTGTAAAATTTTATTCAGTTTTTGAGATTATTGCTCGATAATGTTTTGTGGTTCCAGTATTCGACAGAAAATTACAAATGGAATCAAAGTATAAGAACTTTGGTGGGCGAAATTGATGTATGCTAGATATACATCTGGTTATGTATCTGGTTGAACTTTACTTAAAAGTTTCAATTTAGAAATACAAATAAGGAACTATGCTATTTATTGTTCCATATTTATTTGTGCTAAATTCCATTTGTAATTCTGCGTCGAATGGTACCCCACAGCATCATTGAAAAATTGTCTAAAAAGTTTGTGGCTCAAAAGCTGAATAAAGTTTTACAAAGTTTCTAGGCGTTTTGCAAAATTCCGGATTTGAAATTACACCTGCAACATATATGTATTATCTCACACTTAAATACTTAAAAAATAAAGTTTAAATATGAAGCACTTTATACTGCAATATCCTAAGTGCAAATTTACTTAAAGGTATTACAAAATTTTATTGAAATACAAATTATAGTGCACCTTTTCCATTCTGAGATAAATGACGAAGAATACCGACAAAATCAGAATCACCAGGCAGAAGCCTGTTGCAATTAGAATAATCATCAGTGAAGAAAGCCCACTTGGGGAAGCTAGAAAAGAGTTTTTAAATTTCAAAATTCTTCATTTGCATTTCAAAAAATTGGCAATTATATTAGAATTACCAGTAAATACTTGAAAGCACAAAGACTTATTGCCAAAAATATTTGAGGCTTGACAAATATATTCTCCAGATAATGATTCATTATAAGTCGGAAACAGCAGAACCTGGATAAATCCGCTGTCTACTATTCTAGTATTATCGTCGATAACCTGCCCAAATCAAAAATACTTTCCAATACAGAAGTTTCCTTTATATTTATGAAATATTTGCACACAAAAACCTCATTGTTTCTTATCCAGCGGACTTGTGGTTGTGGTAATCCATTAACCTGACATGTGATACTTTGATCTTTTTTGTTTTCATCAAAATACACATCGGTGTCTTTACTGTAGAATTCAGGAGGAAGAGATTCTAACAAGCCAATAAGGTTATTCATTCTTATTTGGAAAACATTTATCAACAACAATACTACACACTTTTGTAATTTCTTAAGGAAGTCAGTTATTGCAAAAGAAAGTTGTATTTATTGACGGAAAGTACTTTTTAATTTAAGGACAGTCGTCGTGTTTGTCCACTCTCGTTTATAAATTGAGACATACAATTAGCACTTCAGTGACCTCCGCAAATGATACTTCAATTGTGCTTTTCGGATACAGAAAATCTGATTCCTTTTGCGGTACATGATGTAGAAAATCTAAAACAATTGCAAAATATCCAGAATTGAAGCAATGATTTTATAAGTCAATTTATTTTATGTATGTTAGCGGTAATAAGCCAAAGTAGACATTTTTGGAAATGCCTGAAGACAAGTCTCATTAATGCCGAGTGAAATTTTAGGCATTTCAAGAAATACCTGGGCTAAATGATAATAGCCGGGCTGCTTTTTAGGCATTCTCTTAATTACCTAATTTGGCTTACTGCCGCTAACATGTATTCACCTACCAGGTAAAATTGAGGTGCCATTAAGATGTTTAAAATCCCATTGAATTCCATGCTCATAAAAAAATTGATGTGCTTCACAAAGCAATAATTGCCGCCCATTGGTGTACAGATCATTCTCAGTAGTTAGAATGCTCAATTTCATTATTGCGCGTAAAGGCGGTTCGGTTGTAACATCTAACAGCAGAAAAAATATAGCATTCAAATGTAAGTTTTTAGCTGGTAATTAACTAAACGTCAAAAATAATAGGTTTGCCTCAACGAAAATAACAATAACACTTTGTCTCACATTAGTGAATAACAATCTAATCCCTATTATTACTTTACAAAATAAATTAAACCGCGACGTATAATGCGTCTTCCTAATATTGCTAAATTTTTTATCGCATTTAACACACATTTAAAACAAGATTTTAAATGTAATTTACTATATAAGGAAAACACAGTATAAGTTGAGGTAAAAGCCGTTTACTAATCGCAAATTGAGGTAGTATATTTATCAAGGAGCATGTGTAGAAGCATTTCTTATATGACTACATGAGGTAAAATTATTTTTAAGGCAAACAAATTGTTTTTGAGGCGCAATTAATTTTCCCTAGTTTTCCAATAAATGCTGTATAAATAGTTACATAATTGCCGCCTTACATAATTGATTGTCAAATCCTTGGAAGTACGGCTGCAGTACATTAAACCTGCTAGATGAGCATTGCACGATTCCGCTTTTTAAAAGCCTCGTTGTTGAACAAGAATCGTCTTTGGAAATAAACATCTCCTTAGATACACTTTGCCCTTTTCTAATTACTATATCCTTGTCGCAGTCCACCGTCGGTTGTCGTATACCCGCTACCTCCTTCGTTTCTAACTGAAAATGATAATCAAATGAGAATTTTTAAAATACAGGAACGTTTAATTGCAAAATATTTGAAACTAACAATAATAGTTTTATTTACGCATTTTATAAACGATCGACATTCTGTAGGCGTTTCACATTCCATGTGTCGTAACTCTACATCAACATCACCAGAAAAGCAGTCAAATCTATTATTGTAATAACTCAGGGGCCTAACAGCAATCTCTAAATAGCAAAGTCATAGATATATTCAGATGATATATTTAAATATTTAAAAGAAATGGAATACAACAACCACGTATTTACCGTTGATGTTTCCGCGTACCCACTCTATATTCCAGTTATGTAAAGTAATGTTGCCATCAGTACACCTAAGACTAGCTCTATGGTCAGCATGTTCATCATTTGTAAATGAGTCTACGATTTTGAGAGCATTCCTTTCAGATGTGTTTAAGTAAGGCACTTTAGCAGAGACAAAATAGGATGGTGACGAAATTCCGTCCTTGTAATGTTTAATGGTTATATTCAACGGAGATTCAGAAATCTGTGTACTAAATATTACAAAGAAATATTATTGGCAAAATTGTCAACATCTTTATCAACAGAATTTTTTACATAGCAGTAGTTTGTTGATTTAATCCGGATGCAAAAATGCAATCTTACCTATTTGATTTCAAGTGTTCACCTCCATTCCAGTAACTAACAGAATGTTCTCCTTCTATTGTGACGTTCTTTAAATGATTCATACATTCCAAATCAAAAGAAGTTTTACTCGAACCAGTTATTATATCAAAATTGTGCTCCGGAGGATACACATATATTTCCTGATTTAGTGGTACATTTGTTTCTACATACATAAAAATTTGTATTTTTTCATTTAAAAATTTAGGAAATCAATAATAACTCGATATATTCATTTCTGCTGACACCGATTACGTGTCCATCAGCCTCCATCTTGCATATTAATCAGAACATAAATTAACTAGAACCTTACTGTATTTTCCTATAGAAAACAAAAGACTGTGGCTTCTGCTATCATTGCAATAGCAAAAGTAATCTCCCTCTGAATTTGTCAGCAGTGTTGTATTTACTTTGAAGCCTTCCATGGGGTCGTATGACAATGATTGATTGTCAACTTTTAATTCTTCCTGTATCAAAAGGTAATTATAGCGATATTATTTGGAACAATAAATTATATAAAGTACAATTTCTTTCGTAGCGCATTTATTCGGTGAAATGTGTAATTTAGTGAAAACAATTTTATTCATTTTCCACATTGATGACGAGCTGCAATAAATGCGATTACGATTACAAATTCAAATGATGATAAATTCATTTTTCTGATTACACATTAATTGACTTGCAAATACCAATACCACAAATGCATAATTACCTCTCCTTCCTCTTCATTCGCATTTTCCCTAAATAACTTAGGTGTATATGGGTCCATTGAGAGACAAGGTATGGTAATTATCTCTCTGTTTATCAGAATTTCATTGTATTCGCTAAGGCTGTAGGGTTCACATGAGTAACCTATAAGATACAGAAATAAATGTACACCGTGTTTCATTACTAAGGTGGCCCTATGTGGCGGCCGAACCGGAAGTACTACAGAAAATCTGTTGACACCATTTGTATGTATGTATGTATCTTTATTTCAAGGAAGGGTCACAAAGCAGTTTTTCAACTGAAAATTGCATCCGAAATTACATTTAGAAGAAAAGATTAACAGGCTTAATATTATTTAGTCTTATATCTACGTCTAGCTTACTTCACCGTTAAGGTACATCAAATTGATTTGTTTTACAATATACGGTATAGCAGAATTTTCATACCTTTTTTTAATTTTAGTGTTTAATGGTTTTAACATTTTCCAGCTCAAACCATTTAACTTTCAGTATTCTCTATTACACCAGATTAAACTGTGTCTAACTGAATAAAATTTCATGGAAAATGGATTTGGCTAATCGTCACAATTAATTAAAAACTAAGATTAATTTTATGAAGAAGTAAGATAGGAAGGCAGCGCAAAAAGCGCGCCAAGATGGATCAAGATTTGAAAGAGGGGAAAGATTTACATTGAAACCCGAATTTTCAACATCTTATCTCTTTGGGTTCGCTTACACAAGCCATTCTCCTGAAAAGAGTGAGATTATTCTTTATTTTAAAGGGACTGTAATTATTGACTCCCCTAAAATACTCAATTTTACCCCAAAAATTGTGCTTTTCAGAAATAGAACTTTTCTCCCAATTTCTTCATTAGTACCCCAATTATTATGTATTTTACCCTTAACTATAAAAAGGCTTTGAATAAAGAAAAATCAAGTTAAGTAATATTAATAAGTCCAAAAAATTCAAAAAGGGCAAATATGTCTACTTTTATGAACACTTAATCAGTTTTTTAAAGTGCCCCTAAGCACTTTTGTTGGTCCAAAGGCCTCAAAGACATTATATTTATCTAAATCTTATATATGCAAGTATATTGTCAACGACATATTGAAAAAAATTTTATGAGTTTTTGAGTACTTTAGTTGAATTTTTGTTCCTCAAAGCGAATTTATAGTAAAGGGTAAAATACAAATAATTGGGGTAGCAATGAAGAAATTGGGGGGAAAGTTCTATTTCTGAAAAGCACTATTTTTGGGGTAAAATAGAGTATTTTAGGGGTGTCGAAAATAATGTCTCATTTTAAAGTGGAGTTATTCATTATTGTTCTAAATTTTTATGACAATATTTAAGCAATATGATTGTCCTTTTGCCACTTAAAACTGATCATCAGTAATCCGTGTGACTGTCCTTGATCTTCTAACGCCGTCAAAACACCAAGGAAATGACCGCAAATGGGACTCAAATAACTCTGTGTCCCTTTTCATCTTTCCAGTACCGAAGTTAGCCTTTCCAAAAGTTCCAAAAGAAGTCAGCAAAACCGTAGTTGTTAGGTGGACCTTTTTCAGAAAAATCATTCTTAAAAATAACGTTTTTGAGATCCTGAAATCGTCATCGACCCTTCAGAAGCTTTCAGATATCAATTTCGGGGTCTCTGAACTTTTGGAAAGGCTTCCGCTTTAAAATAAAGAAGAATCTCACTTTCAGGATAATGGCTGGTGTAAGCGAACCAGAAGAGATAAGTTGTTGAAAATTGGGGTTTCAATGTAAATCTTTACCCTCTTTCAAATGGTGTCAACCAATTTTCTGTAGTACTTCCGGTTCGGCCGCCACATAGGGCCACCTTAGTTGTGAAACACGGTGTATAACAATTTAAATCTGGTATTTTAAAATTAGAAAGTACATTATATTGCATTTAATAACTGAAGTGTATAAAGGCTACAAAAACATTTATCTTAACACCTTCGTGAGTGAATAGGACATGAACTGCTGATTCGCGATCTTCCGTATTAAATATTTTGTATTTAGAGGCGAAAGAAGACATGCCTTTTAAATCTGGCACTAGCAAAGTCATAATGTATTCTTGGCTTGATGATCCAAGTTCAGATTTAACCCTTTCGTGACGAACATTTACAGACTTAGTGTCAGGTACTCCATTTTGAAAGTATATTTCATTTGACAACGGAGCGCTGGATGTGCAAGTCAATTTGTGGGACGAAACCCTTGTCCAATAAGTCCAGTAAATCCGCATTGATTGATTATTTGAGTACTGCATGCATTTTGCCGTATATTCGTCGCCACTGAATGAAAAACTATCGACACATTTTATTGTTGAATTCAGCTTTTCAGAAAATACCGTAGCCTCACACTTAAATAGTTCTCCGTTTTCCTCTTCGTCACTGCTACTTATAGAACACTCAAAAATCACTAATAAGGAAATACAAATATTTAAAACTTCCATAATTGCTGTAGATTAGTTTGGATTAAAACACTTTCTGTTAAATGCAGAATTTATAAGTGTATGATTTATAAAAGTAATATTACAAAAGATTTGTCTTAATGTTGCTTCTTTTCAGACAACTTCTATTGTCCCATATTCACTAGAACCCAGTATTTAAATGTCCACATGGAATGACCACAATCTAGGAAAAGACTTAACTAAAAGACGATACTATTACTCAATGTATCTGCTCGTTCAATGAGTCACATAGAATAGCCAAATAAAACTAATATTATTTCCTTCTTTTAGCAACCAAATGAGTGGAAATAGCCAAAGACTGAATTACATTACCCAGTGCTGCTGTAGGATGACAATGACAATCCTTACCTCAACATAAAAGCTTACCTCCTCAAAACAAAAATATTTTATAATACAAAAGTTCTAGCAGGAAATCACATCATAAGGATCTGGCGTCTGGCATCATAGGAAAATAACATTAGGCTTGGGGCAGAAGTCACGCATCATAGGAAAACTCTGAATGTCTTTAAAAATGACTCCCTAACAATTGAGAGGCATTTTCAAACATTAGGGCATTTCCCTATTTCCTGTGATGCGTAATTTATGCGCATCGCTGTATTTATAAAATGCTGTTAAATAGAACTTCAACTGTAACCTCGTTGTTTTTAATCCAGCGAATTTGTGGTTGTGGAAATCCATTAGCTTGATATAATTTTACTTTGTTTTTTTTGCTTATATCAAAATGCACTCCAGTGTCCTTACTGTCGAATTCAAGAGGAAGGGAATAGGAAAATAAAATTGTTTATTTTGTTTGGAGGACAAGAGTTGTAAACGCAACATATTTTTCTCTAGTGTAATTTCTTAAGAAATCTACTTATTACAAAAGCATTGCTTCTTTTTATTATCTGTTGGCGTCAAGTATTTTTAGTTTAAGGAAAGTCATCGGTCCCGGATGTGAAATCTGACAGCAGTAAAAATGTAGCATTTGAAAATTATTTTTAGCTGGTATTTAAGTAAATATCAAAATTAGCCAGATTTGCTTCAAATAAGTGAATAACAATCTACGCTCTATTATTACTAAAACGAATGTAACCGCACCGAAAAATTCGTCTTCCTAATATGCTTATTTTTTATTGCATGTAACACATTTTAATACAAAATCAAATTGAGTACATATAGAAAATACAGTTAAGGTATTTGTTAAGGTATTATTAGTTATGCAGTTAAGGTTACTAATTCGCCATATAGTTAAGTTAGATTATTACTTCCGAAGCCAACTCTCTTATATGACTAAATGAGCTAAAATTATTTTTGTTGAGGTAAACCAATTAATTTTAAGGGGTAATATATTTTACGTACGATAGATTAGTAGGTTACATTACTATGCATGTAAGTAAGTCGGGTAACAAAGTAAATTCAAAATGAATTAGGGAAATAACAGCATTTGTGAAATTCACATAAATATTCTTCAGATTGAAAAATAAATTTATCCTAGATTTAGGTAATTACATAATAATGTGTGTTATGCTGTGTCTTTTTTATGTATCTTTCCTAATTGAGAGGGGCATGTCGGGTTACATCTTCCTTACGGTATATTATTATATTATGGACAACTACTTCAATAGTTCTGGAAATGCTGATCTGAATTGACCATTTTCACGAGGTACTCCGAACTGAAATGGCTAAGCATTTGCAAAATAATTCACTTGACAGTTTTTTCAAATGTTCTGAGTTGGAAAGACTCTCTTCCGAATGTGTTGCACTATTTCAGTTTTAATTTTTGCTGTTACATTTTAATTTAAGTTAATTAATACATGATTACTTCAAAACTTTCTTCTCGAATGTAAGATAATAACTTAACCTAATAACTTATCTAGGAATAAATTCCAAATGAACTTAGAGAGCAATTAACCAAACATAATAACTTAACCAGCAATATATTCTAATTTGAGATTTAAGATTGAGAGATGAGTTCAAGAGAGCCCAATTTTACATTGACAAATTAAGCGAAATAAATATCTCATGTAAGGCAATTCGAAAGTACTCATCTGCATCAAATCTCAGCCTTTAACCTTTATTTTACAAATAATCATACACATATATTTTATTTCTGTTACTATTAAGTACAATTAAGTATAATTTCCCATTGTTTTAATGACTGAGTGAAAATGCGAAGTATTACCACTGGTGCCAATTACATTTAATACATTTTAATTTTCTCGCTATATACTAATTGCAAACCTATTTGATTTTGATTGTTTTTTATCCAGTCGATTTGCGGTTACGTAATCCACCAGCATCACTAGTTATACCTTGGTATTTTTGTTTACATCAAAATACACATTGCAGAATTCATGAGGAAAGGATTCTAGCAGAATAATAAAGTTGCTTGTCGAAAGAGTTGTCTGTAAATGCATTTATAGCAGTGATTGGTTTGCTGTGTGGTTAAGTTTTCCTGTTTGACATTCCAGGAAAAGCTATTTATATTAATTTATATAATTCCACCTAAAATGCTTATTTTCCCATAGTAGTGTTTTAATACATTTATAATAGTGTTATCACAATACCAATCTATAAACAGCAAAGTGAATTGAACTATAAGCATTGGAGTAAAAATGAGAATGACAGATAAAATGGAAATGCTGTACTTTTAATATTGAAGGACGCTTTTTAATTTATCATCAAATCTGCATCTTGTTGGCAGATTTGCGTTACTTAACTAAACGAAATGAAACCTCGTTATTTATTATCAAGCGGATTTGTGGTTGTGGGTTGGTATTGCAAGTTATAGTTATTTGTGTACAGATCACTTTTAGTACTAAGAATGCTGTTTTATTATAGCCTTTAAAGGTGGTTTAGTTGTAACATCTGACAGCAGTAAAAATTTAGCATTCGAAAACAATTATTTAGCTGGTATTGAAGTTAATATCAAAAACAATAAGTTTGCTTCAAGGAATATAATACGCTTTCCTCAAATCAGGGAATACCAATTTACGAGCAGATATTATGACTCGGCAAAATAAATGTACCGCAACGTATAATGCGTCTTTTTAATATTGCTTATTTTTTATTTCATGTAGCACAGTTTAATACAAACCTTTTCTACCACTTAAGGGTAATCAATTTGATGGCGAAACAGTAAATTGGTAGGCTTTTGTAAAATTTTCCTTTTCAACGTATACTGTTTTGAATGTCGGCTTTCTGAGAATCATATACATAAGACTTCTAAATATTACGTGCATAATTCAATTTTTAATATTTCAGTCGGCGCAGAATGCATAGTATTGTGTTGTTTCATCAATTTAATAAAAAAATAATGCTAATAAAATTATCAACGGATTCCAAATGCTTTTTTAAAATTGGAAAACCGAATGGAATTTAACATCTTCTTCGTTGGTTGTTTGTAAAAATAAAAAAACTGATTTTATTCCCTGAACATGATTCTCCAGAATATTTTGCCGAAAAAGGAAAAAAATATAAAATACTATTTTGAAATACAGAAATCAATTTTCCACAGTTGTAATATTGTGCCAACAACAGCTTGAACACTTGCTCACAATCGGACCACACGCAAGCGCATTGGTTTTATATGTGCTTCTGGGTGGTCCAATAAAGAACGGTTTGGCACAACTATACTTGTACATTGTACTTATCATTGTATTCAAGGTAACTTGAAACCATGTAAGCATGGTTTCAAGGAGCTATACAAGGTATGCAGTTTTTATAAAATTCACACAGAACACATTATGAGGATTACAGCATGGTGTCTCCAATGCCATAGAGTTTCAATTACAAACAAATATAGAGACTCAATTGTTGACTATAATTTTATAATCCCCATAAGCGGTTCTGAATTAATTCTGAAATAACTATCCCCATACCTTGTATAACTCCCGGTGACCATATGGTATCAAGGTACCTTGATTGCATTATTACAATCAGTTACATGGTGTAGAAAACCTGAAGTATTTTCGAAATATGGAGAAATGAAGTAATGATTTGATAAGTAAATATATTTTATGCGTATTCACCTACCAGGCAAAATTCAGGAACCATTCAGATTTTTAAAAACCCATTGAATTCCATGCTCATAAAAAATTGATGTGCTTCACAAGGCATTTATTTCGTTCTTTCATTTTCGTCCCGGTTGCAACTTGCAACATTTGACAGCAGTAAAAACATTTAAATGTAATTTGTTAGGCAGTTTTAAGCTAAATTAAGGATGACTCTGCAAATTAGTTATGTATAGATTTGTGTCATACATTTAATGCAGTAGTGATTAGTTTGTGGTTTTGTAAAGTTTTCCTGTTTGACATTCCAGGAAAAGCTATTTCTGAATTATTATTAAATTTATTGATAATTGTTTTATTTAAATTTGTCTGCATATGTTGTTTAATTACCACAATTCTTGCTTAGCATTGATAATACTACACAAGGATAGAGCTACAGGTATTATTATCTTCTACTTGTTATTTCCTTCCTTGTAATATTTGCCAAGTTATACATTTCTAAAGCTAAATTCTCTGACAATGATATTTAACTGCGTCCATAACTTTTGTAACTATAAAGTTATAAATCCGCAACTTTATATTAACAATCTGAATGTGTATTTGGAATTTTCCTTTATTTATTAAATGCATAGGAAATATTTATGGTGTTGTAAATGCTACAACTGTATCTAAAATGCTTATTATTCGTGTTCTAATACATTTATAATCGGGTCATCTCAATATCAATCTGTAAACAACGAAGTGAATTGAAGTATAGGCATTGAAGAAAAATGAAAATATTCTCTTGACGTTTAAGGACGCTTTTTCAATTTATCTTCAAATCTTAGCATCTTGTTGTAAATACTTATATTTGTATTATTAAAAAAATGAAACCCGAGTTTTATCACAAAAAACTACTTTTAATCTTTGAGATTTAGTTACTTATGATATTTCGGGAATTCATCTAATAAAATATGAAACGTTATTATAAATAGTCATGCTTATTTATTTCCTATTGTTTCCAGTTGCATTATCTCTGCTGTACAAATAGTAGCATTTTTTTAATTTCATCGCATGGATTAATTAATTGCGTACTGGTTTTTAAGTAGTTTTCTACCTTTGTAAACAAGAGTATCAGCCCTTTGCTGCATGATTTTTCTGACAATAAGGATATCCCCACCCTTTCAACCACTTAAGGGTTTCCAATTTGAGGGTGAATCAGTAAACTGGTAGGCCCTTGCAAAATCTTCCTTTCAAGTGTAAACTTTATTGAATGTAGGCCTTCTCAGCATAATCAATGAATAAAAAGCAAACCTTTTCCCTTTTTTCTTTCTGTAAGTATAATGTGCACGTATATGCTCCCAACAAATAAGACTGCTAAATATTACATGCATAATGCAATATTTTTTATTTCAGTCGACGCAAAATGCATTCTATTGTGTGCTTTCATCGATTATTTAATTTGTGATAAAAACCGAAAGGCATTTTTAACTTTTCTTGCCTATTGTTTCTAAAAAATCAAAAGATGTTTTTATTTCTTGAGCATGACTCTTCAGAATATTTTGCCGAAAATGGAAAAAAATGCAAATAAACGAAATGTAAAAATTTTTAAATATAGGAACCAGTTTTACACAGTTAGTTGTACTTGTATATTGTACTTATTATTGCATTATTACTGTTTTACTCATATTTATGGCAATTGACTTTATGTAGACTTCACATGGGTAATGTGCAACATTTGTACTAGCACAAAGCACAACAATTCTCACTTGCAAAGTTGCAAAGAACCGTGCAATGCCAGTGGATGAGAATGAGAAGGTTACAGAGGAAGGAATGCGACGTGAGCGCCATCTGCACGGGAGTTTGAGTTAGTTGTAATATATTCGGAATTTATTTAATGTAATATGAAATGTTATTATTAATAGTCATATTTATTAATTTTATTTTCAATTGTTTCCATATGCAGCATCTGTGCTTTATAAGTACTGGATTTCTTTCAAATATTTTACATATTATTTGGAAATGTAATATTACTATTACATTGCTAAAAATCCACAATACTAATACATGAATTCTGTTAGTTTTACGTGGAGGATCTGCTAATGTAGCAGTACAGTAAATTGAAGTTGAGATTTTTGGCCCTTACGCTTACCTTTAATTAAAAGTACTCAATATTGACTTTTCCTTCGCCAGTCAGTGGCATTGTATTGCTTGTTCTTTCAAGTAAGCATTTGGTCTAATTAGGATGAGAATGTATAATGAGTAATTGTATGCATATACAGGTAAAGTCCCTTCAAATAAAATAAATTACTCCAAAGCAATAGTCTATCCATTTCATTAGTTAATTTAACTAGAAATATTCAGAGTAGAAAATTTGGCTTAATTTTCTTTTGCTGGAAATGTATTTTTAGTTTTTGAAATTGATTAACTATTGACATAGTATTACAGCCAGGTTAATTAATCGATAATGGAATGGATAAAGCTAACATACATACATACTTTGCTGGGTATTCCTGAAATCTTGAAAAAAATTGAAAATTCAACTTTGTGAGATTATTATGAAAAATTGACAAAAAATCACTTACATAACATGGATTGCCAGTGTGAAATTATTATTCCGGAAAAGATTGTTTTCGGCCGGGAAAAATTCAAATCCCCGAAAACAGGGAACATTTTTGAACGTTTAATTTTCACCCAATTATTTGACTCATTACATTCAACCGATTTTGACCAAACCAGCCGTAAATACACATGTACTTCCTTATACAGTGGATATCCTATGACAACTTTTAGCTGAACCGCTGTGTACAATACTTTTCTTTATAAGGTCACTACTAACGTAAGACGATGTTGCCAAAGTTTTTAACTCTCTCGACAAAATTATAAAAAGATATTTTAATTTTAAACGGACACACTATGAATATTTAGTGTGAAAAACTGTTTCTTTTTTGAATTTGAACTCTTTGAATACATTTAACTTTTTTTCATTTTAAGCCTGTCAAGGAAAAGCTTTGAAATTCTCCAAATGAATTGCTGATATCTATATTTCGCGATTGGCTGAAAATGGAAGCTTTATTTCATATACCGTATATTCCGAATTAAGGGCCCCTTCCGAAATAAGGGCCCCATGGGGCCCTTATTACGGCCAAACCTGCCTTAAACGGCTCTTCGAACAATAAGAGCCCCGTTCGAAATAAGAGCCCCTACCCAAATATATGCATTCAGATTAGCAGCGTCGCTATGTGCATTTATTCCACCTACCTGTAAGGGTACATACCTAAGTATGTCACTGTTATCTCAGCGGAGCTATTAGGCAAATGGTAAGTATCATAATTGAAGAAGATAGCAGTTGTCGTAGAAGAATTGTCGGCTTACATACAGAATTAGTTCTTGACAATGTCTGAAGAAGAAGGACGAGCATGGCGAACTCCAAAAAGACTACTGTCTTACTCCGTAAAAGCAAAACTGGAATACAGCGAAAATTTTTCTATGCGCAAAGCAAGTGAAATCTATAACGTTGATATAAAATGTGTTAGAAGATGGAAACGACAGCGGGAGGAACTTCAGAAATCTTTTCTCTTAGACGCGGATGATGGAGAGTTACCCATGGTATTACCAATGACTTGATAAATTTTAATACATCATAATTTTATACCTATCCGTTACTTGTATATTTGATTTTGATTGTTAAATAAATGCGTTGAAACAATAAGGGCCCCGTCCGTTATAAGGGCCCATGGGGCTCTTAATACGAACTTTACTTGAGAAAAAATCCACTTGAAACAATAAGGGCCCTGGGCTCTTAATTCGGAATATACGGTATGTATTGTAAGGTAAACTATTTTAGTAGTGCATGCTCAAGTAATAAATTAAATAAAACAACAATAAAAAGCAACATATACAGTCCACGGCTGTTGCAAAAGCGGAAATTTTTAAATCCAAAATTTCATTTCTTCTGTACCATTTGTTATGTAGATAGATACATTTTAAGGGTATATCTTCAGATTCTATCGGTTATAATTTTGTGGAGGAGGAAAATTCCAAAATTTACTTCGAGGACCAAAAAAACGTCATTTACAATTTCTCAACGCCATAATAACAAAAATAGATAAATAGCACGGATATTTTGAAAGAGTAAAGTCAAGTATTTTTCAAGCAGAAGAATGACAATGGGAAGAAGGACGAGATATCCAATCAGATGAAGAATCAGGCCCACTCTCTAATGAAAGTTAACTTTTATAAATTCTGCTTAGGGTTGTTTTTCTTTGAATTCGATACTTCAGTATAAAAATATTTAAGTTGTCTCCAAAGGTCGAGGAAGCCCACTTCATTCAGTTCTTGGAAAACATTTTGCACTGTTAGAACTTCAATGTCGTCCTTAGATTTGATGACCATGAAATAAAATTCATTTTTCAGTTACCATTTCAATAGCTCCGTATAATTGACTTTAATTTCATCGAAGTTTCTCTTATCAGATAACATCTAATAAACATTGGATGTTATAATACGGTAAAATAAAAGTAAATACTATGGGCGTCACAATTGGGCAGACTGGTCTCGTAGAAATCCAAAACCTTTTCCGTCAAGTAACGCTTGAATAAAAACGTAAGAAATTTCCTTATATACAACGTCATGTATTCTGCTAGAAAAGAAGTGGGGATTTTTCAGAGATATAGTTTTCTAAATTAGAAATCCCATATCATAAAACATGTTACCGGTCAAAAGTCCTCATTTCCCTTTCATACCGTCAGTACAGATTTTGTGACCGATGCCGAACTGTAAATGTCTCCACCCACTTCGGAATAGCTTGGTGGAGCTGCTACATTGGGGAAATGAGTTGTCTCATGTTGATTGCAGTTCCTCACTGCTCCTGTGTTAGACTGGATTTCTCCTGGAAATCACATAAACATACAGCGAGATTCTAAAGTCACGCAACGTAGGGCATGTAATGCTAAATTTGCGAAATACTTCTAATTCAAATGTTGGTGTTTACCCGCTCCTATAGATGTATTAGAAGCATGTCGCAAATTTTAGCACCACGTGCCTTATGTCGCGTTACTTTTGAACCTAGATGTAGTTATTTGAATCCTATAGCTATTATTTTACAAATAAATCAAGTCTAATAATTTCATACATTGTCTTTACTAACATTAAGTTGTGAATAATTAAAATTTTACCCGCAAATCTTGAATTGCTTTTCATTTTTCCTTTTGCTGTACAAATTTCCCATTGCATAAAGAAAATCAGGACACCAATTATTATCAAAATGGTTATCACATTTGATGCTCGGCTATAAATTAAATTTTTATTAAACAGTACGTTCCATCTTACAATATTATTGTGGTTATAATTCCTTTTCCCGAAAATACTTTATGCAGCCAAAAAATTACCCTCCATTTTCGTTTATGATTATTGCCGTCGGGCATTTCCATTCATCTTCCCCAAATCCGCAATCCCTTTCACCATCGCATTTCCAGCTGATATTAATGCATATTCCACTCATGCACTTAAATTGGTTTGAATTACACGGAGGTACTGCCTTTGGCACCGGGCAGTAAAATTCATCTTCCCCGCCCTCACAATCTTTGTCCCCATCGCATTTCCATTTAATATCTATACACTTCCCACTGTTGCAGGTAAATTTGTTCGAATTACAAGAAAGTATTGCTGTTGTACCAGCAGTTGTAGTGATACTTGGTGTTGTATTGGTACTAATCGCCGTTGTACCATTAACAAGGACAAACAGTAGTATGTGCACGAAATGTGCAATCGCCATGTCCTTTTTCAGTATTAATACACTTGATCTGTAACAAAACTGGTATTGTAAAAAAATGATCATTATTGAAAAATGTGAAAATATATTTCTCAAAAACGCCGTATCTTGCAAAAAATTAAATTATATAATAACAGTTGGGCTTTTAAAAGCTGCTAAAATACATGTTATAAAATTGCTATAAATATAATATAATAATCCCCAATTATAAGAACATGAAAATAATATTTATAAAAACATTACTTCAAAAGAAACTTAGCAAAAGTAGTGATAGCTTTATAAAATTCCGTTAAATTAAGTTAAATGATGTAGGTAAAACTTTTTAGAGGTAACGCTCAATTTTTTCATTCGAGGTAAAGCAAATAATTTTTAGAAATGAACTAAAATTATATTTTATAAAACGCATTACCTTGCTTAACAGAATATTTATTAGACTTCTTGAGTTTTAACTTTTCAAATGAAGATGAGTTTGAACTGTTGCAGATATTGATTTACTGAACCATTACTAACAAAATCAGTCGCTTGATAAAGGGCTTATCTCATATTTCTGCCGGTACGTCGTAAAGTGTGTACAAACTACAAGTCTAGATAAGTAAACTAATTCAACAAGATCTTGCTTACCAAGAACGACATCAAAACGACGTAAATGACCCCAACAAACATTAGTTTGTCTCGGAGTAAAATAAATGATAAATAAATGAATGAATAAATAAAGGTTGCAATATTGAGTAGCACGAAATGTGTTAACCTAAAGATCTTTGATAGTATAGTACGCAGTATACAGTGTGCTTTTATTTTAATTAATTACGCAACATGCAGTATGTTAATTATACTAGATGAAACACTAAACTACGATGTTTAAAAAAGGTTTATTCACTTTTTGAATATTCTGTGGAATGAAGAAAATATAATTATTTCTGTCAGCAAAATATAGATGGAACTATTTACCAAAATTAAATGTCAAAAATAGCTGTCAGTACCATTAAGCTGATTTAATGGTTAGTTTAAAAATTAACGTAGTGTCTGCTGCGGAATTTAAGAAACACCTTGTATATAACAAGAAGTCAGAGATTTTACGATTAATGTAATGATCACTGGATCATTAAATATAATAAGCCAAAAATAACATAAAATTCTTCGTATTTTAGCTACTTTGATTATTCCGTGCCGCTTAGATGCATTATTTTTACATACTGGATAATATAAATTTTTAGCTATATTTATGGCTGCATAAAATGATAACGATATAGTATTACATTTGAGCAATATTCATTAGTAAGTATTCCTAGTAAATTCCGTTTTCAAAGGATTAAAGGTACATTATATTTGCAATATAATGTACCGAAATTATAAGTTTTTTGCAATATAATGTACCGAAATTTTAAGTTTTTTGCAATATATTTGCAGTGGTATATAATTACATCAGTATTAAATGTGGCAGGAAAAGCTTTATTGCGAAGCGAAAATTTCTTAATGACGTTATTTTGCCGAATAAATTTTTTCTTAATTTTAGAAGTCTAAATTAATATAGCAAATCTGGTGACCTGAGCATCTTGTTTTTGTTCGCATAGCATAGTACTATATGGTATACCAAAGTTTACCATATAGCATACCATATGACGATTAGTACAACTACATAACAATAGATTTCATAAGATAGGTTTGATAATAATTTATTGGAGCTGAACTATGCCCATCTGGAGAATTCTTAAAAAGTGACAGTTGATGACTTTGTAAATTGCAAAACTAAACGCATAAATACATTACAAATATTGATTTGTGAACCAAAAAACCTTAAGCTAACAAGAACATATAATATGGCTACAGAGAAATTAAACTGCATTGGCGAATAAAAACATTTTGACTACACGACGAATTATTCCTAAAGTTTGGAGATTAGTATACTCTGTTGATAAGATTGCCAATTATATACCTATATTCTGAAGTGATGGCCAGAGAATTGATGAGATTCTTAGGTATCGTTCTTAAATATCAAGTAATCAGTGCAATGCAAAATGTTTCATAATGTTACATTTATTAAAGTCGGTAGGTATCCAATTCCCCAACATTCGTTTAAGATTAGAAAAACATTTTGTCTTCCATTTCCATTAATTCATTTCCATTTCTTGCTAATTATACTATTCCTGTTCCACATATATCTATTTCTCGGAATTCAGATGATGCTTTCATCATTTGCTACTAACCCAGTTTCCCAATGGTTTCAAATATTATAAATATATTTAAAATTTCCATTTCATTAAGAACGGCTAAATTGTAATATTGTATTACTATTACTGTTTGTCAGAAGATTATGATCCTAGAGCAAATTACTTTTGGTAGCTCCGAGCAATGAATAAAATGGATGATTTTATTAATTCTATTTTTTATTGTCCCCCCTTTTTCTAAATCGGTTTTTTGGGCCTACTGTCCTGGTGGTTGTCCACTTTAATGTCCAAATTACTATAACGCTTTGTCCATAATATTTTGCTAACGATACTTGGTTACCCCAGTGTTACACCGGTTTATTGTTTATTGACACCAATGTTCTACATACTACTTATGTATATTATGTCCCTCGTATATATGCAGGGGGATCTAAAATTCGTTTTAGAGTATGCTAAGGTAAACTATTTTAGTAATGTATGAGCAAATTCTAAATTAACACCACTATAAACAAAATATTAAATATATGCACCAACTTTTGACCAAATGTTAATAAAATGCAGGTGGAGAAACAATTAATTTTTGTTATTGTGGTATATATTTAAATCAACTCCGAGCATGGGTGTAACTCTCCTGTGAGGTCATCTCACGTAAAAATTTTTAAATCCAACAGTGTATCTTCAAATTTCCGTTGCTATCTATAATAATAATAATAATGTTTATTAGGAAAAACCACTGCAAGGAAAAAATAAAAATTTTCGCTTGAGCCAACCTTATAGGAGAATATCTGTGGTTACACCAGGTTTGATTAGTCCACTAAAATTTTAAAAGACGTCATCATTGGATCCGGAAAATCCAGATACATTATCCATAAATCCAGGACATTTTTCGATAGTATCTGGAAACTTTTTAAATGACTCGACAATATTTAAATCCTGTGTGCATATAAACAACCCTCCTCTTTTCATTGACGAACCGGCTCTTTTGAAATCTCCAAAACAAGCCACTGGTGATGCATCCGATTTTGACACTGCCCATGTTGAGTGATCTAACGACCTGTCCCAAGTATGATTCCCAATACTTATTCTTTCAATATTTTCTACAGTTAACTGACGGGAGCACGAAGACGATGAGTTGTTAATTGATTCCCCATTTTGGACTAAAAGACTTGTGTTGTAGTGGTCTGCAAGCTTTTCGAAAGTATCCTCCACCAATAATTCTTCATTTGTTTCTCCCGCAACATGAACGCCGAATGAGGACGACTTAGGACCAATAGAAAAGCTGTTATACTTTGGTGGACCTATCGGAGATACTGAACTGGATGGACTTTCAATAATATCAGCCAATAAATTTTTAATAGTTTGGTTCAAATGATCAGATACCCGTGAATCAGACACTATAGTGGCTTGAAACCTCTCAATTTAAATAAAAGTTTTTTAAAATTTTTTAAGGGAAACCTTTTATCTTCTTCTATTGTAATGCAAATTGCAATTTGAGCATCATTTGTTTTACTGCGATTGAAATCATATTTATGGTATTTTGACGGTGCATTCGGGAAATTAGGTATTGAGTGTAGAAGTAAAAATCCTCCTTCATTAGTAAATGCTAAAACTCCTTTTGGATGTCTAATATTAGAAGATGGAAATAGCTCTTCAGATGACTCCGACTCATTTCTTAAAGTTATTCCAGTATTGTTATCATTCCACATGATATAATTGGTTGTGTTCTCCGAGTCTTCATAAAGAGGTTGCAATGTTTGGACAAAAACAGACGATTGACTTCCAATGTCATTCTGCTCACCTGAACGGAGAATTGGTTCTTCTGACCCCGGATGCAATAAATAGTAATCAAAACTATTTGGCACTTTGTAGGCAATAAAGTACGGAACTTTCGTCCCATTTCCCAGTCTACATGACACTTCTGCCGGACAGCGGCTACTTCCTTCCCATTGGACACTACTGCCATCTTCTGTGCTGTTTGTATTAACGGTTTCAGAATTTCTAGTAAGGGATTTTCCTTTGACAGTGCATTCAGAAATCAACCATTCTTGTTTAGTGGGACACCAGAATTTGCATCTTGATAAGTACGGTTTGTTCAAACATTTGCTGCTGTCAAAATCATTGTTGGGGACTTTCCTACATATTCGGGATTTTGCTGGCAAATTCAAGTTCATATAATATGAAGAGTTTGCCATTTCCAGTTTTAGTTCATGTCTTCCGCGGCCTTTGTAGTAGTTTGCAAGATAGCCCAGACTTGAGAGATCTTTCTGTTCATTTGTGTCACAGAAATATGTTTCGTTGTTTTGTTTTAATTTTTCTGTCGGACAGGTTATGAGGGACCGTTCAGTTAGTGATGCAATAAACAATTCTACAGCTTTATGGTGACTACACATTTGTAGATTGCATTCGTTTTCCTCAACATAAATGTCCAAATGTCCAATTTCTTTTAGTATTCCTAAAGCAGTGCTGGAGTGAACAACGTCGACGAAAATTGCATCCGTTTTCTTAAGTGCATTTTTAGAATTGAAAGACGTGTTTGGAAATATTCCAAAAGGATATTCAAAAATCGGTCCTGCCGGGTCCAGACCTGTATACGTATACGATAAATTAAAAATATTAATATTCAATAACAATTCTATTAAATCTATTCTGACCTATAACAATCTTCTATATTTCAATTCAGAATTGCGTCCGAAAAAATTTCTGAACGACTTATCTTTTTCTTGATTTCCTATTTCTTGATTTTGATTTCTCGTTTGTTTTACTAAGTTAACTTCCTTTGCATACCAGCTCAAAATAATTATTGCAATAATTTACCAGTAATCCTGTTTACAGTCCACCCATTTGTGGCTGCAAGGTTCCTAGCCGCAGTTCCAGCTAAATGAGCTCCGATGCTGAACCCAACAAGATAGACATTGTTTTGCTTTCCCATTTTGCTTTGTAGAAATAGTTGTAAATTCATAGCAACCTTTGGAAGATTATTGAGTGCCACAATTTTGTAGTCAAGTGTCCACGACGGCAAACTGACATTAGAGGCTGCAAATTTATCAGATTTGTGATGTAAAATATGTAAATTGAAAATATAAAATAGAATTAATTTTTGTCAAGTAGTTTTTAATACTTACGAAGTGACCATTTTCGCCAATCAAGAAGCACAACGCAATCTACGTCATCGGTGCCTTCAAATACAGCAATTTTAATTTCTACTCCATTATTTAAGTCTGATGTAGCATAACCATGAATGTAGACCAAAATCTTCTTGTGATGACTGAAATTATGTGCATGCCCATCCAGACAATTTTGTGGATTCAATTTTGTAAAAGTTTTCATGCCAACAGTTAGATAATTAGTTTCCTCCTCAAGATCAGAATCAAATATTTGAAAATTATCCATATCCAATTGTTCTATTTCTGTTTTCTCAGTATAATTTTGAAAGACAGAAAAACTGTTGGGTGCTGTGATTGGCAGATTAGTCGTGGAAATATTTGGCCGTAAAGTAGTTGAAACTGTGGTACAATTTCTTTCGTCCTCCATTTCGTCACAGTCTGGCTTGCCATCGCATTTCCAACTGTAATTTATGCGCTTCCCATTATTGCATGTAAATTGGTCGGAATTACAGGGTCTACTTGTAGTTGTACTTGGCGGTGGAAGGTAATTACAACTGCTGATAGATTTAATCTTTTCGTTCCATATCTGACCATTTCGGCCTGGAATCTCTATTACACCCAAACCATAATGATAAGGGGTGCCTGGTTTAACTTCGGAAAATGCTCCTTTGCAATTTTTGCTTTCCCATATTTTAATGCAATTTCCAAATGTGTCCACAGATTTTAAAAACATTGGATAAAAACCCATGTCAATACACATTCCATCGCCAACATACAATAAAGGACAATGACCTTTGCAGTCATGATTATTGTAGAAAAAAATCCGGATATTAAACGCCGTTATACTATTAAAAACCACTATTAACACGAAGAGATGAACAACCGCCATTTATTTAGTTTGCCGATGTCCTTTTAATCTGCAATTAAAGATATCATGAAAACATGATAATTTGAGCACCCTTAAATAGCCTAATTCCGATATTTAATATTGTAAAATTCAATGGCAATTTTCTCGACTTCAAAATATATTAGACGGATAGCGTTTTAAACAAAAAATTTGGTAGACTTTAATTTTAGGTCGACGACGCTAAATTTAATGTTTTAGGTCATATGTCACAATAAGGTCGACCTAAAAAATAAGAATAAGGTGCGCCGCTATTCATTATTACCTAAAATCAATAAGCATGAATCTGGATTTCATCTATAAAAATTTCCATGGAAACCATAGTAGCTAATCTCGAACTAAGACTCGGCAGCCGTGGGACGTAAATAGCGAGCACAAAATTAAATTTGAATTTAGCGTCATCGACGTAGGGTCATCGAGATAAGGTAATGGCGACGTCATCTGGCTATTATCTAATACAAATTACTTTTTTCTCTAATATACTGGGTCTTCTAAAAAATCTTCACACTGTCTATGCATTTTACCTCCTAACCAGGGTGTGCTAGCAAAATTAGATTTACACCTTGAAAGTGGGGACATTTTGCGACAAAATTGATATCACAATATCCAAACTTAAACTATGTTATAATTATCTATCAAAATCGGAATGAGTGGTATTTCTTATGCAGAAGTATACTTTTCCCAATTGAACAATCAAAGCCTTCAAAAGTAGTGTCCCATATTTTCAATCTATCAGGTTTTTATCCATTTCGGCCAGGTAGACGTACAAAATAGAACACTGTGTATATGACAGTCATAAGAATAAAAACGTTGGTTCAATAAATCAAAATTCTATACTTGGCTTTAAGAAACGACATAATTCTACTGAACATGCAATTCTCCTATTGACAGACATTATACATCGACTATTAGAAGTTGGAAATGTGTGCATTTTAGTTGCACTGGAGGCGTATGACGCAATAATTAGGCAATTTTTTATGGAAAAGCTAAAGCGTTATTTTATATTGTATTGACCCAAAATGGTTCGAGTCGTACCTAAGTGGCAGAAGTCAATTTGTAAAAAGGGAAAATGGGAAATCTAGAGTGGTTTTTACAGCACGAGGCTGCCCTTAACGGGGAATGAGCTCAACCCTCATTTTCGCCATTTATATAAATGACTTGCCCTTGTGTCTTCAAAAGTGTGTAGCAATCTTATTTGCAAATGATACTAAACTCTGTATATCTGGTAATGTAAATGAATTCGAAAAAATAATTTAATTAGTAATTTACTAGCAGTAAATAAGTGGATGAAAGAAAATGGTATGGAATTACACCTTGGTAAAACACAAATGGTGGTAATAGGCCCCCCAAGTCAAATAGCTAGTATTAATGAATTTGTTGTATATGTGGAGGGAAGGGGTAAATATTTGCAACGTTGACCAGTTTGAAACTTTAGGAATAGTTTTTGACCCCATATTATCATGGAGATCCCATATTAATAAAACATCTTTCTCTTGCCACTCTATTATAAGATCCTTACACCCACTTATATGTATTTTACCAAAATATTTGTTAATTATGATGTATAATGCATACATCATTCCTCAAATTAACTTTATGTCTGTAATTTGGGGTGTGGCAAATAAAAATGAACTAAAACTAATGGAAAGCTTAATATAAAAAGCGTGGTACGAAAGTATAAAAGAAATTATATCGACTGAACTGAATTGGTTATTCCCCAAAAACTTGTATATTAAAAATTTTCCAATGTTTAGTCATACTGTTGTAAACAGATATTGTCCACCCTACTTTAATAATTATTTGGTTAAAACGGATTCTATTCATATGTATGGTACTAGGAATAAAAATGATATATTTTTAAATGGCATAGCTAAGAATAAAGCTTGTGAAAGGATATTGGAGAATGTTGCCGCTAATCTGTGGAACTCATTGCCCCGTTTCAATCAAGAAAATCCGAGGAAGGATTCTTTTAAAATTATCTTAAATTTCATCTAGTCCAACAACAGATTTGTGAAGCATAGCTCTCCAATTCTTTAAAAGAAAACTATCTAATTTGTCGTGTATTGACTTCGAAATATTAAATTACAGTTCTGTTCCTCGTAATTTATAAATAATTATCAGAAGTTTGGTTTGTTCGCTAATTATAGGTTTGGCTAGTTCTCTAATTACTTATTGGCTTATTTACTTCTCTGTGAAGGTTTGTTAAATATGTTAAATGTCAGCACAATAGCTCGTGTATACATTTGAGGCGTCGTATTAAATAAATACAAAACAAAATCATCATGATGTGGTTTCTGTTTATCGGAATATTTGCATAGCGAGTATTTTGGCCAAAAATAAGGTCGACCTTTGAAGTTAATCTTATGTAAGGTTTAGATCGTTGTGATGACTAAAAAATTTTGAATTTTGCGTCACCATGTATGGTCGACTTTATTTGTGGACAAAACGCTGTCAGTCTAATGCTTTGTTAAATCAATATTGTTACCTTATTTAAGTGTAGAATTTGTTGGACTTCAATTTTTCAAATAGAGAGAACTTCGAACAGCAAAACAATTGCTAAATAAATTTCATGATTGAATATGTAGTTTGCCGGCAATTTCTTCATTTATATAAAGGGAGAAAGGCTTATCACACGTAAAGTATTTCTTCCAATACGGCGAAAAGTGTATGAACTACAAGTCTTGATTAGCAAAGTAATTCAGTAAGCTTTTAATAAGCAAGAAGATGATGACATCAATTCATCTCGCAGAAAAAGTTTTGTGATAATAGTCAATGGTAAGAATGACGTAACCCTAAAGACCTTTGATAATACAGTGTGCTTCTAGAATTGATGGGAAGAAAATACAGTGTCAACTATCAGACTAAACGCTAAAGATGGAGACTAATTTTGAAATTAGTCTCATTCAAATATTGACATACTAATTGGCTTTTGCATTTTTATTTTTATGACGTAACTTTGCAGTGGTTCCAAAGTTCTTCGTTTTGTTATATTAAATTCTTTTGATATTTGGCATATTGTTTGTTGCACAATCAAAAACACCCTGTATATCGTAAGCAATTAAAACAAAACCTTACGACAAAATCAAAAAACATACGTCAAAATAAATAAATGTTCTTTGCATGTTAACTACTCTGATTATTCAGTATTATGATTAATGGTTATTACCAATTGGCATTTTCGGTGGATTAAAGCTTCTACGCTGGAACGTCATTCCCTTGAAAAGTACGTTGTACAATATACATGAGGATACTAAGAAATTTTGTAATGTCTTTTCCCCAATGAAAAATTAGTGGAAAAAAATGGGTGATGATGAATTATTTAATTGTTTCGACAGAAAATAACAAATGAATGTTAGCTTAAACATTTAACGGGTAGGTATGCAAGTATTTATATAATTAATTATTTCAGAAATTACTTTCGAACTTTTAAAGTATTTTTATTTTGTAGATTTTAATTTGAGTTTAATAAAAACATGACGGGTTGCATTTTGATGTATTGGAGAATAAGATTTTCAAAATTTTTGATTAGGACAAACAGTTTTCCTCATGCTTGAGGTTATGCGATGCTCTTTTGACAATGACCAAATATGTGACTATGTTCAATTCGAAGTATAAATGTATACTTTGAAAATATATGGTGGGGTGTGCGATGTGCTTGTCCACAGCATTCCAAGTTGCGGAGTGATCTTCGAACCGACTATGAATAAGATTTATTGATCATTATTGATTATTATTAACGTGACTACTTGTAAAATTGCAAATCAGTAAATTAGCTTCCATAATTAGTCACACTATTTAGTATGAATGAAATGAAATTATTATAAAATGTGCAATAATTGATGCATTTTCGCAATCACCCGGTTAACTGACGGTCGAAAGAAAGCTGAATTTGCTTTTGATCTTAAAATCCGGGGATTAAGCGATACCAGCCGAAAAATTAATTTATTTTATTTCCACCATTAAAATCTTGTTAATCGTTATGAATCTAACATTATTTTACCCTACTAAATTATGAAATGCCCTAATAAATAATGAAATGCCTTAATAAATAATGAAATGCCTTAATAAATAATGAAATGCCTTAATAAATAATGAAATGCCTTAATAAATAATGAAATGCCTTAATAAATAATGAAATGCCTTAATAAATAATGAAATGCCTTAATAAATAATGAAATGCCTTAATAAATAATGAAATGTAATAATAATTAATGAAATGCCCTGACAAATAATGAAATGCTTTAACAAATAATGAAGTGCCCTAATAGATAATAAACGCCTTAAGGAGGCAAACGATGACGAAGTGAAAAAATAGCGGGAGTCGAACTGTGTTATTTTACGTAACATAACACAGTTCGATTCCCGCTATTTTTTCTTTTTTTACCCAAAGCAAAATCAATCAATCAAAAATTCAACAGTCTAATTTTTAGATATTGCAATTTAGAATTTTTCTATACCATTACAATTTGCGGATGATTAACTGGCTTGATCTTATTTAGGATCTATGCAAATACATTGTATGCGCTAAAATTCAAATGCATTCCTCCGCCATCCTTTGCCTCCTTAATAAATGATGAAACGCAATAATAATTAATTAAACGCCCTAACAAGTAATAAAATGTCCTAATAAATAAAAAAATGCTGTGATAAATTATGAAATGCTCTAGCAAATAATGAACTGGACTAATAAATAATGAAATGCCCTAACAAATAATGAAATATCAAAATAATATTTTTGAAAAGCTGTAAGAAATAATGAAATGCTTTGGAAATAATAAAGTGTCCTAATGAATAATAAAATACCCTAACAAACTAATAAATAGAAATAGGAAGAAATGCTCTCACACATAATGAAGTGGGCTAATAAATAACAAAATGCCATAATAATTAATGAAATGGCCTAACAAATAATGAACTGTCTTAAAAAATAAAATGCTTCAATAAATAATAGAATGCCCTAACAAATAATAAATGTCCTGATAAATAATGAAATTCCTGAGAGTAGATGACAAATTACATCTTTAGTATTAGTCTCTTACAAAAACTTATGGTTGACCAGCTTATAACATTCTAGCAACAGCATGCACTGCAGACGGTTTTCACTCGTTTTGTTGAAGGAATAGGACAAGTTATTTCTACTAAACTTCAGTCTTTGCCAATTTAAAATCTATGATGTAGTTCAATAATAGGTAATTATGCATAAGGCCGTGTTTATCGAATATTCCAAAACCACAGCATCATTATTATTATGACTTATTATCGTTATGATTTATGACTACTATTTATATTATTGTTTTTTATTGCGTATAAAGCAAAAGCTTTATTATGCACTACACAAAAAGATGAGAGCTAAACGTTTAAATTCTGGTTTATTATATGCTAAATATACAATAATAGTAATACAATGTATAAATGCTTATAATAGTAATATACAGACGAATCCGTAATTCATTAAAACCACATGAAGTAGAATATTTAGTTTTTCCTTAATTAGTAATACATGGCATTTCACTTATAAGAAAATACATTTTGTGGTCTAGTTACATGAAAGTCCCGAAATGACTTTTATATGAAGAAACATTAATTTGGTAAAGAGTGTATGTCTGTTCCAGTGTAATTCCTAAATAAGAAATTAATCATTGGATTTGGATCAGAAGAATTATCAGGACATTTTTTAACGCCATCTTGCGTTAGAAAAGTTTTAAACGCCGCAACAATATTTAAATCTTGAGTACATATAAACATCCCGCCTCTCTGCATTGACGACCGGACTCTATCCAAATCTCCAATACAGACCACTTGTGATGCAGTTGACAACTTTGATACAGCCCATTTTGAATGATCTAGGGAGGTATCCCAAGTGTGATTCCCAACACTTATTTTCTCAATATTTTCTATAGTTAACTGACGGGAGCACGAGGACGGGAAATTAGTTGCTGCTTTAATACTAGTATTACTAACCCCTTTCCAGGTTTGGACAAGTAGACTTGTGTTGTAGTGATCTGCAAGCTTTTCAAATCGATCTTCCGAGAATTTTCCATTCGTTTGTCCAGTAACATGAACCCGGAATGCGGAAGTCAATGGAAAGGAGTTATAAGTTGGTGGACTTTTCTTAGGTAAATTGGAAGGGTTTACAAGATTCGAAAACATATTTTTAATAGTGGGGTTAAAATTATCTGCAACACGTGAATCATACACTAGTGGTTTAAAATCTCTCATTATAGATAAAAATTTCTTTATAGATTTTAGAGGATACTGTGTATCTTTTTCTATCGTTATGCAAATTGCAAGTTCGGCATTATTTGTGTAATTACTGTGGGGCAACTCGTATTTATGGAATTTCGAAGGTGCATTTGGGAAATTAGGTATTGAATGTAGAATTAAAAATCCTCCTTCAGTATTAAATGCTAAAACTCCTTTTGGATGTCCATCAGATGATGAAAATACTTCAATTCCCTCTTCAGATGATTCAGATTCATTTTTTAAAGTTATTCCAGTAGAGTTATCATTCCACATGATATAATTCGTTGTGTTCTCCGAGACTTCATAAAGAGGTTGCAGTGTTTGGGCAAAAACAGACGATTTACTTCCAATGTCATTCTGCTCACCTGAACGGAGAATTGGCTCTTGTGACCCCGGATGCACTAAATAGTAATCAAAACTATTTGGCACTTTGTAGGCAATAAAGTACGGAATTTTCGTCCCATTTCCCAGTCTACATGAAACTTCTTCCGGACAGCGGCTACTTCCTTCCCATTGGACACTACTTCCGTATTGTGTGCTGTTTGTATTAACGGCTTCAGAATTTCTAGTAAGGGATTTTCCTTTGACAGTGCATTCAGAAATCAACCATTCTTGTTTAGTGGGACACCAGAATTTGCATTTTGATAAGTATGGTTTGTTAAAACATTTTTTGCTGTCAACATCATTGTTGGGGATTTTCCCGCAAATTCTATATTTAGCTGGCAAATTCAAATTCATGAAATGTGAAGAGTTTGCCATTTCCAGTTTCAGTTCATGTCTTCCGCGGCCTTTGTAGTAATTAGCAAGGTAACCCAGACTTGAGAGATCTTTTGGGTCGTTTGTGTCGCAGAAATATGTCTCGTTGTGTTTTAATTTGTGTGTCGGACAGGTTATGAGGGACCGTTCATTTAGTGATGCAATGAACAGCTCTACAGCTTTATGGTGAGTACACATTTGTAGGCTGCATTCGTTTTCCTCAACATAAATGTCCAAGTGTCCAACTTCCTTAAGTATTCCTAAAGCTGTGCTGGAGTGAACAACGTCGACGAAAATTGCATCCGCTTTCTTCAGTGCATTTGTTGAATTACTTGGAAATGTTCCAAGTGGGTATTCAAAAATCGGCCCAGCAGGGTCAAGACCTGTGAATTTATAAGTACTTAATTAATTCGCTTTCCATGAAAACAATCGTACATTTTTCGAAGAATAAAATAAACTTGTCCTTTATTACCCATAAAAACAATAAAAAGAACCGCCTATTTTCCACAAGAATAATTTGTCACATTAATATTATTTTATCACAAGAATCGTAGTTTATTACAAGAGTAATCTCATTTCTCTTAAATAAAATAGGATTCCACTTATTGTGGTGATCTTTCCGGATAATTAAATAATAAATGTTTGGTGTATTAATTATAAAAGAAAATTTAGTTATATTAGTTATACTTAAAATAGGTTAAAAAATTCTGAAAAAAAGTAGTATTTTGGGAAGGAAATATTACGTAAAATTATTATTCCTGTAATGGTTTACAATTTTTATGGTTAAAGAATATTTTATGTGGAATAAAATTATCGCCCATAAAATGATGGTTACCTTAATTGGTCTATTAGGTGGTCGAGGAAATGGATAAGGATAAAATTACTCTGCCTATCATATAAATCATATGAAATCGAAACAAAATTAAGTGAGGACTATTTTTTCCTTTTTAAACTTGAAGATTTTAAACTTTTTAAACTTAATTAATCCTGCGAGTATTGCTTAATGGATCTTACAATATTTTTGAGATCCTAATGTCCAATTTATTTAAATGTTTTGAAATGTAAATTTCTTTTGCATTTGTTTGGTAGGACAAAAGCTTACCAGTAATTCTGTTCAGAGTCCACCCTTTGGTTGCTGTAAGCGTCCGAGCTGCAGTTCCTGCTATATGAGCTCCGAGGCTGAACCCAACAAGGTAAACATTGTTATGTACGCTCATTTTGCTCTTCAGAAAGAGTTTTAACTTGATAGCAATCTTAGGAAGATTATTCATTGCTACAATTTTGTAGTTTGGTGACCACGACGGTGAGCTGCTATTAAGCGCTATAGGAATTAGCACAAAAATTACATTTAAAATTATCCAGTAAAGTACCAAAGTATACAAAATTTGAAATTATTATCACTCAAATGTTTATGCTTTTAAATTTATACAGGGTTGGCCTTAGGTAACGCCCCATAGGACAAAGAGACTTTGCGACAATGTAAATACTCAGCCCCAATACAAACTTAATTGAGCGGGTAAACATTAGACCTGATTATTGATTGACATTGCCGTAAGCTTCAATCGTTTGTCCTATGGGGCGTTATTTTGCACCAACCCTGTACATATAATTTTCAAATTCATATATAAAGTATTTATAAATTTAATTAGCTACTTACAAATAAATGACCATTTTCGCCAATCCACAAGCACTACGCAATCGACGTCGTCGGTGCCTTCAAACACTGCATTTTTAATTTCCATTCCATCCTTCAAATCCGACGAAGTATACCCATGAATGTAAACCAAAATCTTCTTATGCAAACTGAAATTGTGTGTATAGCCATCCAGACATTTAGTGGGCTCCTCTTTTGTAAAAGTTTTCATGCCAATATCGGGATAGTCAGCCTCCGCCACCAGATCAGAATCAAAAACTTTAAAATTGTCCATATCCAATTGTTCTATTTCTGTTTCATTATCAATCGCAAAGACAGTCGGTGTAGTTAAGCTGGGATAAGGCAGCAAAGTAGAGGAAGACCCTAATGTACAATTTAATTCGTCCTCACTGCCGTCACAATCCGGTCTTCCATCGCATTTCAAACTGAAATTTATGCAAGTTCCATTTTCGCAAGTAAATTGCTCAGAATCACAAAGATTGCTTGATGTTCCTGAATTTGTTGGCTCCGCCTCGATCAGGCAGTTCCGTTCATCTTCACCGAATCCACAATCCATTTGACCATCACATTTCTTTTTAAGATGTACGCAAGATCCATTCTTGCATGCAAATTGGTCCGAATTACAGGTAGGTTTTTCCGTTACCGGTATTGCCTCCTCAGGGCTCTCAGATGCGGGTATTTCTGTTGTAGGTCTCTCAGTTGCAGGTATTTCTGTTGATGGCCTATTAGTTGAGGGTTTTTCTGTTGTAGGCCTCTTCGTTGAGGGTTTCTTAGTTGGAGGTCTCTTTGTTGAGGGTTTTTTAGCTGGTGGCCTACTCGTTGTGGGTTTTTTTGTGGGAGGTCTCTTTGTTGGCGGTCTTTTAGATGGAGGTCTTACCATTGGGGTATTTTCTGTTGAAAAAACCAGACAGTTCTCTTCATCATCCCCATTTTCACAATCCGACTCACCATCGCAGTAGAACTCGGTATCTATGCAATCTCCATTGCTGCAGGTAAATTGATCAGGATTACAAAGGGCTTCTATAGACACCGGGCAGTCAACCTCATCTTCTCCGTCATCACAATCGGTGTCGCCATCGCATTTATATTCAATATCTATGCACTCTCCGCTCCTGCAGGTAAATTGGTCCGAATTACAAGAAGGACTTCTTGGAGTTGTAGTTGTTCGAGTTGGGCAGTTCAATTCATCTTCCCCAAATTCGCAATCATTGTCGCCATCGCATTTATATTCAATATATATGCACCTTCCACTTCTGCAGGTAAATTGGCCGGCATTACAAGATGGACTTCTTGGTGTAGTTGTTCGAGTTGGGCAGTTAAGTTCATCTTCTCCAAATTCGCAATCACTGTCGCCATCGCATTTATATTCAATATCTATGCATCTGCCACTTCTGCAGGTGAATTGGCTCGCATTACAAGAAGGATTTCTTGGTGTTGTTGCAGTTGTTCGAGTTGGGCAGTTAAGTTCATCTTCTCCAAATTCGCAATCATTGTCGCCATCGCATTTGTATGCCATATCTATGCACCTTCCACTTCTGCAGGTAAATTGGCCCGCATTACAAGAAGGATTTCTTGGTGTTGTTGCAGTTGTTCGAGTTGGGCAGTTAAGTTCATCTTCTCCAAATTCGCAATCATTGTCGCCATCGCATTTATATTCAATATCTATGCATCTGCCACTTCTGCAGGTGAATTGGCCCGCATTACAAGAAGGATTTCTTGGTGTTGTTGCAGTTGTTCGAGTTGGGCAGTTAAGTTCATCTTCTCCAAATTCGCAATCACTGTCGCCATCGCATTTATATTCAATATCTATGCACCTTCCACTTCTGCAAGTAAATTGATCCGTACTACAAGAAGGATTTCTTGGTGTTGTTGCAGTTGTTCGAGTTGGGCAGTTAAGTTCATCTTCTCCAAATTCGCAATCATTGTCGCCATCGCATTTGTATTCCATATCTATGCACCTTCCACTTCTGCAGGTAAATTGGTTCCTATTACAAGAAGGATTTCTTGGTGTTGTTGTAGTTGTTCGACTTGGGCAGTTAAGTTCGTCTTCTCCAAATTCGCAATCATTGTCGCCATCGCATTTATATTCAATATCTATGCATCTGCCACTTCTGCAGGTAAATTGGCCCGCATTGCAAGAAGGATTTCTTGGTGTTGTTGTAGTTGTTCGACTTGGGCAGTTAAGTTCATCTTCTCCAAATTCGCAATCACGGTCGCCATCGCATTTGTACGCTTTATTTATGCACCTTCCGCTCCTGCAAGTAAATTGGTCCGAGCTACAGACAGGTCTTGTTGTTGATGATGTAGTTGACCGAGTTGGGCAGTTAAGTTCATCTTCTCCAAATTCGCAATCACGGTCGCCATCGCATTTGTATTCAATATCTATGCACCTTCCACTTCTGCAGGTAAATTGGCCCGCATTACAAGAAGGATTTCTTGGTGTAGCTGTAGTTGCTCGAGTTGGGCAGTTAAATTCATCTTCTCCAAATTCGCAATCATTGTCGCCATCGCATTTGTATGCCATATCTATGCACCTTCCACTCCTGCAGGTAAATTGGTTCCTATTACAAGAAGGATTTCTTGGTGCTGTTGTAGTTGTTCGACTTGGGCAGTTAAGTTCATCTTCTCCAAATTCGCAATCACGGTCGCCATCGCATTTGTACGCTTTATTTATGCACCTTCCGCTCCTGCAAGTAAATTGGTCCGAGCTACAGACAGGTCTTGTTGTTGTTGTTGTAGTTGACCGAGTTGGGCAGTTGAACTCATCTTCCCCAAATTCGCAATCCCTATCGCCATCGCATTTGTACGCTTTATTTATGCACCTTCCGCTCCTGCAGGTAAATTGGTCCGAGCTACAGACTGGTCTTGTTGTTGTTGTTGTAGTTGACCGAGTTGGGCAATTGAACTCATCTTCCCCAAATTCGCAATCCCTATCGCCGTCGCATTTATAACTGTTACTTATACATCTTCCGCTCCTGCAGGTAAATTGGTCCAAGCTACAGGAAGGTCGTGCTGTTGTTGTTGTTGTAGTTGTCCGAGTTGGGCAGTTGAATTCATCTTCCCCAAATTCGCAATCCCTATCGCCGTCGCATTTATATCTGTTACTTATACATCTTCCGCTCCTGCAGGTAAATTGGTCCAAGCTACAGGAAGGTCTTCGCGTTGTTGTTGTTGTAGTTGTCCTAGTAGGGCAGTTGAATTCATCTTCCCCAAATTCGCAGTCTCTGTCCCCATCGCATTTATATCTGTTACTTATACATCTTCCGCTCCTGCAGGTAAATTGGTCCCAGCTACAGGAAGGTCTTCGTGTTGTTGTTGTTGTAGTTCTCCGAGGTGGGCAGTTAAATTCATCTTCGCCGTAGTCGCAATCTCTGTCGCCATCACATTTATATCTTATATCAATGCATTTTCCATTGCTACACGTAAATTGGTTCGAACTGCAAGAAATTCTTGTAATTGTCGGACTTCTCACTGGACAGTTCCACTCGTCTTCTCCGTAGTTACAATCATTTTCGCCGTCGCATTTGTATTCAACATTTATGCAGTCTCCATTGCGACACATAAATTCACCCCTACCACAAGAAGTCCTAACCATGGATATGCAACTTACAAGGACTAATAGTCGAAGAAACATCACGGAATGTGTACCAGTCATGTCAAACGCTTGATTGGCATCCACGAAAGAAATCTGTAATAAATATTTAAATGTAATTCATTAAAATGGAATTATACCAAAGTATTAATAATTTCTTACATGAATGGAGTATTTAGGTTATTTGTTAAAAAAATTACAAGAATAAGAACAGCTCATTGTAAAATTGTATTTTAACTGCTTAAAGTATATTTAACATCAGCTGCCCCGTTTAACCTCTGCAACTGAGCGTTAATTTTATTGGACAGTTATCCTTTTAAAGTAGCGTAACATTTTCTAAAATAACTCGACAAGGGTTACAACAATTTGAAAATTTGATAACTATTTGACGTAAACGTAGTGTGAGTTTAACTGACTTAAGTAAAATTCCTAAGCTACGCCGTCTCAAAAGTTACGCTTCGTCAAAAAATAGCTTTCTAATATTTCCTTGTGGGGGAATATTAATCACTTTGCCTCATATAAATACAATCACCTAATAAATATTTATCTCGCCTCAAGTATCGTCACTTAGAACTGATAAAATACACCTTTGCCTCAAGTTTTAGTACAAAATGCTAATATAAAAGTACATTTTCCTCAAGTATAGTACCAAATCCTAGATTAAAAATGAACCTCAGAAAGTTGTAGAAAAACCTCAACAAATAATGACTTTTTCTCAACTTTACATAATATTACTGAGTATGACAGTATTACAGTATGGGAATGAAATATGCTACTGTTCAGAAAATTGTTGTTTGTAAACTTAAAGGTAGTAACCTTTTAACAGTAGCAGTTATATCTATAGTCATAAATTAATGGGTAGTCTATAGTATAAAATTTTTTTGACAGGTGATAAGTCTAGTCAAGTAATTTAAATGAATGTAATACAAATATGTAATAAGGTATCAAGTACACGTAGTTAATTTTTTCAACGAATGAACGCTCCTTTAGCTTTAGCAGGTCTTCCACGTTTCCTTTTTTGACCCAAAAGAATGGTATTAGCTTTAGGAGATACGGGGAACAATTTAAGGCAAATAGCAATGCCTATATTATGTTTGCAAATGTGGTCCTTTAGATACAATGAGCATAAATTTAAATGTTACTCTTAGGTTATAGACTAACTTTAGATATAGAAATATATATATTAACGTATTGTTTCATTCCACAACATATTTCATTCCCTTACTGTAATACCGTCATACTCTTAGCAATACTGTTATGTAATGTTGAGAAAAAATGATTATTTATTGAGGTTTTCGTACAACTTTTAGAGGTTCATTTTTAATTGAGGATTTGGTACTATACTTGAGGCAAAAGTACTTTTATTGGCATTTTGTACTGAAACTTGAAGCAAAGGTATATTGTCAGTTCTAAGTGACGATACTTGAGGCGGGATAAATATTTATTAGGTAAATGTATTTATATGAGGCAAAGTGATTATTTTCATTGAGGTAAACCGATTATTTATGAGGCCCATTAAATAGGAGCCGTACTTATTTGTAAATATGAATAGCCTAACATGGCATACTCTATATTATGTCGCGATAATTGTACATATTATGCCGTATATAATGCAGATTGAAATAATTTTTCTACCATTTCCCGTTGAATACCAGAAATAAATTTGACAATAAAAATAATTGCAGCATTAAGCTGTAAATCGTTCATATTGCAAGAAATGGAATATACACAAAATCTGCTTCTATTTACACAAGTTTTGTTAAGCAAGTAAAGAAATGTTTCATTTTTAGGGAATTGGATTTTCAATGCTAACTAACAGAGTTGAAACTTGAGGATTGCAATCTAATCCGTACTTAGCTACTTGCTTCCAAAAATTTGAACAGTGCTGATTAGTAGCTATACTTTATATATCAAAATATAAATCGTATTTCTAAAATATTTTTAAAATCGATAGCGTGAAATAAGAGCTAATATGGTATGAATTGAAGAACTTTAATTTAAAAGTTATAACAAACTGTACATGTACATTTCAGGTTCAATTCTGAGGAAGAATACCATTTAATAATTCAATGTCTTTTTTGAATAAAACTTCCTCAATGTTTACTTTTTATTTAATTTCACCAGTGATCCATGCACTGCTAAAATCCGAAAATTAATTCAAAATCCAGAGGGTGAGTGCAAAAAATGCTGATTGAGCGTTATTTTTTAAGTTATGAAAATGCATGATTGTCCTTATTCATTGCATTAAAAATTAACGCTCAGTCAATATTTTCTACACTTGCAAGGGATTTTCAATTGCTTTTCAGTTTTTAGCAGTGGATGCTAAATCTGTTAAAAAAGTGTTACTAAATTAATCTTAATGCATTTATACGGATAGTCTAAAAAAATATATTTCGACCCTCCCGAAAATAGAAATGTATATTTTGAAATCATTTTGTACAACATAATCCTGTTTTCGCTCACTTAATTTCGTACTCGATTTTTTAAACTATTTTCTTACTAACGGATTGACAGACAAATGAAAGAGAATTTACCAAGATTTGAAATAGGCGACTAAAATTTATTGATTACCTGAAAATCTGCTAACAATCTAATTTTTTGGGAATGACCAATACACCTATTATTTTATAAAGCAAATCTGACAACTTAATAGTTTTTTTAAAGTTGCATTAAAAAATCTAGAAGATCTATCACGGCAGAAGGCTAACGAGTGACCAGGAATATTATGTTATCGTTAAGGCTATAAAATTAATAAATTAAATTACCTTATTTAACAGAATAATTTGTTGCACTTTATTTGAATTTGAGTCTCAATTGTCCAATTGTTGTCTCAAAAGTTTTTCAAGTTTTCTTGGAGTTTGACGTTTTAATAAAGAGCAGTGTGAACAGTTGCTGAAATTGATTCACTGGATAAATATGTATGCTGCCGAATATTTCTTTATTTATATAAAAGGAGAGAGGCTCATCACACGTAAATTATTTCTTCCAATACGGCGTAAAGTGTACGATACGAACTACAAGTCTAGTCAAGTCAAGTCAAGCAAAGCAATTCAATAAGCCTTTGATAAACAAGAAGCTGATGACATCAGTACATCTCGCAGAAAAACATTGAATTAATATTCAATGGCGAGAAAGAAGTTAACCTAAAGACCTTAGATAATATACAGGGCATTGATGAATTGCGCAAAGGAAAATGTATCAATTAGGAATAAGCAAAGGAAATTGTTTCATTAAATTGGTAAATCCATTCAAATATTTACTAAACTGGGGGACAAAAATAATTGTTTTATTTTAGGCATACCAAAAAAATTGTCACGCTCGTTGAGACTAATTTCAACATAGCTTAATTACCATTAATTCTTTTGGTTGTGGACATAATATATGCATTGCCTAATTCGAAGACACCCTGTATATCACAATACGCCATCAGAGATCTTTTACGCCAAAATCATTATACGAGATACATTAAAATAAACTTCTTCGTATGTTCAATCCTCTGATTATTCCGTATTTATAGGGTGTTTACGAACCCATGTCAAGAAGACTACATCATCATAAGCAATCAGAGATCTTTTTCGATGAAGTCATTAAATATACGTCAAAATAAATATTCTTCGTATATTAACTGCTCTGGCTATTCCGTATTTATTATGGTTACAGATTAAATGTTTTCAGACGGTTAAAGTTTTGCACTGCTTACTTGAAAATTAATTAACGTCTGTGCAATATTGATTCCTGAGTATTTATTAGAAGTTATGTAATCTCCTTTCGCAAATGAAAATGGGCGCATTCTGTAATGAAAAATGAATAGAAGAAGTTTAAGTTTATGTATTGTTTTCTCAAAAGAAAATTTTAAATTATTTGTTGTAGAAATTAGAGCGTTTTAGTGAGACCTTTTTCTAATGCTAATAAAATTATTGCAAGCAATTAGATGTGCAATGAAAGTTTAAATCCGGCATATTCATCAACTTTCGCATTTACGTACCGAAAAAGCCAAAAAAAACTATTTTACCAGGATAGGTTCAATTAAATATTTTCTACATTTAATACTATAATTGGTTTCGGTGGTAATTTGAATTTTGTACATTTTTTATGAGGAATTCGGTTTTCGGTGCATATCGTCAGAATTCTTGACTTCTGCAGCGATGATGATTCGAACTATGAAATTCGAATCAAGAGAATAATCTTTCAATTTGGCCAAAAGGTCTTTTTTGACAGTGTAATGATATGCACTACATACAGGGTTGGCCTAAAGTAACGCACAATAGAACGAAAGACTAAAGTTTGAGACAATGTAAATAAACAGCCCCAATGCTTACCCGCTCAGTAATTTTGTTTTGAGGTTGATTATTTACATTGTCACAAATTATGGTTTTCTCTGCCATTTTTGCAATAAAATGAATAAAAATCTCGGGAAATCAAGATAGTTTTTTATTTTGCACTTTTATTCACTGTCAAATTTCAAATTGGCGATACGTAAAGAAAATACAAACCGGAAGTTATTTCGGTGAATGCAATTCTTGTTTTCTGTAAGGAAAACAAATATAAATACTTAGTAAAAATAATTACAGAATATTTCCATTTTTACGCTACGTTAATTGAAGTTGCCACCTAGGTTCCTAGAATAGTATGGACTTTGCCACAATGATTTTGCAGTGCTTTCTCATTAGTAAATCTCAAGGTGCAGTCAGCGCAGGCAAAGGGCCTTTCTCCAGTGTGACTTTGGATGTGCATCTCCATGGTCCTTTTCGCAGTGAAAACTCTTTCGCACACAGGATAAACAAACGGTTTTCGCGTTGTGTGTTTTGTAATAAAATGGACTGCACATTTCCACCTGCTGTGGAAGCGCTGCTGACAGACGCTGCACTGAAATCCTCCGAGGTCGTCGTGCAGTATCCCCCAATGCTGTCGGAAGCAAGACCGATTTTTCAACACTTTCTCACACTTCAGACATTTGAAACCGTTGGGCACCTCTGAAAACATTAATTTGCCAAAAACCTTACAAAAATTACAACAGAAATTTCAAACCGAGGAAAATCAAACCAATAAGTAACCTACTTTTACGATTTGCTTTTAAGTCCTCCAATAAGTTTGGATTTTTGGGCAATTCAATTATTTCACCAGGATTAATTATACTGTAGATGTCTCCTTTACCTGCAGGCATTTTTTCGTTCAACCTACATTTTTCAATTTTATATTTACTGTAATTACTTTGTAATAATTAAAGAGATCCAATTCAAAGTTGGCAAAAGACATTTACAGTGGGCATCTAAAATCATGCTACAAATGTACACCATGGTTACCTTCTACACTGAATGCCCTATGCCAACTTTTGGTTGGCTCTCTGTAGATTTAAAAACTATTGCATAAATATTTAAATTATTCCAATTACTAATAGTGTGCTCTATTAAGGAAACTTACTCCTGTGTTGGTTTTGTATGAATAGTAGTTGTAACAAAAGGTGCATCAAATTGGCTGAGGAATTCTGAACTTTTATTTGGACTCCCAGTGACGTTATCGGGTTCCTCATAAGTCGCCATTAAAAATTCTTCTTCGTCAATTTTTTCAATACACTTAATAATTTCCTCATCTGCTTCAATTGGGATTGGAATAGGGGCCATTTCTCCGTTTTCAAAATCATTTTCTCCTTTGATATTATTATGCAAATAAAAAGAAACTACTGGGCTATTTTCTCTGATAGGAGAGAAACTGGGAGATTCTTGTTTTGGAATAGGTTTATTTAGTTCAGGAGTGAAATACGGTTCTTCTAACTCGATTCCCATCACAGAGTTGTGACCTTCGCTGTTTAAACCTTGCAGGTTATTTAAATGCTTTATTTGGATGTGTTTTCGACAGTGGCCCAGTGAATAGCATTTTACTCCACAAGTGGCGCATTCATAATTCCTAACTCCAAAATGAACACGCTCCACGTGCTCTATCACTTTAGGACGCAAAAGAAAACTTCTACCACAAAATAAACACGCAAAATCTGCACCACTACCTGAAATTTAAAATATCAATATATTTAAATATTTTACGTGCAATTTTGCAGCATTTTTTGCAAAAACAATTTTATTTTGCAACAACGTGAAGACATGCACTTTAATTGGTTACATTAATCCGATTGTGATTAGCGCTTCGTTAATTAAAAAATATACATAAACAATTTCGGAGCATTAAAACTTTAGAAACAAACGTTTATGGAATTAGCAGGAGGAAAGGAAACTAAGACTACATAATTAGTATTAGATGCACTTAAGACTTCAAATACCTTTGAAATGGTCTTCCACTTTTGGGTGCTCTTTAGCTTGCAATTTAATGACACCCTGTAAGAGGGCAGGGGGATCCGTTCTCTTCCACTTCCTTCGATGGTGTATTAGTGGAACATGACTTAGGAATTTATCAGAATGGAGTCTTCGAACGTGAAGTGCTACTTGATGTGCATGATGGTGTTTGTAATTGCAGAATTCGCATTTGTACCGGAATGTACCAAGGTGCACTAGATAAAGGTGATCATTCACTGATGATTTGTGTATCGACACCATTGGGCACAATGTGCAGTCATATTTATTTTTGCCTTCCTCTAAATATATTCAATTAATCACCAAAATTAGTATTGCTTAACAATTTCATGAAATTCTAATCTAAAAGTATATAAATAAGTGGAAATATTAACGTATTGTCAATATAAAGTTTACAAACTTACTTTTGATGAATTTCTTTGAAAACTTCATATCAGATTTATTGTACTTTAATCTTACCACGCCATCCTTGGATTTAGTTCTACATCTATTTAAATTAAACACGGGATATGATAAATTAAGAGAACTTTGTGGTACGAACTAATATTTCCAATACTTAAATAATGTCGAACCTTTCTGATTGTTCTAATTTTCTGTGGATGTCAGCTGCAACGTCAGCTCTTTCATTTTTATGACTGAATAGAATGTGTGTGGCACAGTCATGTCTGAAGTAGAATTTCTGAACACAATATTTGCACTGATATCTTTTAATATCTCTGTGGTATTTGTTACAATGGTGTTACGACGGGTATTTTATTAAGAACTTATAAAATAATATTTTTGACGCGAAGGGATTTTAAGTTAAAGTGGAGTAAAGATTTTATTAGGTGAACATAGAAAACTCACATCATTGCAAGTGACCACGAAGAAGGGATGCCACTTGGAGATTTTACATCGGTTTAAACAGTAAACATTCTAGGTTAGATTTTAGGTACATGATTCCTTACAATAATATTTTTGTTTTATATTTGGAAAACAAGGTTATAAAAGTGAGAGTTTCAGTGAGAGTTGAGTAGAGGACTTAAAGGACACTTAAAGGTTTTGCTGTTAAGGGTCGTCTTAAAATAAATATATTGTAATACATGTCACCCTTAAAATAAGTGATGTCCTCATCACTGAAAACATCTAAAACTTATATAGACATATTTTTGTGGATTTTATGGGTTTTTCGTTGGAAAATACAATAGTATAATAGTAAGAGTTGTACAATTTATAAGTTCTAAATGCATAAATCGATTCAATAATTCCAATACCTTTCAAGAAATACAATGAATATAATTATGCTACTGGGAGTCGAACCCAAGAACCTGCATATGAATATAAGCTAATCTGCGCGGGTAATCCCTTGCTTCCGCAAACTGAACTGATACCATTGTTTGCTGCTCTTCCCTTGAGCTATAGCTATTATACATGTTTCCTCAAAAAGCAATACAATCATAGTTCGACATACATTTTTGTAACTTAACAGTTGAACATAGAAAGTTTCGAAATTTTTAGTATGTTTACAATTTTACATAATTTTAAAACAATATTATGTGAATGGACTTACCAGTGGCCATCCACGCCTCAATCGGGCCACCAATGTTACGACGGGTATTTTATTAAGAACTTATAAAATAATATTTTTGACGCGAAGGGATTTTAAGTTAAAGTGGAGTAAAGATTTTATTAGGTGAACATAGAAAACTCACATCATTGCAAGTGACCACGAAGAAGTGATGCCACTTGGAGATTTTACATCGGTTTAAATAGTAAACATTCTAGGTTAGATTTTAGGTACATGATTCCTTACAATAATATTTTTGTTTTATATTTGGAAAACAAGGTTATAAAAGTGAGAGTTTCAGTGAGAGTTGAGTAGAGGACTTAAAGGACACTTAAAGGTTTTGCTGTTAAGGGTCGTCTTAAAATAAATATATTGTAATAAATGGTTTACTGCGCCTTTGTATGTTGATGGTCGTGAATTACATAATCGACAGGCGTATTTCACATAGTTTTCGTCACCTTAAATATAAGTATTCCATCACATAAGAAAACACAAAAGATGATAATAATAATGTTTTTCAAATCTTACATTGAAAATAATGTTCTAATTCCTCTTTGCTCAATGTAATCAATTTTTCCACAAGATCTTCATGCAAAACTATAATTTCATCTTCGTTCAAATATTTGAATACTGAATTTTCATGCGGTGTTCTACTAAAGTTCTGTCTAACTCTGACTTCAGTTCTTGTAGATGGATAAATGCTGCATTTAATACACATTTAATTATAATAGTATTTTGATCAGATATTTTGTACCAAATATCTATCAGGTAATCAGGTATGAATTACTAATATTTTAACTAAATTGAAAAAAAATGGATTGCGAAGTCAAAAATTCACTTACACGTGTACATCATCAAGAATGGTTACCACAGGAGTATAATCTGTTAAAATAATTGATAAAGAATTTGATCAAAATGTCAATATTTGCTTCTCAAAATGTCAATATTTGCTTCTCAAAATGTCAATATTTGCTTCTCAAAATGTCAATATTTGCTTCTCAAAATGTCAATATTTGCTTCTCAAAATGTCAATATTTGCTTCTCAAATGTCAATATTTGCTTCTCAAAATGTCAATATTTGCTTCTCAAAATGTCAATATTTGCTTCTCAAAATGTCAATATTTGCTTCTCAAAATGTCAATATTTGCTTCTCAAAATGTCAATATTTGCTTCTCAAAATGTCAATATTTGCTTCTCAAAATGTCAATATTTGCTTCTCAAAATGTCAATATTTGCTTCTCAAAATGTCAATATTTGCTTCTCAAAATGTCAATATTTGCTTCTCAAAATGTCAATATTTGCTTCTCAAAATGTCAATATTTGCTTCTCAAAATGTCAATATTTGCTTCTCAAAATGTCAATATTTGCTTCTCAAAATGTCAATATTTGCTTCTCAAAATGTCAATATTTGCTTCTCAAAATGTCAATATTTGCTTCTCAAAATGTCAATATTTGCTTCTCAAAATGTCAATATTTGCTTCTCAAAATGTCAATATTTGCTTCTCAAAATGTCAATATTTGCTTCTCAAAATGTCAATATTTGCTTCTCAAAATGTCAATATTTGCTTCTCAAAATGTCAATATTTGCTTCTCAAAATGTCAATATTTGCTTCTCAAAATGTCAATATTTGCTTCTCAAAATGTCAATATTTGCTTCTCAAAATGTCAATATTTGCTTCTCAAAATGTCAATATTTGCTTCTCAAAATGTCAATATTTGCTTCTCAAAATGTCAATATTTGCTTCTCAAAATGTCAATATTTGCTTCTCAAAATGTCAATATTTGCTTCTCAAAATGTCAATATTTGCTTCTCAAAATGTCAATATTTGCTTCTCAAAATGTCAATATTTGCTTCTCAAAATGTCAATATTTGCTTCTCAAAATGTCAATATTTGCTTCTCAAAATGTCAATATTTGCTTCTCAAAATGTCAATATTTGCTTCTCAAAATGTCAATATTTGCTTCTCAAAATGTCAATATTTGCTTCTCAAAATGTCAATATTTGCTTCTCAAAATGTCAATATTTGCTTCTCAAAATGTCAATATTTGCTTCTCAAAATGTCAATATTTGCTTCTCAAAATGTCAATATTTGCTTCTCAAAATGTCAATATTTGCTTCTCAAAATGTCAATATTTGCTTCTCAAAATGTCAATATTTGCTTCTCAAAATGTCAATATTTGCTTCTCAAAATGTCAATATTTGCTTCTCAAAATGTCAATATTTGCTTCTCAAAATGTCAATATTTGCTTCTCAAAATGTCAATATTTGCTTCTCAAAATGTCAATATTTGCTTTCAACATTTCAATATTTGGGTCTCAACATTTTTATATTTGCTTGAAATCCTTTAACGGTAACTCTACTACAGGGCAACAAGTCCGCCAACGTACAATAACGAGGGGCAGCCAATTATTTTGGTACGACAGCAGGTCGCGCTAACGTGGTTGTTGCTCGGATTCACTAATAGTTACCCAGTCCGAGAACGGGCGCCAACGGAGGTAAATCAGTCTCTTTAGACCGACAGAAGGTCGGGCTAACTCTGGATACTGCTGCTTGGACGGAGTTTTAATCTGTATATTTATGGTTGGAAAAAACGATATTACATTTGGGCAATATTCTCGGACAAGTATTCCTAGTAAAAAGACTTATTTTACTGTGATATTAGTAAACGTGATGTCTCTTAATCGCCAATATAAGGAAATAAGGAAATATCCAGTGACATATAAATATCATTATCCAGTGACATATAAATATCATTATCCAGTATGCATTAGGATTCCCAATGATGATGATTTCGTAATTTTCATGATAATCAAAATAAGATTCAACGCACCGTCATTATACGCCTTTTGGCGATATCAGTATTACAAATACCAGGAAAAGCTTTATGGAACAAAACTTTCTTAATGATGTTTGATGAATTCTCTGTAGAACTACTAAGCAGTGGTATTTGATTTACAAAAACTGTAAACTAACAAGAACAAGTTTGGGCTACGGAGAAATTTGATTATACGACGAATTATTTATAGAGTCTATATAGATTAGGTTATATGTCCTACCTATATGGATGACTAATACATGGTATATGGTCCAGGTAAATTATCTTGATTCCTAGGTTATCGTTCTTATGTAAATACCAAGATATCAGTGTATTGCATAATGTTTCACACTGTTTCATTAAAGAGGGTCAGTTCCCAATTCCCAACATCCATTTAAAACTAAACAAAACATTTTTTGTCTTCCATTTTCATTAATTCTTTACTGTCTTGCTACTTTATATTAATACGTCATTCCTGTTCCATATATTTCTATTTCTCCAAATTTCGGATGGTTCTTTTATCTTTCGCAACTACCACTGTTTCCCAATGGTTTCAAATATCATAAATGTATTACAGAAGGTTTTTAAGCAAAAGTTTATTTATTGTTTATTAACACCAATGTTCTACATATTTCTTACGCATATGTGCCCCTAGAAGATATACAGGGGAATCTAAAATTCATTTCAAAATATACTAAGGTATATTATTTTGGTAATATATGCTCAAGTTAAAATTGACTCTATTATAAACAGAATATTAAATACATGCACCAACTGTTGACAGAATGTTAATAAAATGAAGGAACAATTAGTTTTGGTTTTTGTGGTATATATTTAAATCTACTCCAAGGCTGGGTGTAATTCTACTGTAAAGTTATCTCAGGCGTAAAATTTTTATTCAACAATATACCTTCAGATTTCCATGAATATCTATAATAATGCTGCGGAGGTTTATTCTCCAAAACCTCCAGGACAAGAAATTAAAAATTTTCTCTTGAGCCAACCTTATAGGAGAATATCTGTATCTGTACACCAGCCTTGATCTAGCCCATTAATAATTTAATGAGACGTCAACATTGGATCCGGAAGAACCTGGACATTTTTCGATGGTAAATGGAAACTTTTTAAATGACTCGACAATATTTAAATCCTGTGTGCAGATAATCATCCCACCTTTTTTCATCGACGAACCGGCTCTTTTGAAATCCCCAATACAAACCACTTGTGATACAGTTGAATTTGAAACTGCCCATTTTGAGTAATCTAGGGAGAAATCCCAAATGGAATGCCCAACTTTTACTCTCTGAATATTTTCTACAGTTAACTGACGAGAACACAAAGATGAATTATTAATTTTTTCTCGTGATTTGGCTAATAGACTAGTGTTGTAGTGATCTGCAAGTTTTTCAAAAGTATCCTCCACCAATAATTCTTCATTTGTTTCTCCCACAACATGAACCCTGAATGAGGATGCCTTATGACCGATAGAAATGCTTTTATACGTTGTTGAACCTATTGGAGATAAATTTAAATTGGATGGGTTTTCAACAATATCAGCCAATAAATATTTGATAGTTTGGTTCAAATGTTCGGATACCCGTAAATCGTACACTAGTAGTTTAAAATCTCTCATTTTAAATAAAAGTTTCTTTAAATTTTTTAGAGGAAACCTTATATCCTCTTCCATTGTAACGCAAATTGCAATTTGAGCATCATATGTTACATTGTGATTGAAATTGTATTTATGGAATTCTGACGGCGCATTCGGGAAATTAGGTATTGAGTGAAGAAGTAAAAATCCTCCTTCATTATTAAATGCTAAAACTCCTTTTGGATGTCCATCAGATGACGAAAATAGCTCTTCAGATGACTCCGACTCGTTTTGTGAATTTATTCTAATAGAGTTATCATTCCACATGATATAATTGGTTGTGTTCTCCGATTTTTCATAAAGAGGTTGCAGTGTTTGTGCCAAAACAGACGATTCACTTCCAATGTCTTTCTGCTCACCTGAACGGAATATTGGCTCTTGTGACCCCGGATGCATTAAAAAATAATCAAAACTATATGGTTTTTTGTAGGCAATAAAGTAGGGAACTTTTGTCCCATTTTCCAGTCTACATGACACTTCTGCCGGACAGCGACTAATTTCTTCCCATTGGACACTACTACCATCTTCTGTTCTGTTTGTATTAACTGCTTCAGAAAATCTAGTAAGGGATTTTCCTTTGACAGTGCACTCAGCAATCAACCATTTTTGATTAGTAGGACACCAGAATTTGCATCTTGATAAGTACGGTTTGTTCAAACAATTGTTGCTGTCAACATCTTTGTTGACTTTCCTACAAATTCGGGATTTTGCTGGTAAATCTAGATTCATGAAATGTGTAGAGTTTGCCATTTCCAGTTTCAGTTCATGTCTTCCACGGCCTTTGTAATAATTAGCAAGGTAGCCCAGACTTGAGAGATCCTTCGGATCATTTGTGTCGCAGAAATATGTCTCGTTGTGTTTTAATTTGTCTGTCGGACAGGTTATGAGAGACCGTTCAGTTAGTGATGCTATGAACAGCTCTACAGCTTTATGGTGAGTACACATTTGTAGGCTGCATTCGTTTTCCTCAACATAAATGTCCAAGTGTCCAATTTCTTTTAGTATTCCTAAAGATGTGCTGGAGTGAACAACGTCGACGAAAATTGCATCCGTTTTCTTCAGAGCATTTGTAGAATTGAAAGAAGTGTTTGGAAATATTCCAAAAGGATATTCAAAAATCGGTCCTGTCGGGTCCAGACCTGTAGACGTTTACGATAAATTAAAAATATTAATATTCAACAACTATTCTATTAAAAATTCTATTCAGACCTAACAATTTTTTATATTTCAATTCAGAATTGCGCCTGAAAAAATTTCCGAACGACTTATCTTGAACTTATTTCTTGATTTGGATTGCTCGTTTGTCAATACTAAGTTAATTTCCTTTGAATACCGGCTCAAAATAATTATTGCAATAATTTACCAGTAATTCTGTTTAGAGTCCACCCATTTGTGGCGGCAAGGTTCCTAGCCGCAGTTCCAGCTAAATGAGCTCCGATGCTGAACCCAACAAGATAGACATTGTTTTGTGTTCCCATTTTGCTCTGTAGAAATACTTGTAAATTCATAGCAACCTTTGGAAGATTATTGAGTGCCACAATTTTGTAGTCAAGTGTCCACGACGGCAAACTGACATTAGAGGCTGCAAATTTATCAGAACTTTGTTGTAAATTGAAAATATAAAATAGAATTAATTTTTGTCAAGTAGTTTTTAATACTTACTAAGTGACCATTTTCGCCAATCAAGAAGCACAACGCAATCTACGTCATCTGTGCCTTCAAATACAGCATTTTTAATTTCTACTCCATCAATTAAGTCGGATGTGGCATAGCCATGAATGTAGACCAAAATCTTCTTGTGATGACTGAAATTATGTCTATGGCCATCCAGACATTTTTGTGGATTCAATTTTGTAAAAGTTTTCATGCCGACAGCTGGATAGTTAGTTTCCTCCTCAAGATCAGAATCTACTATTTGAAAATTATCCATATCCAATTGTTCTATTTCTGTTTTCTCAGTGTCATTTGGAAAGACAGAAAAACTGCTGGGTGTTGTGATTGGTAGGTTAGTCGTCGAAATATTTGGCCGTAAAGTAGTTGAAACTGTGGTATGTGGTGTACAATTTCTTTCGTCCTCCCTTTCCTCACAGTCTGGTTTGCCATCGCATTTCCAACTGTAATTTATGCACTTTCCATTATTGCATGTAAATTGGTCCGAATTACAGGGTCTACTTGTAGTTGTACTTGGCGGTGGAAAGTAACCACAACCGCTGATAGATTTAATGTTTTGGTCCCATGTCACACCATTTCGGCCTGGAATCTCTAATCTACCCAAACCATAGTGATAAGGAGTGCCTGGTTTAACTTCGGAAAATTCTCCTTTGCAATTTTTGCTTTCCCATATTTTAATGCAATTTCCATAGGTGTCCACAGATTTTACAGCCATTGGATAAAAATCAATGTCAATACACATCTCATTGCCAACATACAATAAAGGACAATAACCTAGGCAGGCATGATTATTGTAGAAATAAATCCGGATATGAAACGCCGTTATACTATTAAAAACCACTATTAAGACGAAGAGATGAGCAACCGCCATTTCTTTGGTTTGCCGATGTCCTTTTAATCTGCAATAAAAGATGTAATGAAAATATGATAATTTGAGCACCCTTAAATAGTCTGATTCCAATATTTAATTTTGTAGCATTCAATGGCAATTTTCTCGACTTCAAAATATATTAGACAGATAGCGTTTTGGCGAAAAAATTTGGTAGACTTTAAGGTTGCGCCCGATGCTCAAACGAGCCTAAATTAACATGGGAAAAGTTCCTTGCTTTAAAAGCTTTCAACGTCCACATTAAATGAGTAAACGTAAATATGAAAATGCAGAAAGAATTTTCATTTCATTGGCAAAATCGTCATCTGTTGAATTTTTGATTGATCGACTGTCCTTTCAGCAAAAACTAGTTAAAAAAGACAACAGCGTGAATCGAACCAATCTAGTTCGAATCACACTGTTGGCTTTTTTAACTACTTTTTACTCAAAGTACAGTCGATCAATCAAAAATTCAACAGATGACGATTTTGCCAATGAAATGAAGATTCTTTCTGCATTTTCACATTTGCCTTTACTCATTTAATGTGGACGTTGAAAGCTTTTTACTAACTAACAAGATAACTAACACCTATCGGTGTTATTGAAAAACAACGACCGCCAAACTCGTACAGTAAGGCATCCGACAAGTTGTTGTTGTTGCATTTTCATTTCTGCATAACACAGCATACTTGTCGGATGCCTTCCATACCGTACGGGGGTTCTTGTACACAGGAATGGTTTTCCTTTTCATAAACATAATTCAAAATTTGTGATTTAACCGCTTCGTTTTTTGGTTTCAAAATGGCGGACCCTTTGCGTCCTCAATTTTAGGTCGACGACTCGAAATTTAATGTTTTAGGTCATATTTCACAATTAGGTCGACCTAAAAAATAAGAATAAGGTGCGACGCTATTCATCCTTACCTAAAATCAATAAGCATGAATCTGGATTTCATCTATAAAAATTTCCATGGAAACCATATTAACTAATCTTGAACTAAGACTCGGCAGCCATTTGTGTATCAAGGATAAGGCAATTGAACTGTGGGACGTAAATAGCGAGCTTAAAATTTTGCGAACTTAAATTTGAATTTAGCCTCATCGTGGTAGGGTCATCGAGATAAGGTAATGGCAACGCCATCTGGCTATTATAGCTAATACAAATTATTTTATCCTTAAGGTAGAGAACGATCCTCAAAAGAGCCCAAAATAACATGGAAAAAGTTCTTTGCTTTAAAAGCTTATAACATCCTGATCAAATAAGTAAATGCAAATGTCTAAATGTAGAAAGAATCTCAACTTCATTGGTGAAATATTTTACTGTTGAATTTCTAATTTATCGACTGCGCGTTTTGAGTAAAAAGTATTTTTAAAAAGACAACAGTATGAATCGAACCAAACGACAGAGCCTTCGTTCGATTCAAACTGTTGTCTTTTTGTTCAATTACTTTTTACTCAGAGCACAGGAGATAAATCAAAAATTCAACAGTAAAATATTTTGCTAATGAAGTGGAGATTCTGTCTACATTTTCACATTTGCACTTACTTCTTTAATGTGGAAGTTAAAAGTTTTTTACTAACTAACAAGCTAACTAGCATCTATCCGTGTTGTTGAAAAATAACGACAGCCAAACTCATACAGTAAGACATCCGACAAGTCAGACGTACCCTGCCATACAAACATAAGTCTGTTTTCCTGTTTTAATAAAGAATGAGTCATTATCTATTAAAGCAGGTAAGCAGCATTATTATAATAAATGACAAAGTTAGGCAGGCTCATTATTAGCCATTATTAATGACTAATGAACCTAACTTTGTCTAATATTGCAGGATAAGTCAACTCTTCTTCGGTTCCGATAATTGCTCGTGAAGAGCAATATGTGGCTTGCGATTTAATTAACTGTGTAAACGTGTCAATCTAGTTGACAAGGAGTAGCGTCGCGAGCTTTACAGAATTTATCGTTTCATGTAATAATAAAACGTATAATTCATTGCGCCCACTGGTTTAAATATTCAGAGAGGTAGACGTCGTAGAATATTTGTACGCCCACCCACACTCGGTCGCTCACTATTCCGACACCTCTCCAATAATTATTCGATTATGATTATTGGTGTCTTTTCATTTCTGCATAACACACAACACACTTGTCGGATGCCTTCAATGCCGTACGGGATCTTGTACACAGAATGGTTTGCAAATCATAAACATAATTCGAAATTTGTGATTTAACCGCTTCGTTTTTCGGTTTCAAAATGGTAGACCGATCGCCACCTTAAGGTTTCAGTTTATGTCTATAATTTTATGCGATTCTCCTGAATCTTGATGCAAATCCCAAAAAAGTTAAAAATTCAACCTTGTACGAATATTATGAAAAATTCAGGAAAAATCACTCATACAACATGAATTGCAGCTGTGAAAATATTATTTCAAAAACAAATTTATTTCGGCAGGGAAAAATCCGAATCACCGAAAGCCGGGTATATTTTTTGTACTTTTTCTTTTCACCGAATTATTTGACCCAGTTACCTTCAACCGATTTTAACCAAATTGTAGATTTCAATGTAACTTTGCACTAGCTTTCGAGTGGTGTTAACAGTTTTGCTGTGCTACTTCCGGTTCTTCCGGAACAGCTGTATACCTTAGTTATGGACCACGGGGAAATGGGTGCATTTTAGTTGCACTGGAGGCGTATGACACAATAATTAGGCAATTTTTTATGGAGAAGCTAAAATGGTATTTTATAGACCCAAAGTGGTTTAAGTCATACCTAAGTAGCAGGAGTAGATTTGTAAAAGGTGAAAATGGGAAATCTAGAGTGGTTTTCATAGCACGAGGCCGCTCTCAAGGGGGAATATGCTCAGCCCTCATTTTCGCCATTTATATAAATGACTTGCCCTTGTGTCTTCAAAAGTGTGTAGCAATCTTATTTGCAGATAATACTAAACTCTGTATATCTGATAATGTAAAAGAATTCGAAAAAATAATTTAATTAGTGATTTACTGGCAGTAAATAAGTGGATGAAAGAAAATGGTAAGGAATGAAACATGGGTAAAACACAAATGGTGGTAATAGGTACCCCAAGTCAAGTAGCTAATATTGGTGAATTTGTTGTATATGTGGAAGGGGTAAATACTTGCAATGCTGACCAGTTTGAATAACTTTAGGAATAGTTTTTGACCCCATATTATCATGGAGATCCCATATTATTAAAATATCTTTCTCTTGCCACTCTATTATAAGATCCTTACACCCACTTATATGTATTTTACCAAAATATTTGTTAATTATGATGTGAAATGCATACATCATTCCTCAAATTAACTATATGTCTGTAATTTGGGGTGTGGCAAATAAAAAGGAACTAAAAATAATGGAAAACGTAATAATAAAAACCGGTCGCATGCTATATTGAAAAGTGTGGTATGAAAGTATAAAAGAAATTATATCGACTGAACTGAATTGGTTATTCCCCGAAAGCTTGTATATTAAAAATATTCTAATGTTTAGTCATGCTGTTCTAAACAGCTATTGTCCACCCTACTTTAATAATTATTTGGTTAAAAAGGATTCTATTCATAAGTATGATACTAGGAATAAAAATGATATATTTTCAAATGGTATAGCTAGGAATAAAGCGTTTTGAAAAGATATTGGAGAATGTTGCCGCTAATCTGTGGAATTCATTGCTCAGTTTCATTCGAAAAAATCCGAGTAAGGATTCTTTTAAAAATGATCTTAAATTCCACCTACCTCAACAACAATTTTGTGAAGCAAAACTCTCCAATGCTTCAAAAGAAAACATGTAATTTGTCGTGTATAGGCTTCAAAATATTAAATTACAGCTGTTTCCTCATCATTTATAAATAATTGTCAGAAGTTTGGTTTGTTCGCTAATTACAAGAAATTTGACTAATTTTCTAATAATAAGTTTGGCTAGTTCTCTAATTATAAGTTTGGTTATTTACTTCTCTGTGAAGGTTTGCTAAAAATGTGAATGTTTAATGTCAACACAACAGCTCATGTATGTATTGAGGCGTTGAATTAAATAAATACAATAGAAAATCATCCTGATGTGATTTTTGTTTATCAGGATATTTTGGCCAAAAATAAGGTCGGTCTTTATGGTTAACCTTATGTAAGGTTTAAGTCGTTGTGGTGACTAAAAAATTTTTGATTTTGCGTCACCAAATATAGACGACTTTATTTTTGGACAAAACGCTACCATTCTAATATTTTGTTAAATCAATTTTGTTACCTTAGTTAAGAGTAGAATTTATTGGACCTCCTTAACTTCAATTTTTCAAATAGAGAGAACTTCGAACAGCAGAACAATTGCAATATAAATATCGTGATTGAATATGTAGTTTGCCGGCAATTTCTTCATTTATATAAAGGGAGAGAGGCTTATCACACGTAAACTATTTCTTCCAATACGGCGTAAAGTGTAATAACGACAAGTCTTGATTAGCAAAGTAATTCAATTAGCTTTTAATAAACAAGAAAATGATGACATCAATTCATCTCGCAGAAAAAGTTTTGTGATAATCGTCAATGGTAAGAAAGACATTAACCTAAAGACCTTTGATAGTACAGAGTGCTTCAGGAAGTGATGGGAAGAAAATACAGTGTCAACTATCAGACTAGACGGTAAACATGGAGACAATTTTTGAAATTTGTCTTATTCAAATATTGACATACTAATGGGCTTTTGCATCCTTATTTTTATGGAGACGTAATTTTTCAGCCGCTCCCAAAGTTTTTCGTTTTGTTATTTTAAATTCTTTTGATATTTGGCATATTATCTGTTGCACAATCAAAAACACCCCGTATATCATAAGCAATGAAAACCTTACGACAAAGTCATTAAGTAACATACGTCGAAATAAATAAATGTTCTTTGCATGTTAACTACTCTGATTATTCAGTATTATGATTATACTGGTTATTACCAATTGGCATTTTCGGTGGATTAAAGCTTCTACGCTGTACACTTGAGAAGATTACGATGTATTAGAACGTCATTCCCTTGAAAAGTACATTGTACAATATTCATGAGGATACTAAGAAATTATGTAATGTCCTTTCCCCAATGAAAAATTAGTGAAAAAAATGGGTGCTGATGAATTATTTAATTGTTTCGACAGAAAATAACAAATGAATGTTAGCTTAAACATTTAACGTGTAGGTATGCATAATAATTATTTCAGAAATTACTTTTGAACTTTTAAAGTATTTTTATTTTGTAGATTTTAATTTGAGTTTAATAAAAACATGACGGGTTGCATTTTGATGTATTTCAAAAAAAAATATATAAAATTTTTAAAATTTTTGATTAGGACAAACTCATAATTCACTTTTTCTTTTGCTTGAGATTATGCGATGTTCTTTTGACAAAGACAAAATATGTGAAAATGTTCAATTGTAACATTCCACCATTTAGTATGAATAAAATGAAGTTATTATAAAGTGTGTAATAATTGATGAACGTTTGCAATCAGCCGATTTACTGACGGTCGAAAGAAAACTTAATGTGCACTTTATCTTAAAGTCCGGGGATTAAACAATACCAGCCGAAAAATTAATTAATTTTATTTCCGCCATTAAAATCTTGTTCATCGTTATGAATCTAACTTTATTTTACCCTACTAAATTATGAAATGCCCTAATAAACAATGAAATGCCTTAATAAATAATGAAATGTAATAATAATTAATGAAAGGCCCTAACAAATACAGAAATGCCTTAACAATAATGAAGTGCCCTAATAGATAGTAAACGCCTTAAGGAGGCAAACGATGACGATTTGAAAAATAGCGGGAATCGAACTTTGCTATTTTACGTAACATAACACAGTTCGATTCCCGCTATTTTTTTCTTTTTTTACGCAAAGAACAATCAATCAAACCAAAATTCAACAGTCTAATTTTTAGATATTGCAATTAAGAATTTTTCTATACCATTACAATTTGGGGATGATTAACTGGCTTGATCTTATTTCGGATCTATGCAAATACATTGTATGCGCTACAATTCGAATGCATTCCTCCGCCATAGTTTTCCTCCTTAATAAATGATGAAATGCCATAATAATTATTGAAATGCCCTACCAAGTAATCAAATGTCCTAATAAATAAAAAATGCTCTGATAAATTATGAAATGCTCTAGCAAATAATGAACTGGACTAATAAATAATGAACTGCCTAACAAAAAATGAAATGTCAAAATAATTTTTTTCAAAAGCTGTAATAAATAATGAAATGCCTATATAGAAAAAAATACAATTCAATGTACTAATGAATAATAAAATACCCTAATAAACTAATAAATAGAAATAGAAAGAAATGCTCTCACAAATAACGAAGTGGACTAATAAATAATGAAATGTCATAATAATTAATGAAATGGCCTAGCAAATAATGAATTGTCGTAATAAATAATAAAATACTTCCAATAAATAATAGAATGTCCTAATAAATAATAAATGTCCTGATAAATAATGAAATCCTTGATAGTAGATGACAAAGGATTCTTGACTATTATTATGACTTACTATCGTTATGATTATAACTATTATTTATATTATTATTTTTTATTGCGTATAAAGCAACAGCTTTATTATGGACTACATAAAAAGAACAGAGCTAAACGTTTAAATTCTGGTTTATTATTTTCCAAATATACAATAATATTAATAGAATGTATAAATGCTTATAATAATAATATACAGACGAATCCGTAATTCATTAATACCATATGAGGTAGAATATATAGTTTTTCCTTAAATAGTAATACATGGCATTTCATTTTTAAGAAAATACATTTTGTGGTCTATTTACATGAAAGTCCCCGAAATGACTTTTATATAAAGAGGCATTAATTTGGTAAAGAGTGTATGTTTGTTCCAGTGTAATTCCTAAATAAGAAATTAATCATTGGACTTGGATCAGAAGAATTATCAGGACATTTTTCAACGCCATCTTGAGTTAGAAACGTTTTAAACGCCGCAACAATATTTAAATCTTGAGTACATATAAACATCCCGCCTCTCTGCATTGACGACCGGTCTCTATCCAAATCTCCAATACAGACCACTTGTGAAGTAGTTGACAACTTTGATACAGCCCATTTTGAATGGTCTATGGATGTATCCCATGTCTGATTCCCAACACTTATTTTCTCAATATTTTCTATAGTTAACCGACGGGAGCACGAGGATGGGAAATTATTTCCTTCTTTAATACTAGTATTACTAACCCCTTTCCAGGTTTGGACAAGTAGACTTGTGTTGTAGTGGTCTGCAAGCTTTTCAAATCGATCTTCCGAGAATTTTCCATTCGATTGTCCAGTAACATGAACCCGGAATGCGGAAGTCAATGGAAAGGTGCTATAAAATGGTGAATTTTTCTTAGGTAAACTGGAAGGGTTTACAAGATTCGAAATCATATTTTTAATAGTGTGGTTAAAATTATCTGCAACACGCGAATCATACACTAGTGGTTTAAATTCTCTCATTATAGATAAAAATTTCTTTATAGATTTTAGAGGATAATGTGTATGTTCTCCCATCGTAATGCAAATTGCAAGTTCGGCATTATTTGTGTAATTACTGTGGGGCAAATCGTATTTATGGAATTTCAACGGTGCATTTGGGAAATTAGGTATTGAATGTAGAATTAAAAATCCCCCTGCAGTATTAAATGCTAAAACTCCTTTTGGATGTCCATCAGATGATGAAAATACTTCAATTCCCTCTTCAGATGATTCAGACTCATTTCTTAAAGTTATTTCAGTAGAGTTATCATTCCACATGATATAATTGGTTGTGTTCTCCGAGTCTTCATAAAGAGGTTGCAGTGTTTGGGCAAACACAGATGATTGACTTCTAATGTCATTCTGCTCACCTGAACGGAGAATTGGTTCTTCTGACCCCGGATGCAATAAATAGTAATCAAAACTATTTGGCGCTTTGTAGGCAATAAAGTACGGAACTTTCGTCCCATTTTCCAGTCTACATGACACTTCTGTCGGACAGCGGCTACTTTCTTCCCATTGGACACTACTTCCATCTTCTGTGCTGTTTGTATTAACGGCTTCAGAATTTCTAGTAAGGGACTTTCCTTTGACAGTGCATTCAGAAACCAACCATTCTTGTTTAGTAGGACACCAGAATTTGCATTTTGATAGGTACGGTTTGTTAAAACATTTTTTGCTGTCAACATCATTGTTGGAGATTTTCCCGCAAATTCTGTATTTAGCTGGCAAATTCAAGTTCATAAAATGTGAAGAGTTTGCCATTTCCAGTTTCAGTTCATGTCTTCCGCGGCCTTTGTAGTAGTTTGCAAGGTAGCCCAGACTTGAGAGATCCTTCGGTTCATTTGTGTCGCAGAAATATGTCTCGTTGTGTTTTAATTTGTCTGTCGGACAGGTTATGAGGGAGCGATCAGTTAGTGATGCAATGAACAGCTCTACAGCTTTATGGTGAGTACACATTTGTGGACTGCATTCGTTTTCCTCAACGTAAATGTCCAAGTGTCCAACTTCCTTAAGCATTCCTAAAGCTGTGCTGGAGTGAACAACGTCGACGAAAATTGCATCCGTTTTCTTAAGTGCATTTGTAGAATTACTTGGAAATGTTCCAAGTGGGTATTCGAAAATCGGCCCAGCAGGGTCAAGACCTGTGAATTTATAAGTACTTAAATATTTCGCTTTCCATGAAAACAAGCCTAAATTTTTCGAAGAATAAAATGAACTTATCCTTTACGTATTCATAAAAACAAACAGACAATTAAAATCGCCTTTTTTTCAACAAGAATAATTTGGCACTTTAATATTATTTTATCACAAGAATCGTAATTTCATAAAAAAATAATCTCATTTCTCAGAAATAAAATTGGTTTCCACACATTGTGGTGATCTTTCCTGATAATTAAATATTAAATGTTTGGTGTATTAATTATGCGGAAATTTAGTTAATTATACTTAAAATAGTTGGACTCATAAATTAACAAATATAATAATATAATATAATAGTTAACAATTCTTATGGTGACACAGTATTTTATGTGGAATAAAATTATCACCCATAAAATGATGGTTAACCTAATTGGTGTATTAATTGTTCGATGAAATGCATAAGGATAAAATTACTACGCCTATCCTATATAACATTATATCGACATGAAATTAAGTAAGGACAATTTTTTCCTTTTTAAAGTTGAAAATTTTAAGCCTTTTAAAAATTAATCCTGCGAGTATTGTGTAACGGCTCGTACAACATTTTTGAGATCCTAATATCGTATTTAATTAGAATGTTTTAATTAATGTAAATTTATTTTGCATTAGTTAAGTAAGTCAAAACCTTACCAGTAATTCTGTTCAGAGTCCACCCTTTGGTTGTTGTAAGCGTCCGAGCTGCAGTTCCAGCTATATGAGCTCCGATGCTGAACCCAACAATGTAAACATTGTTATGTACGCTCATTTTGCTCTTCAGAAATAGTTTTAATTTCATAGCAATCTTAGGAAGATTATTCATTGCTACAATTTTGTAGTTAGGCGACCACGACGGGGAGCTGCTATTAAACGCTATAGGAATTAGCGCAAAAATTGCATTTTAAATTATCATGTAAAATACCAAAGTATACAAAATTTGAAATTAATATCATTGAAATGTTTATGCTTTCACATTTATACAGGGTTGGCCCTAGGTGACGCCCCACAGGACAAAGTGACAAAGCGACAATGTAAATAATCAGCCGCAATATAAACTTAATTGAGCCGGTAAACATTAGACCTGATTATTGACATTGCCGTAAGCTTCAATGGTTTGTCCAATGGGGCGTTATTTAGGAGCAATCCTGTACATTTTATTTTTAAATTTACATTTTCATATTAAGTATTTATACATTTAATTATTTGCTTACAAATAAATGACCATTTTCGCCAATCCACAAGTACAACGCAATCGACGTCGTCAGTGCCTTCAAACACTGCATTTTTAATTTCCATTCCGTCCTTCAAATCCGATGAAGTATAACCATGAATGTAAACCAAAATCTTCTTATGATAGCTAAAATTGTGTGTATAGCCATCCAGACATTTAGTGGGCTCCTGTTTTGTAAAAGCTTTCATGCCAATATCGGGATAGTCAGCCTCCGCCACAAGATCAGAATCAAAAACTTTAAAATTGTCCATATCCAATTGTTCTATTTCTGTTTCATTATCAATCGCAAAAACTGTAGATGTAATTAAGGGGAGGTAAGGCAGCAAAGTAGACGAAGACCCTGATGTACAATTTAATTCGTCCTCACTGCCGTCACAATCCGGTCTTCCATCGCATTTCAAACTGAAATTTATGCAAGTTCCATTTTCCCAAGTAAATTGCTCAGAATCACAGAGATTGCTTGATGTTCCTGAATTAGTTGGCTCTGCCTCGATCGGACAGTTCCGTTCATCTTCCCCGAATCCACAATACTTTTCACCATCACACTTCTTTTTAAGATGTATACAAGATCCATTCTTGCACGAAAATTGGTCCGAATTACAGGTAGGTTTTTCCGGTATTGCCGCTAGAGGGCTCTCAGATGCGGGTATTCCCGTTGTAGGTCTCTCAGTTGCGGGTATTTCTGTTGCAGGCCTCTTAGTTGAGGGTTTCTTAGTTGGAGGTCTCATTGTTGAGGGCTTTTTAGTTGGAGGCCTTCTGGTTGTCGGTTTTTTTGTGGGAGGTCTCTTTGTTGACGGTATTTTTGTAGGAGGTCTCACCGTTGGGGCATTTTCTGTTGAGGCCACCGGGCAGTCCTCCTCATCATCTCCATCTTCACAATCCGACTCACCATCGCAGTAGAACTCGGAATCTAAGCAATCTCCACTGCTGCACGTAAATTGGTCAGGATTACAAAGAACTTCTATCGACACCGGGCAGTCAAATTCGTCGTCACCGTGCTCGCAATCTCTATTGCCATCACATTTGTATTCCATATCTATGCATCTTCGGCTTCTGCATGTAAATTGGTTCCCATTACAAGAAAGACTTCTTGGTGTTGTTGCAGGGGTTCGAGTTGGGCAGTTGAGTTCATCTTCCCCGAATTCGCAATCACTGTCGCCATCGCATTTGTATTCCATATCTAAGCATCTTCCGCTTCTGCATGTAAATTGGTTCCCATTACAAGATGGACTTCTTGGTGTTGTTGCAGGGGTTCGAGTTGGGCAGTTGAGTTCATCTTCCCCGAATTCGCAATCACTGTCGCCATCGCATTTGTATTCCATATCTATGCACCTTCCATTTCTACAGGTAAATTGGTCCCCATTACAAGATGGACTTCTTGGTGTTGTTGCAGGGGTTCGAGTTGGGCAGTTGAGTTCATCTTCCCCGAATTCGCAATCACTGTCGCCATCGCATTTGTATTCCATATCTATGCATCTTCCGCTTCTGCATGTAAATTGGTTCCCATTACAAGAAAGACTTTCTGGTGTTGTTGTCCTAGTAGGGCAGTTGAGTTCATCTTCTCCAAATTCGCAATCACGGTCGCCATCGCATTTGTATTCCACATCTATACACCTTCCACTTCTGCAGGTAAATTGGTCCCCATTACAAGATGGACTTCTTGGTGTTGTTGCAGGGGTTCGAGTTGGGCAGTTAAGTTCATCTTCCCCGAATTCGCAATCACTGTCGCCATCGCATTTGTATTCCATATCTATGCACCTTCCATTTCTACAGGTAAATTGGTCCCCATTACAAGATGGACTTCTTGGTGTTGTTGCAGGGGTTCGAGTTGGGCAGTTGAGTTCATCTTCCCCGAATTCGCAATCACTGTCGCCATCGCATTTGTATTCCATATCTAAGCATCTTCCGCTTCTGCATGTAAATTGGTTCCCATTACAAGAAGGACTTTTTGGTGTTGTTGTCCTAGTAGGGCAGTTGAGTTCATCTTCTCCAAATTCGCAATCACGGTCGCCATCGCATTTGTATTCAATATCTATGCATCTTCCGCTTCTGCATGCAAATTGGTTCCCATTACAAGAAGGACTTTTTGGTGTTGTTGTCCTAGTAGGGCAGTTGAGTTCATCTTCTCCAAATTCGCAATCACGGTCGCCATCGCATTTGTATTCCATATCTATACACCTTCCACTTCTGCAGGTAAATTGGTTCGTATTACAAGAAGGATTTCTTGGTGTTGTTGCTCTAGTAGGGCAATTAAGTTCATCTTCTCCAAATTCGCAATCACTGTCGCCATCGCATTTGTATTCCATATCTATACACCTTCCACTTCTGCATGTAAATTGGTTCGTATTACAAGAAGGATTTCTTGGTGTTGTTGTTGTTGTTCGGTTAGGGCAGTTGAGTTCATCTTCTCCAAATTCGCAATCACGGTCGCCATCGCATTTGTATTCCATATCTATACACCTTCCACTTCTGCAGGTAAATTGGTTCGTATTACAAGAAGGATTTCTTGGTGTTGTTGCTCTAGTAGGGCAATTAAGTTCATCTTCTCCAAATTCGCAATCACTGTCGCCATCGCATTTGTATTCCATATCTATACACCTTCCACTTCTGCATGTAAATTGGTTCGTATTACAAGAAGGATTTCTTGGTGTTGTTGTTGTTGTTCGGTTAGGGCAGTTGAGTTCATCTTCTCCAAATTCGCAATCACGGTCGCCATCGCATTTGTATTCCATATCTATACATCTTCCACTTCTGCAGGTAAATTGGTTCGTATTACAAGAAGGATTTCTTGGTGTTGTTGCTCTAGTAGGGCAATTAAGTTCATCTTCTCCAAATTCGCAATCACTGTCGCCATCGCATTTGTATTCCATATCTATACACCTTCCACTTCTGCATGTAAATTGGTTCGTATTACAAGAAGGATTTCTTGGTGTTGTTGCAGTTGTTCGAGTAGGGCAGTTGAGTTCATCTTCTCCTAATTCGCAATCGCTGTCGCCATCACATTTGTACGCTTTATTAATGCACCTTCCGGTTCTACAGGTAAATTCTTCCGAGCTACAGGCGGGTTTTGTTGTTGTTGTGGTAGTTGACCGAGTGGGACAGTTAAGTTCATCTTCCCCGAATTCGCAATCCCTGTCGCCATCGCATTTGTATGCTACATTTATGCACCTTCCGGTTCTACAGGTAAATTCGTCCGAGCTACAAGCAGGTTTTGTTGTTGTTGTTATGGTAGTTGACCGAGTTGGGCAGTTAAGTTCATCTTCCCCTAATTCACAATCCCTATCGCCATCGCATTTATACGCTACGTTTATGCATTTTCCGCTTCTGCAGGTAAATTGGTCCCTGCTGCAGGCAGGTCTTGATGTTGTTGTTGGGATAGTTGACCGACTGGGGCAGTTGAATTCATCTTCTCCAAATTCGCAATCCCTGTCGCCATCGCATCTGTACGCTTTGTTTATGCACCTTCCGGTTCTACAAGTAAATTGGTCCGAGCTACAGGCAGGTCTTAATGTTGTTGTGGTAGTTGTCCGAGTTGGGCAGTTGAATTCATCTTCTCCGAATTCGCAATCCCTATCGCCATCGCATTTATATCTGTTACTTATGCATCTTCCGCTCCTGCAGGTGAATTGGTCCCAGCTACAGGACGGTCTTGGTGTTGTTGTTGTGCTAGTTGACCGAGTTGGGCAGTTGAATTCATCTTCCCCAAATTCGCAATCCCTGTCGCCATCGCATTTATATCTGTTACTTATGCATCTTCCGCTCCTGCAGGTGAATTGGTCCCAGCTACAGGACGGTCTTGGTGTTGTTGTTGTGCTAGTTGACCGAGTTGGGCAGTTGAATTCATCTTCCCCAAATTCGCAATCCCTGTCGCCATCGCATTTATATCTGTTACTTATGCATCTTCCGCTCCTGCAGGTGAATTGGTCCCAGCTACAGGACGGTCTTGGTGTTGTTGTTGTGCTAGTTGACCGAGTTGGGCAGTTGAATTCATCTTCCCCAAATTCGCAATCCCTGTCGCCATCGCATTTATATCTGTTACTTATACATCTTCCGCTTCTGCAGGTGAATTGGTCCCAGCTACAGGAAGGTCTTTGTGTTGTTGTAGTTCTCCGAGGTGGGCAGTTAAGTTCATCTTCACCGTAGTCGCAATCTCTGTCGCCATCACATTTATATCTTATATCTATGCATTTTCCATTGCTGCATGTATATTGGTTCCAACTGCAAGAAATTCTTGTAGTTGTCGGTCTTCTCACTGGACAGTTCCACTCGTCTTCTCCGTAGTTACAATCTCTTTCGCCGTCGCATTTATAAGCAATATTTATGCAGTCTCCATTGCGACACGTAAATTCACCCCGATTACAAGAAGGTCTAACCATGGATATGAAACTTACAAGGACTAATAGTCGGAGAAACATCACGGAATGTGTACCAGCCATGTCAAATGCTTGATTGGCATCCACGAAAGAAATCTGTAATAAATATTTAAATGTAATCCATTAATTTGGAATTAAACTATAACATTAATAATTTCTTACATGAATGGAGTATTTACATTATTTGTTAAAAAATTTTCCAGAATAAGAATAGCTCATTGTAATTGTATATAGCAAATTGTATTTTAACTGCATAAAGTATATTTAACGTCAGCTGCAGCGTTCCAACTCTGCAACTGAGCGTTAATTGTATGGGGCAGTTATCTTTTTTACGTAGCGTAACTTTGGAGGCGGTGTAGCGTAACTTTCTTACGCCAAACTCCTCCCCCTTCCGTAAGAATCTTACGTTTACCTCAGAAAAGCGGGTGTAAGTATAACGTAAGAACTCTTATACTACGTTTCAGATGGTTTTGGAATCACATAGCAACGCAGCCACACAGTCGAGGAATTTCTTGGTTGCCTCGTTACGGTTTCGTAGCGTATTTTCCAGAAGCACCGTAAAAAGGTTCAAAAAGAATCTCGACCCTATGCCCATCACGTAACCTTAGAGACACCTTGCGTTTATGATGTTTCCAATATTTCGATTCATTTTCTAAAATTACGCGACAAGAGTTACGATTTGAAAATTGGTAATTATTTGACGTGAACATAGTAGAAGTCCAACTGACTAAAATTCTTAAGGTACACCTTCTCCAAAGTTACGCTACGTCAAAAAAGCTGTCTAATATTTTCTTATGGGGGAATATAAGAAGCACCTCATAAATAATTGGTTTACCTCAATAAAAATAATCACTTTGCCTCATATAAATACATTTATCTAATAAATATTTATCCCGCCTCAAGTATCGTCACTTAGAACTGATAATATACCTTTGCCTCAAGTGCTAGTATAAAATGCTAATATAAAAGTTCTTTTGCTTCAAGTACAGTACGAAATCCTCAATTAAAAATGACCCTCAAAAAGTTGTACAAAAACCTCAACATATAATCGCTTCTTCTCAGCTTTACATAACAAAAAAACATATTTATTTACCAAATAGGAAATTTTATTGAAGTACAGTATTAACGGAATGAAGTATGTAATGCAATAAGAAATACCGTTCATTTTCATTGAACATTTCACAGAACATTGTTATTTGTAAACTTAAAGTTAGTCACCGCTTAACAGTAGCAGTTATATCTATCGTCATAAATTAATGGGTAGTCTATAGTATACAAATTTTTTAACAAAGTAATTTAAATGAATGTAATACAAATACAAATATGCAATAAGGCATCAATTAAGTACATGTAGCCAATTCCTTCAACGAATCAACACTGCCTTTATAGCTTTAGCAGGTCACGTTTCCTTTTTTGACCCAAAGGAATGATTTTAGCTTTCGGAGATACGGGGCACAATTTAAGCCATATAGCAATGCCTATATTATGTTTGCAAATATAGTCCTTTAGATACGATGATCATAAATTTAAATGTTGCTATTAGGCTATAGCTATAGGCTATTAGACTACCTTTAGATATAGAAATATATATATATTAACGTATTGTTTCATTCCACAACATATTTCATTCCCTTACTGTAATACCGTCATACTCTTAGCAATACTGTTATGTAATGTTGAGAAAAAATGATTATTTGTTGAGGTTTTCGTACAACTTTTAGAGGTTCATTTTTAATTGAGGATTTGGTACTATACTTGAGGCAAAAGTACTTTTATTGGCATTTTGTACTGAAACTTGAGGCAAAGGTATATTTTCAGTTCTAAGTGACGATACTTGAGGCGGGATTAATATTTATTAGGTAAATGTATTTATATGAGGCAAAGTGATTATTTTTATTGAGGTAAACCGATTATTCATGACACCCATTAAGTAGGAGCCTTTCCTATGAATGGCATAACATGGCATACTCTATATTTTTGCGATAATTGTACTTACTATGCTGTATATAATGCAGATTGAAATAATTTTTCTATCATTTCTCGTTGAATACCAGGAATAAATCTGGCAATAAAAATGATTGCAACATTAAGCTTTAAATCGGTCATGTCACCAAGTTTGGAATGTACACAAAATCTGCTTCTACTTGCATAAATTTTGTTATACAAGTAAAAAAATGCTGCATTTTTAGGAAATTTAAGTGTCAATGGTAAATAGCAGCGCTGATGACGGCAATTAAATCGGTACTCAACTCCTACGACCAAACATGTAACACCAAACAGGCCCTGACCGTTTTATAGGCCCCATGGGGCTTTTAATACGAACGTTACACGTAAAATAAAACGCCTTGAAACAATACTAGCCCGGGGCTTTTAATTCGGTAAATACGGTACATACATTTTGGGTTATCTTTGAAATAAAACCTCCTCCATTGTCATTGTTCATAGATTCTGAATGAGCGATTTTTAATGCAATACGTTTAGAATTATGATAATTTGAAAAAACATGTTTTCACTAAATGCATTTCCCCTTGCACACAACCGATGTTTAATTGGTTTGTAGTTTTTAGTAGTGCAGTTTTCACTGATGAACCAACAAATAGTAAGCCTTGAGAAGGCTTTATTTAAACGTTAAAGCAAAAAATTCATGTTCATTTGGCTTTCAGGTGTAAAGCCCAATTCTGAGAAAGAATACCATTATATTCAGTGCCTCTTTTGAACAAAACCTTCTCAATGTTTACCTTTTATTTAATTTCACCAGTGATGCATGCACCGCTAAAATCCGAAAATTAATGCTCAGTCAATATTTTCTACACTTCCAACGGATTTTAAATGCTTTTCAGTTTTTAGCAGTGGATGCTAAATTTGTTAAAAAAGTGTTACTAAATTATTCTTACTTAATGTATTTATACGGATAGTCTAAAATATATTTAGACCCTCCCGAAAATAGAAATGTATATTTTGAAATCATTTGGTGCAACATAATCCTGTTTTCGCTAACTTAATTTCGTGCGCGATTTTTTAAATTATTTTTTTACCAACGGATTGACAGAACAGACGAGTGACAGAAAATTTACCAAGATTTAAAACAGGCGACTTAATTTATTTATTAACTGAAAATCTGCTGACAATCTAATTTTTTGGGAATGACCAATGCAATTATTTGTGACCAGGAACTTCTTATTTTAACGCTGAGGCAATAAAATTAATAAAACGAATTACCTTATTAAACAGATTAATTTGTTGTACCTTATTTGAATTTGAAGTTTCAATTTTCAAATTGTTGTCTGAAAAGTTTTTCAAGTTTTCTTGGAGTTTGAGGTTTTAATACAGAGCACTGTGAACAGTTGCTGAAATTGATTTACTGGATAAATATGTATGCTGCCGAATATTTCTTTATTTATATAAAAGGAGAGAGGCTCATCACACGTAAATGATTTCTTCCAATACGGCGTAAAGTGTACGATACGAACTACAAGTCTAGATTAGCAAAGTAATTCAATAAGCCTTTGATAAACAAGAAGCTGATGAAATCAGTTTATCTTGCAGAAAAACATTGAATTAATATTCAATGGCGAGAAAGATGTTAACCTAAAGACCTTAGATAATATACGGGGCATTGATGAATTGTGCAAAAGAAAATGTATCAATTAGGAATAAGCAAAGAAAATTGTTTCCTTAACATCCATTGAAATAGTTTTTAAACTGTGTGACAAAAATAATTGTTTTACTGAAAGCATATGCACAATTAGCGTGACAAAAATTGTCACGCTTTGTTGAGACTAATTTCAACATCGTAGCTTTATTACCATTAATTCTTTTGACTATTGAAATAATATATGCGTTACTTAATTCAAAGACACTGTATATCATCATACGCAATCAGAGATCTTTTACGCCAAAATCATTATACGAGATACATTAAAATAAACTTCTTCGTAGTATATTCAATGCTCTGATTATTCCGTATTTATAGGGTGTTTATGAACCCATGTCAAGAAGACTGTACATCATGCTAAGCAATCAGAGATCTTTTCCGATGAAATAATTAAATAATATATGTCAAAATAAATATTCTTCGTATATTAATTGCTCTGACTATTCCGTATTTATTACGGTTGCAGATTAGAGGTTTTCATAGGATTAAAGTTTTACGCTCCCTACTTGAAAATTAATTAAACGCTAAACGTCATTCCCTGTGGCATTACATTGTGCAGTATTGATTTATGAGTATTTATTAGAAGTTATGTAGTCTCCTTTCGCCAATGAAAATGCGCATTCTGTAATGAAAAATGAATAGAAGAAGTTTAAGTTTATGTATTATTTTCTCAAAAGAAAATTTTAAATTATTTATTGTAGAAATTAAAGCATTTTAGTGAGACCTTTTCTAATGCTAATAAAATTATTGCAAGCAATTAGATGTGCAATGAAAGCTGAAATCCGGCATATTCATTAACTTTTGGATTTACGTACCAAAAATGCCAAAAAACCAGCTATTTTACCAGGGTGGGTCCAATTAAATATTTTCTACATTTAATACTATAATTGGTTTCACTGGTAATTTGAATTTTCTAAAATTTTTTTGACTGTGTAATGGTATGCACAACATACAGGGTTGGCCTAAAGTAACGGACAATAGGACGAAAGACTAAAGTTTGAGACAATGTAAATAAACAGCCCCAATGCTTACCAGGTCAGTAATTTTTTTTGGGGGGTTGGTTATTTACATTGTCGCAAATTATGGTTTTCTCGGTCATTTTTGCAATAAAGTGAATAGAAATCTCGGGAAATCTAGAGAATTTTTTGTTTTAAACTTTTATTCACTGTCAAATTTTAAGCTGGCGATACGTAAAGAAAATACAAACCCGAAAAAGTATTTGGTTAAATGCAATTATTTTCTGTAATGAAAACAAAATATAAATAATAATAAAAATAATTACAGAATATGAGCTGTTAAATTGATTCTGACAATAAAGCTTTTTATTATTATTATTTATTAATATTTCCATTTTTACGCTACGTTAATTGAAGTTACCACCGGCCATGCAAAATGTGCCCGACTGCGCGACCGGCGGTCGCGTGGAAATTGGGTCTCCTGTGGCTCCGCCCCCGAAGGGGGCGGAGCTAAAATTTGGAAATCGGGAAAAATCATGGAAGTTGGGAGGAGGGACTTTCGCTCCGCCCCCGAAGGGGGCGGAGCTAAATTTTGGAAATGGGAAATGGGCGGAGCCGGTCCTGTGGAAAAAAATTTTTTTTGCATACCCGGTTACCACCTAGGTTCCCAGAATAGAATGGACTTTGCCACAATGATTTTGCAGTGCTTTCTCATTAGTAAATCTCAAGGTGCAGTCAGCGCAGGCGAAAGGCCTTTCTCCAGTGTGACTTTGGATGTGCATTTCCATGGTCCTTTTTGCAGTGAAAACTCTGTCGCACAGAGGACAAACGAACGGTTTTCGCGTTGTGTGTTTTGTAATAAAATGAACTGCACATTTCCACCTGCTGTGGAAGCGTTGCTGACAGACGCTGCACTGAAATCCTCCCAGGTGGTCGTGCAGTGTTCCCCAATGCTGTCTGAAGCAAGACCGATTTTTCAACACTTTCTCACACTTCAGACATTTGAAACCGTTGGGCACCTCTGAAAACATTAAATTGCCAAAAACCTTACAAAAATTACAGCAGAAATTTCAAAACGATCAAAACGAAACCAAGTAACTTACTTTTACGACTTGCTCTTAAGTCCTCCATTACGTTTGGATTTTTGGGCAATTCGATTACTTCACCAGGATTAATTATACTGTAGATGTCTCCTTTGCCTGCAGGTAGTTCTTCGTTGAACCTACATTTTTTATATATCCTGTAATAACATTGTAATAACTAAATAGAACCAACTAAACGTTGGCAAAGGACACTTACAGTGGGCATCATAAATCATGGTACAAATATACACCATGGTTACCTTATACACTGGATGCCCAATGCCAACTTTTTGTTGACTCTCCCTGTAGATTTAAAAACTCTACCTATTAAATATTGAAATTATTTCAATTAGTAATAGTGTGCTCTATTAAAAAAACTTACTCTTGTGTTGTTTTTGCATGAATAGTAGTTGTAACAAATTGAGATGCGTCTTGGAGGAATTCTGAACTTTTATTTGGACACCCAGTGGCGTAATCGGGTTCCACATGAGTCGCCATTAAAAATTCTTCTTTGTCAATTTTTTCGATACAGTTCAAATTAATTTCCTGATTTGCTTCAATTGGGATTGGAATCGGACACTTTTCTTCGTTTTCAAAATCATTTTCTCCTTTGATATTATTACGCAAATGAAAAGAAACTACTGGGCTATTTTCTCGGATAGAAGAAAAACCAAGAGATTCTTGTTTTGGAATGGGTTTTTCTAGTTCAGCAGTGAAATACGGTTCTTCTGACTCGATTCCCATCACAGAGTTGTGACTTTCGCTGTTTAAACCTTGCAGATTATTTAAATGCTTTATTTGGATATGTTTTCGACAGTGGCCCAGTGAATAGCATTTCACTCCACAAGTGGCGCATTAATAATTCCTAACTCCAAAATGAACACGGTCCACGTGCTCTATCACTTTAGGACGCAAAAGAAAACTTCTACCACAAAATGAACACGCAAAATCTGCACCACTACCTGAAATTTAAAATATCAATATATTTAAATATTTCACGTGCAATTTTGCAACATTTTTTCCAAAAAAAATTTTATTTTGCAACAACGTGAAGACATGCTCTTTAATTGGTTACATTAATGCGATTGTGCTTAACGCTTCGTTAATTAAAAAAATATATACAAACGATTTCTTAACATTAAAACTTTAGAAACAAACTTTTATGGATTTAGCAGGAGGAAAGGAAACTAAAACTACCTAATTACTAATTAGTATTAGATGGACTTGAGACTTCAAATACCTTTGAAATAGTCTTCCACTTTTGGGTGCTCTTTGGCTTGCAATTTAATGACACCCTGTAAGAGGGCAGGGGGTTCCGTTCTTTTCCACTTGTTCCTTGGATGGTGTATTAGTGGAATATGACTTAGGAATTTATCAGAATGGATTCTTCGAACGTGAAGTGCTACTTGATGTGCATGATGATGCTTGTAATTGCAGAATTCGCATTTGTACCGGAATGTACCAAGGTGCACTAGATAAAGGTGATCGTTCACTGATGATTTGTGTATCGACACCATTGGGCACAATGTGCAGCCATATTTATTTTTGCCTTCCTCTAAATAAATTCAATTAATCACCAAAATTAGTATTGCTTAACAATTTTATGAAATTCTAATCTAAAAGTATAGAAATAAGTGGAAATATTAACGTATTGTCAATAATTCAGGTCAACTTAAAGTTTACAAACTTACTTTTGATGAATTTCTTGGAAAACTTCATATCAGATTTATTAAACTTTAATCTTATCACACCATCCTTGGATTTACTACTACATCTATTTAAATTAAACACGGGATATGATAAATTAAGAGAACTTTATGGTACGAGCTAATAATTTCCAATCCTTAATAATGTCGAACCTTTCTGATTGTTCTAATTTTCTGTGGATGTCAGCTGCAACGTCAGCTCTTTCATTTTTATGGCTGAAAAGAATATGTTTGCCACAGTCATGTCTGAAGTAGAATTGCTGAACACAATATTTGCACTGATATCTTTTAATATCTCTGTGGTACTTGTTACAATGGTTTACTGCGCCTTTGTATGTTGATGGTCGTGAATTACATAAACGGCAGGCGTATTTCTCAAAGTTTTCGTCACCTTAATTATAAATATTCCATCACATAAGACAACACAAAAGATAATGATAATAATGTTTTTCAAATCTTACATTGAAAGTAATGTTCTAATTCCTCTTTGCTCAATGAAATCATTTTATCCACAAGGTCTTCATGTAAAACTATAATTTCATCTTCGTTCAAATATTTGAATACTGAATTTTCATGCGGAGTCCTATTGAAGTTCTGTCTAACTCTGACTTCAGTTCTTGTAGTTGGGTAAATGCTGCATTTAATACACATTTAATTATAATAGTATTTTCATCAGATATTCTACACCAAATATCTATCCGGTATGAATTACTAATATTTTAAACTAAATTGAAAAACTTGGATTTGGAGTCAAAAATTCACTTACACGTGTACATCATCAAGAATGGTAACCACAGGAGTATAATCTGTTAAAATAAATTGATAAATAATTTGATTGAAATTAGAATTCAGAACCTTTTACTAGTTTTACTACTGAAATCGCAATAATTGTGTACCTTGTACTACCAACTTTCTGAAATAATCAGATTTCTCAGAAAAGGTAATTTCATCTGACGCCAGTCTCAAGTCTTTAATAATCGGTGCCTTTGTAGACATGGAGAGTAATATGTCAGTCTTTATTTTCAGTTTAATTTCGAAAACAATTCCATTGGTACAGGTACTTCGCTTCACATTCAGCATTTTCAGTAAGTCGTGTAATTCCAAAACTCGAGAATGGCAGGAAATACACATCTGGGGAAATTCTGGTAGTTGCAACATACAGGGAATAGATTTTAACTGAGACACGCCAACTGCAGAGCAAAACGACGCAAAAACTGAAGACATAACTGGCAATCCAGTGTCTTCCAATGGTTTAAGGCACAAGAGACATTTCCGTTGGTCCTGGACCCAGTTCTTAGTTTCTGTTGAAACAACCATCGGAAAATGATCGAAATGCCGAGCTTTGCCTTTGTGCCTGACCTTCAGGTGTTCCGTGCAATTCGATTTGCGGAAAAACTTCTTGAGGCAAAAGGAACATTGAAAGCGATTTATTTTCTTATGGAAGATATTAATGTGCCGAGTTGTGTTTCTCCTATTTGTGATAATCGACGAACACACCTTACATCGGAATTTGCCACCAATGTCTAGAATTGGAAAAAAATAAACATATCATCCGATTTAATAACAAATCACAGCTGTTTTTAGGATATTTATGTGCAATACAAAAACCAGCTATATTTACAAACCTTCCATGTATTGGTCCCATTCCTCCACCGTCAAAGTCAGTTGTTCATCTTTTACTAATAAATCAATGAGAGTCGGTTTGGCATTGGAGTGAGAAGGGTGTGTGTGATTGTGTCTGCGGTGAGTCTGACTTCAAATGGATTTTTTTGAGTGAAAATGTGAGTGTTACCATTTCATTTTTGTGCTGACGTGTTCCTCTTCATTCAAGCTACTGGAATTTTGTATTTCTGAAAACGTGCAAGTTAAGGATTTTTGAAGAATTGACATTTTTGTGAAGCATGGCAGTAAGAAAATTAAGAAATTAAGGTGAACGAAAGGTCCAGGAAAGAATTTGGCCTTGTGGAATGGAAGACTGACCAATGCGAGGGAGGGAGGGGAGGTGCGGACGGGGCGATGTGCTCGAGACCTTTTGAATGGACTGAACCTGAGGAATTGTAAATGTAATGTGAAATGGGGAATCTGAGCGCGGAGTCTGTAGTTTCCAGCACTCTTCTTCTTCACCCCCGACAGTTGGGTCAGTGTCTTGTCCTATCCATGAGGAAGAAATGAATGAGCATTACAGATAAGACAAATGTATGGGGACAAATTGAGAGAACATCACCGCGTTTATCAAATAGACTTTTGTCAGACTCACTACGGCACAGTGACTATATCTGTTATAAAAAGTTGAAGCAATTTTGTAATCCAATGCCGGGAACCGACTCTCCCCGTGTGCACGGGTAACTACAGGTATAATCCTATTCCAAGAACTTAGGCATATTTTATATATATACTAATATGTTGTTTTTTCAAGCATTTTTTCTTCATATTGGTATCATTTGAATTGAAATTTATTGTACATTTTATATGTAGCGTAAAGTAAGCAGAAGAAAACTTAATTACCGATCGTATATGTATAACTTACGTTATGATTCATGTAATGTAAAATTAATGTGTTCTATGGGTGTATCCTTTAAAGAACTAAATAAACTCAATACTACTACTACTACTACTAATAAATCAATTATTCCAGAAGCTTGTTCGTCAGAACTGGATATAACAACCGATGGATTCCAATCTAATTAGAGAAATTCAAATCATAATGAAACTATGTGAAATAAATGCATTAATCAAAGTGGGTTAAATTGTATATTTAACCCTTATAGTTTATTTATGGCTTGTGGTAGTTAATGAAAATTGCAGCCACCCTGTACTGCAGAACTTCGAAAAAATTCTACTGCATGGACTGCATCAGTCATAGAAATGTTATCGGGAAGAATAGAAACCGGTAGTCGCTTAGAACTGTTCAGTTTGTCAACCGACGTTGATTTTAGTATTTCTAATTTGATTTGCCATACTGTACCGTCGATTTTCTTTTTAATTCCATTTAAATCTTCTTTATATTCCAATAAAGTTCCAATTTCCTTGCCACAATTTGTACAGAAGTTAGGCAAAGAATCCAAATCGGCATCCCATTTCCATTTGTACTTCTCACTGTAGGTTTCTTCTTCGATTTCAAATATTTTCAGACAAGCGTCAAATAAAACTTTGTTATTGACTATTGTCATTGGTACATTAATTAGATCGTGAATTTTGCGGCAAATTATACAAATCCGATTTTCAGTGCTGCTTTCCATTGCTCTTCTTTTTCAGCTTCAAAGAAGAAAATTATCGGGGACCAGTTATCTTTACCCCACCGAAAAACCAAAAACAACAATATTAGACATTTTCTAATTAATTATTGGTGGACAGTGGCTTCCAGTGGTTTACCGTATCTCAGTCAATACAATTAATTGGGTGAAAGTTATTCAGTCACTATCATCACCTTGGTCAATTTTGTCGGCAAGTGAAAAATAAGAATGAGATTTGATTTTGGCTCCCAAGTTGAAATCAGCATTTATACTTTCTGCAGTAGGAGGATTAAGTAATAAAATAGTGCTTCTCTTTCCATTTTACTTTAGCTAACTGCTATTATTAAGTATCCTATATAGATACCTTACGCTAAGCCTGTGGCAATCTGTCCGTCCGTCCGTCCATCCTAGTAATAACTTCGGAACGTATTGAGCTATTGATTCCATAAATTTGAGAATAAGGTAGGAGAATTTGAGTGTGTTCATTTCTCTCTACCGTCAATTGTTAATTTTTGTCAATCTATTCAATCATATGAATAATAAGGCACTACACCTCTGTACGTTAACACTAACTATAAGATACAGGTAAGATAAAGGGTTGGCCACTAATTTCGCATCATAGGAAAAAACATTAGGTACGATGTTTTAAAATGCCTTTCTAACAGTTTGAGAAGCATTTTCAAACATTTCATGCGCTTTTCTGTGGTGCTCAACTTGTGGACCAAACTCTATGTTATTACTCATTGGTGAGCAACTTGTAGCCAAACAAAGCTGCGGTGGCATTTCATGACTTGCGTCGATTTACAGGTTTTATTATCAATTCGTATCTATTATCATGTGAAAATTAAGAACATGTGCCAGAACACAGATAACAAAAAGAATTAACAATTTCAACTAGGTTGCTGAACTACCCTATGTAGATCTCTGCCTACTCATTTTTACACTTTATTCACATGGGTTAAATTAATGACACTGTCAAAGTTGCCCGTTCTGCACTAAGAGAACAATGCTGGACCTTGTTATATGGCGTTTTACAATAATTATTTAAAAATACATTCCTTTTCATATTACTTCAAATCATATCTTTGATATTGTTGCATTACGAAGTCATAAGTCATCGTTTTTGTTGCATTACGAAGTCATAAGTCGTCGTTTTTGTTGCATTACGAAGTCATAAGTCATCGTTTTACTGCGTTACCCGCTTTTACTAGTAGTCGGAAGAAGACGAATGTACATTGGTGAGTTGAGTAAGTTGAGACGAGGAGATCAACTCTGGAGTACGGAGGAAAGGAAGGCCAGCCGTGAGCAAAGGAGGGCATGACGGTGGCGTAGGAATGAAAAGGGGAGTATGGGAGATTAGAGCATCACGCAAAGACATGATAGGAAAGTATGTAGTGACGGGATGGTCAAACAACCACCAGCATAATCTCAGAATAGTTACGTCCACAGCATTAAATGTTGAACAATATTTCAAAGTCCACCGAGGAGAATGCCATGCTAAGTATTAACATTGGTATAATAATGCTTAAAAGAAGCAAAAGGACTGAAAATCTTCGACAGGGTGTTAAAATTAGGATGGGACAACGGTCGAGGAGAGACAAAACAAAGTAATAAAATTAGTAATGGTAAGGAATGCTAGATAAGGGAATCTGGTGTACGAGTCGAATGGGATTATAAAAAAATAAAAGGGGAGTACACGGAGACAATGTATAGATATAATGTTAAGATAAGGACAATTACTGTTATGTGACATATTGTTAATGAACGTATAAGAAGTAGCGTACAAAGTTCAATATGATGTATGTATGTATTATGGAATCCAAGAGAAAGAAAATAAAGAGAACTCAAGTTAGTTGGGTAACGACGACGGTAAGATAAAGATCAACTTTCCACTTAATGTTTTATTTTTCCATACTACAACACAACTACAAATTCATAATGTCTCATCAGTTAGATTTTTCATCCAACAATCATAAATAACGAAACGGAGTTCAAAAATACATCCTTTTAACCCTGGTATCATAACATTTGGGGGCTCAACCGGGATATTTCCACATCACTACGGGTTTCCAAGTAAGGAAATGGACCTGTGAACAGGGTTAAAAGTGAGAACAACAGTGAACGGTAACGGGTCTCGAAAACCGTGAGTGTTAACGTAATGCAGAAAGAAAGAAAAGACATTCAAGTGAACGAGTGAAACGTAAAGCGCAAAGGGAAGACTTTGAAACGGAAGAGTGCGAAACGAAGTGTTGCTTAACGTTGGTGAGGAATATGAATGCAGAGAGAAGGAACTCTAAATCCAATACGAAGGAAAGTTAAAATTGGGGATTGTTGTCTAAAACATTTACATTACCACCACTTCGGAAGGAGAAAAGTCCCAAGTAAGTCTCGAACAAATAAGAAAACATTTTATTTCACCATTAGGATAACCTAAATTAAGATAGGTTTCTATCTCTACAAAAGGTTTCTATTAGTCAATACCGACCACGGGGGTACAGTTGGGTTAGTGGTTTCGGCCACTACTAGTCCCAGACAGGTCCCAGGTTCAATTCCTGGGAGCCCCTAGGTAAACAAGATGGTAAAGTCGCTTATGAGGGTCTGGTCTTGAAACTCTAATATGCCTTACTGTCGAACTACCTTGTAGATGTTGGTATGTGTCATCGGCTCTGTGTGTGGAAGAAGGCGATTCCTAAGTCCTATATTCCCAGTACGGATGATACGGCAGGCAGCGGGAAGAAGGGAGTACACTGTGCACGGATACTTCACATGTACTCTCTCAACTTCGGTCTACGGTTGGGATTGAGGTTTGTAAGGGGCACTGCGCAGTGTTTATCTCACTCGACCCCTGTCTGCAAATACTCACTATACAGAAAAGTTGTGTTCTAGTGGAGTTGGCAATGAGCCCGTCTGTGGCCTGAGCCCGGAACACCTTCTTCCAATAAGAACGGTGTTCCCCACTTATAACATACATACATACAATACCGACCACATACCCTCCCTCTTGTTGTTGACCCCTCACCTGTGGGAACTACACAACAATTACAACTGGGTAATAGAAGAAATATTCTGGAAAGCGGATTACTCACAGATGAGCAGTCCGTACCTCTCAATTGATTGTTCCTCCCAACCCAAGGTAATTGTTGAAAAATTACCCGAAACTATAGTAGAAAGTATTATCACCTATGGCCCAGCTGTTTTATGCAGGGTAGCTGGGTCACTAGACCTTAAACACGCACAACTCAAGCTACAGCGACTACCCTCTTTATTAGTTAAGTTACTGGAGAGCGGACGTTCGTTTTACGTGACACGTCTCCCAGCGACAAAAAGAATTCAAAAACGTAGGTATTTCAGACACGAAAATACCATCATATACCAAGGGCCATCGTTAGGTCATAAAAGCCAGGTAGGTTCAACACCTCCTTGGTATGCTATGAGGCAAAACGTACCAAAGTGAAACCTTAGAGAACAAGGCATGCAAGATGTTTTCGAGACATAATTATACAACATGACAATACATGTACCCTTCGTAAATAACCAATCAAATACAATAGTTTAAGGAAACATGGATATTTTATTATGTCTACAAGGCAGTTCCTATTTAGTGTAGTAGTCACGTGCAGAATAATTCTGTCGTCATATATATTGGACGAAGATTGTAGTTCACTCAACGGGGCTTGTGATTTCGCAATAATTTTCGGTTTCCTTTCAAGCATCGTAGGTATAACCGCTTGTTGGACATTGTTATATACGTGCATGGCATAGGAAATCAATATGGTTAGGCGAGCGGGAGGGACTACTCCAGGTAGTCGAAGTAGTCGAAGTAGTCGAGGTAGTTCTACGGGACGGGGAAGTACCTCAAGAGGAAGAACTAGGGCAGCTACAGTGCCAATTGAGGAGGAAGATAGAGCCTCTTCCGGCGAAACGAGCGGAAGCGAAAGGCAAGCGAGTGGGCGTGTTCGGCCTGCAGTTCGTTTTGCAAATAGGGGTTCAGATAGAGGAAATTCACCTAGACCACCCAATTTAGGATTACCACAGATAAATCCGGAAGTTTTTCGGTTGATGAGGGATAGGAGTAGAGATCCAAATCAGCCAAATTTCTGGGGTGACGCACCACCGGCATATGAGGAAGAGGCTGCAGGCCCTTCGAGTGCCATGAATAGGGAAGCGGATATCCACAAGTCTCCTAGTGGTAGACTTATTCAATCAGGCTCTGCAAGGGGCACATCGACACGAGGTAGTCCCTCACGCGGGAGGTCCCCGCGAGGTGGATCAGCTAGCCAGAAATCAAAATGGTAGTTCAGTTAGTCAAGGAACAAGGAGCGCTAGTGCAAGGGTCCGTATGCAAGACGACCCTGCACCTTCTTCACCTAGTTCCGATGGGTCAGAGAATGAGAATGAGGAATTTGGCCAGCTAGCACGCGAAAGGGCAGCCATTGATGCCGATCTTCGGGCCCTTCAGAGGGAACGCTCTTCGTTAGCAGACTTCAATAATGTCGTAAGGAATAGGAGATCTCCTATCGGGAACATTAGAAGCCCTTCTGCAGCGAGGGCACAGCAACCTGTGGGTAACCCAATAGTTTCCCAAGCGCAATTAGCACCCATATTCATGTTTCCGGCAGTTCAAACGGTCAACACTTTTTCAGGAGGGATCGAGGAGGATGCCCTCGATTTTCTGAATAGGTATGAACGGATGACAAGTGGATGGAATGACCGCCAAAAATTAGATTCGTTTGGTCAGTACTTGGACGGGTCTGCTGGAGATTGGTTTGTGACCACCCAGTCGGAGCTAATGAAAGTAAATGTATATAGTAATGACGGCACGCTTACAGACAAGTGGGCGCTCATTACTTGGCAGGAATTAAGAGAGTTGTTCGCTTCTATTTTTATGCAGCAGAGTTTAAGCGCTGTGCTTCTAGAGAAGCAGAAGGACAACGAAACAGCCCTGACCTTCTTTCATCGCTTACGGAGAAAGAAAAGGCAAAGTGCTTCAACCTTGAGATCGCAAGCATTGAGGCTGCACCAAAGGCTGCAAAATTATCAATGGAACCAGAAGTTGAGGACTCCAAACGTGCAGAGTTGATACAACTCCAGAAAGAATTAGAAGAAGCAAAGCATCTTAGGGCCATTGCAGAACTTAGGAAAAACATTTCCAAGATTAATGCTAGCAGCGCGACAGAAGGAGCTAAGGAGACGCAAGGAACTATAGCACCAAAAACACAGACACAACCCCAAAGCGCTAGATCACAGATCATTTGCTATAGATGCAATAAACCTGGACATTATGCTAGGGACTGCGATGTACCCGCTCCACAACCACAGGCAACAAGAAATGTCGATAATTACGGTGACAGAAAGGGAGATTTCCGAGGGAATTTCCGGGGTTACCCAAATCAAAGAGGATTCCAAAACCAACGCGGATTTCAAAACAACCGAGGTTTTCAGAGAGGATATGGACGAGGTCGAGGGCAAAGGTACCAAAGGAGGGATGATAGTGGTAATCAAACTCCTGTTAGGGACATGAGCCAACGAATGCTCTCAGCGCCAACAGGCCAAAATCAGGAAAACGAGAGGCGGCAGTGAGTAGTAGCTCTCACTGTGCGTCTATAATAACGCCACAAAATTCAAAAGTTTATACCATTATCATGCTCGCATATGACGATTCGGGAGAAGGAACACAATTATTTTGCCCAGCGACAATACAAGGCAAGGTTGTTGAATGCATGTTAGATAGTGGTGCGGGGATTTCTGTCGCAGGTGTCGACTACAGTTCCGAAAATAAAGAGTACAAAAACTACGACAAATACCGAGTTACTGCCGCAAACGGGAAAGCATTAAGGATATACGGCGCTATGATTGTAAGTATAGAGATAGGTGCATTGACAACACAACATGAGATAGCAATATCTCCAGATTTACCGAAATCATTAATGATACTTGGTAATGGGTTCCTTAAGGCGCATAAATGGGCATTAGACTATGATAAAATGACGATGACCTTACAAGGCTCAGGAATCGTCCCAATCAGGTTAAAGGCTGACAACTTGGACAAAAATGGAAAGCGAGTAGCTTTGATAAGTATGTTAAATGCCGTACACCCGCCCGGACGCCCGAACTCCCCTACTGTCCCCCACTTCCGGAGTGTTATCCGACGGTGGTGACTCCTCCCGAAAGGCCGGTTGGCTCAAAGAAAGAGCCCACAGAAGGTGATACTTCACCGGAAGTGGTTATTACAAAAGAAATTGAAAATAATATGAGAGGAAAGAGTGATGTTGATAATGCCGATGTGGGACATCGAAGAACCGTGGCGCCATGGTTGATACGCGGACGGGAGGACGCAGAGTCTGAGGAACTTGACAGCCTCCACTCTGGTCATGTGCAATTGAAGAGTAGAGTCACTTTCCGGTGTTTGCTCTCTCAATAGTACAATGGAGAGGCACTCATGTCAGGAAGTGGGTTGCTCTATCGTAAAAATCCAGCGAACCGCCGACGGGGGCGTGAAACTACCCGCGAATGACAGTAAAACAGCAACAAACGTACCTGTTGCAACCGAGAAGACTGAGACTGAAAAGGTTGTCCTGGCAACAAATGATTACTTGCACATGGGGAACGGCCCAAAACGGACTAAAGACTCAGAGACGATTAGCGATGGGACGATAAAGAGCCAATTTAAAAATTTAAAAGATAGAATTCATAGGATAGCGAAGGTCAAGAGTGGTAACATGAGCGAAATGGAAAATGTCAGCGAATCTGACAATGAGGAGAAAGACCGCGAGGATATTTTGACTAGAAATGCTTACGAGTTAAACGCTAAACCAAAAGAGGTTCTCAGAGATAATAAAACTGCAAATACTGAGAATGCAGAAGACAGGTATAGTCAAAATGTGGGTATTGAGAATTTGGAAATGATGTTGGATCGCTATGGTGATAGCGACGAGTCAGATGACGACTCAGTGTTAGAAAAATAGGAGCCCTTGCACCTATCATATGAGAGTAGGCACGGGATCGATAAGGGCTACGACAATGACACAACAATAAATCTAGAAGATATCGAATACGATATGGAGGTTCATTTAAGTGAAATTCGGAATAGGGATAAAATAGCATCAAGCAATGACAACGCTGCACTACATAAGGGAAGTTGTAATAATAGTACATCCTTGGTAGTCAAAGTGTCTAGATCAGTCTGCATAGAACCCAATTGTTTTTGTGCCGTGGAAGTAGTCGTAAATGCACAGGAATTTGGAGAATACTTGCTCTTTCCTTTTGATTCCATAGAGTCAGAATTTGGAATTAAAATAACTCCGAGCCTAATTACGCACGATAAAGAGAGTGCGATAGTTCCTATTTATAATTATAGGGACGAAATTTGCGTCCTGATTGAAGGTCAGATAATTGCTGAAGCGCTTGAGCTTGAATACAGCAAGGAGGTAGATATTGTTAAAGCGGTCACTCAGGTCAATGAAGTATCAGTGATAGAAAAGCCCTCATTTGACCCCAAATGCTTCCAAATTAACGAAAAAGCCCCCGACGAAGGTAAGAAAGAACTACTAAAAATACTTGAAGAATACTGGGACGTATTCGCTTTAAAGAACACCCATCTAGGAGAGACCACTCTCTTTAAGCATTCAATTAATACAGCCGATCACCCGCCAGTACGCCAACGATTAAGGAGGAATTATAGTAATGAGGAAGAGAAAATAATTGAACGTCAAATCGCTGAAATGTTGGAGGCCGGAGTTATTAGTAGAGGTTATTCCCCATGGTGCGCTAATGTTGTGTTAGCCCCAAAGAAGGATGGGAACCTTAGATTTTGCGTAGACTTTAGAGGCCTTAACAAGATCACCCCGTTTGATAATTACCCGATGCCGAGAGTCCAAGATGTGTTGGATAGTTTATCAGGAAATACATGGTTTCACTTGATCGATATTTTCAATGCTTACTGGCAGATTAGGATGGAAGATAAAGATGGATCCGATCTCAAAACAGGGTTTATTACGAAGGGAGGCATATATATGTTTAATAGAATGCCTTTTGGTCTCCGAAATGCGCCGAGTTCCTTTAATAATTTGATGGATAGGCTATTTCACGATCTTGGTACATGGACGATTTGACAGTCCCTGCAAGACAGTCACAGAAGCAAATGATAATCTAAAAGTAGTACTTCAACGCTTCCGAGAGAGTGGATTGAAATTAAAAACCACTAAATGTGAATTTCTGAAAACTTCAATAAAGTTACTGGGATTCATCGTCGACGGCAATGGAATTCACCCAGATCCAGAAAAGACTTAGAAGTGAATTACTCAACTTAGAAGCTTTCTGGGAATGGTGAACTTTTACAGAAGGTTTATCCCACGGTTAGCTCAGAAAGCCCGGCCGCTGTACGGCCTTTTAGAACACGGCAAAATGACACCAAATTGGAATGACGAACAGGTTAAGAGTTTTGAAGAGTTGAAAGTAGATTTAGAAAACAAGTGCCTTGGACATTTTCGGGAGGAGCTACCAATAGAGATACACACAGATGCTTGTGAGTACGCGATTGCCGCGGTACTCATACAAGTAGAAGAATACATAACCGAAAAAGGAAAGAAACGGAGAAGAGACATCCCTATTCATTTCATAAGTAGGACGTTAGTAGGGACGGAACTTAGATGGTCAATCCCTGCAAAAGAAGCCTTAGCTGTGATCTTTGCACTAGAAGTATTTCGACAATACGTAGCACTGAAGAAATTCGTTATCAGGACAGACAATCTCGCGTTAACCTATCTTCAAACAGTTAAGGATCTAATCAAGACCAGGATTGGTAGATGGGCTTTAAAATTGGCAGAGTTTCAGTATGAAATAAAACACCAAAGAGGGATTCATAATAAAGTAAGTGAAGTATCCTCGACCTGTTTCGGCCGAGGATATCGTTGATATGCCAGCTTTCGCAATAACAACGGACACGTCCTGCGAAGATGTGGATCTTGCTTATCTAGAAGATTCGATAGGAATAGACTTCGAGCCACATCAGAAGGCCGATGCCCTTTGCATATCTATTTGTCAGGACTTTGAAGGAAATCCAAATTTCAAATTGATCGATGGGTTATTATATTTAGTTGGGGAAAAGGATCCGAGATTAGTAGTTCCACTTTCATTGAGAGGCATCATACTAGATTTGTATCACGCCACTAAATTCAGTGGGCATCTAGGGCAGCTAAAAACATTACTTAGGCTAAGGCCAAGATTTTATTGGCCGAACATGGACAGAGAGACGGCAAAATACATAAATGGCTGTTTATCGTGTAGAAGAAATAAACCCCCTTTGAAGAAGTTACCGGGGCATTTGAAACCGATAGATCCAACAACGATAAAGACCCACCTGAGACCAGGTGACTTTGTCGCCGCAGATCTGTTAGGCCCGTTTCCAGAATCCGCGGCAGGGAACAAAATGATTATTGTAGTTACAGACCTCCTGACACGTTATGTTATATGTGGTCCACTAAAATCGGGAACAGCCGAAGAAGTGGCAAAATTTCTGGTGGAGAAAGTTGTTTGCATATTCGGCCAATTTTCATTTTTATCAACGGACAACGGTACATGTTTCAGGGCCAAATTATTGGCTGAACTTACCAGAAAACTAGGGATAGTCCAGAAATTTACAAATCCATACTCACCTAATATTAACGGGTTAACTGAAAGGTTAAATTATACTCTTGCGAAAATGATGGCCCCATATATAAAAGAGCTGGGCATTGCAGATTGGTGCTCCCATATTCCACCTTTAATATTTGCATACAATTCATCAGTACAATTGACTCTAAAACATACACCCAACTTATTAATGTTTGGAAGAGAGTTAAGATCTCCTATAGATTTGGCGATTCGATTGCCATCCCTATCATTAGGAGCCGACGTGTTACTTAGTCGTCTGAAGTTGGCTTTTGAATCAGCAAGACGAAACTTGCTAATAACCCAAGCGCGAATGAAAATTAATTTTGACAAAGGAAGAAAGGAGATAAAAGCGAAAGTGGGAGATTTCGTAATGTACGAGATACCCACACGAAAGAAGGGTGAACCGGATAAATTCCAAATAGAATGCAGGGGACCTTACAAAGTGGTCAAAAGGGTCGGAGATCTTACGTTGATTATTGAAAACATTAGTGGGATAAGTGTTCCACCATTAAACAAACTAGAAGATGTAAGCGCGCGGAGGAATACCCATGGGAACTAGGACTAGAGACAAAGGAAGATATAATTCAGACTCAGACTACTGAAGATTATACACAAAAACCCAAAGAGTGCGATGTTACCAAAACAAAAAAGACACTTCCAAAACGGCTAAGAAAAGCAATGTACAAGTTCAACCATCGACGGTTGTTAACGATAGAATAGATCCCTCGACCCCGGCAAATGAGAGGACTTCAAATCTTGGCAGGTCATCGCGGATAAAGAAACCAAGAGTAATATACAACGCGTCAATGGAAGTTGAAGGAAACGATGATAGTGAACTAAATAACGATATGATACCTTTGGTCCCCAAAGTCCGTTACAAGGTTAGCATTCGAGTAATAAATAGTAATCAATTAAGTAGCTGGTAGCAGCAAGTTAAATAAGTTTTAGCTTAATGTAAGATAAAAGCTCGCTCATCGATAACCTTAGAAGGTACTATTGAGACAGGACATCGTCACAAGGAAACATTGAACGGTATCAATCGTTTCATGGGAATATGTCCTAATCGGAAGATAAATTGCAGAGGTTGGCATAAGGGTGTTCGACGATAAGGAGAACGATGTTAGAAGGGTATAGGGAAATGAGAATCAACTCAGCAAGACCAAACCTTCAGCAAGTCAGTCGGTCAAGATTAAGAAGCTCATGTCAGACACCAAGGGTGTGACGGGAAACAACAATCGTCAATTCCAAAATTAATCAACGGAGTAATATGGATGCAAAGAATCATGCGGATAGACCCGCGCACGCCTTGTGAGATCGAATGGTGTGACCGTTTCACCTTAGCCTAATGAATAAGACATGATAGGTTATAAGTAATAAATAGCGATATGTATACAATACAAGTATTTAGGGAAGAAATAGAAACATTCGAGGATGAAATTATAAAATAATCCATATGATATTACCATGTGGCGTTGAGAGGTATCGACGATTCCACACCGAAAGATAATACTAGGTAATGGAGAAATCAATCATGGGATAAAGAGACAGATGACGGTAATTTGTAAAGGGTAGTTGACAGTTTCAGTTTTACGTTTATGTTTAATAATCAAAGGCAAGGAAACGAAATGAACAAGTAAGATGCGTGGTTAGATTATACTGCTATTCTGGAGAATTAGCTAAGTTGTACTAAGAATTTAGTCGCAGTCCATCTCCCAAGTCATCAGTATGAAGGGGAGGAAATGAGATCATTGGGTGGTAATCACTAATTGCAATGAGTATCAGTGGCAGAGCTGATTAACGAGCCCTTATCGAGCTGTATCGAACCGAGCCCTTATCGAGCCGAGCCTTTGTCGAGCCGAGCCCTTATCGAGCCGAGCCGTTCTCGAGCCGAGCCGCTGTCGAGCCGAGCCGCTATCGAGCCGAGCCCTTATCGAGCGGCTCGGCGAGCTTCTCAACAAAAAATAGATGGGCCTCATGATGTAATGGCAGCAGAAAATTAACAATATCATACAGTAGCCACACATTGTTTCTGTACTATATTTTTATGATAAAATAAGTTCAATATTAACTGAAAATTGCATACATAATCATTCATAAAAAGTAAAATTGATATAATTCAGACAAATGTTCATCTTTCAAATATGGTCTAGAATATATCTTTACCATATTTGTAGGGTACAGTTAAGGTATTTAGGGTACAATTAGGGTACTCGGGGAACATTTAGGATATTTACGGCACAGTTAGGGTATTAGAGTTACAGTTCGGATATTGAGGGTACAGTTAGCCTTTGAAGAGTACTCTTAGGGTATTTAGGATAAAGTAGCCTTTTTAGGGTACAACTAGGGTATTAAGGGCACAGTTAGCCTTTGTAGAGTACATCTAGGGTATTAAGGCCACAGTTAGCCTTTGTAGGGTACACATTGAGTATTCAGAGTACAGTTAGGGTATTAAGGGTACAATTAAAAAATTCACGGTACTTAAATTACAGCTAGGGCAAATAGAGTACATTTAGATTAATCCGGGTGCAGCTACCCTAAATGAACAATATGTACCCTACAAAAACTAACTGTACCCTACAAAGGCTAACTGTACCCTACAAAGACTAACTGTACCCTACAAAAACTAACTGTACCCTACAAAGGCTAACTGTACCCTACAAAGACTAACTGTACCCTACAAAGGCTAACTGTACCCTACAAAGGCTAACTGTACCCTACAAAGGCTAACTGTACCCTACAAAGGCTAACTGTACCCTACGAAGGCTAACTGTACCCTACAAAGGCTAACTGTACCCTACAAAGGCTAACTGTACCCTACAAAGACTAACTGTACCCTACAAAGGCTAACTGTACCCTACAAAGACTAACTGTACCCTACAAAGGCTAACTGTACCCTACAAAGACTAACTGTACCCTACAAAGGCTAACTGTACCCTACAAAGGCTAACTGTACCCTACAAAGGCTAACTGTACCCTACAAAGGCTAACTGTACCCTACAAAGGCTAACTGTACCCTACAAAGGCTAACTGTACCCTACAAAGGCTAACTGTACCCTACAAAGGCTAACTGTACCCTACAAAGGCTAACTGTACCCTTAAATTATTACCTGTTATCCAAATATAAGGCTAAATAAAAATATAGTGGCACACAAACTGATCCTAATTAAAATCAATCAAATCTTAAAATTACATATTCAAAAAAATTATGCTTTATAATTTTTTCCTATTTGCTGTCATTGTTCGAAACATCAATTTTCGTCATTTACTAAATGGGGTTGCTTGTGGTCTACCAAATGGATCACTTGTTATGTTGTTGACATTTGTAAATTTTGAGGCCCGATTCTAGTAAGTTTTTTTGTAAACGAGCCGTTGTCGAGCCGCTCGATAAGGGCTCGGCTCGATAGCGGCTCGGCTCGACAGCGGCTCGGCTCGAGAACGGCTCGGCTCGATAAGGGCTCGGCTCGAGAACGGCTCGGCTCGATAAGGGCTCGGCTCGATACAGCTCGATAAGGGCTCGTTAATCAGCTCTAATCAGTGGTCACCATTACAAGAAGAAGAGAAACAAATGAACTGGTGAGACGATATCAGTAGTATTGATAGAGGGAATAAGTTGGCGGGTAGTATAAGTTCGACAGCAAAAGAAGTTGAATTGGTAGGACAGTACAGGTGAATTGAGTAAAATAAGGAGACAATAGCGCGATAATCCTACCGGCTTAGGGAAACTACCAATACCTTCATCACTGTCACTATCACGAACGTCGCCATACAGTACAAGGCTAATGATAGATTGGTTAGAAAACAAAGACAGATAAAATAGAATAACTTATAGAAGCTGGAACTAGAACTAGAATAAGAAAACCTTCTTGTGCCATATAAAGCGGTCAATTTTGAAGTAGGGAACACTAGGGCCATTGCCTCAAGTAGCACTTGCCTGACCGTGCAATACTTATGTTGTGGGCCACAATGCCTGCGACCCAAGAAGACACCTAACCTAAACTCCGAGGTAAAGAAAGTAGAATTAGTCAACTAATCATGTAGAAATACAATAGTACATAGACAAAATAGTGAAATGTGTATAAATATGGAACTTAAATGAGAACGGAACCGTGACTTTTGGAAACGATTCCAAAGCTATGTTTATGTTATGGATGAAGTTTAGTAGGTTCAAATTCATTTTGGTTCTACCACAAGTACACGTACATAATTATCATAAAACACGCATAGGAAGAAAATGCTTCAATCCGGATTTGTTTAGTACCAATTATGTCCCTTACAAGAAGCCAGAAATATCTTGGTTTGCATCAGCACAATTACATATACCATAGAGAATGCACCACGTTGACAGTAAGCATTGAGATTTTACACTAATTTTATTAATACATTGAGCAAATGGGAAATCTAGGGATTAGTCCAAAACAAGTCACTAAACGATGCGCTTATTAAATGGCAGGGGCATTAAATTACCTGTCAATACCCGACTAAAGTAGACGCATTGGATGGTGCCAACAACTCTACCGTGAAAATTTATAACTGAGTATAGACTGGATACCCAAACACTAGATATAGGCAGTAAATCGTCAAATCTAGTAGGCATCAAATCTATCACAAGAAAACCAAGTAAACATAAAGTCAACCGTAAAATCTTTAGTAGGCAAGACGCTCTTCCGGCGCAGCGACATTAGTTTACAAGACCCAATCGCCATATGTAAAGCAGTCATCTTTTTCTCAAGGTGAAAATGTATGAGTGAAGAGGAATACACAATTTCGGAGTCAACTATTATAGAGAACCAGCAAGACAAGTTAAGGTTCCTCCACTCAACTTTCAGAGGACAACAGCTGATAGTCAGATGTAATTTCTCTAAAATCTCTTAGATGAAGGAGCCAATTGCAAAAGAAGATACTCGGAATAAGAAATTGTAGGCTATTTCTCCTGTCATGACTTGAGGTGTGTGTTTGAATATCCCACATTTGCCTGGCAACGTTCCGATCAGACTTTATTAGATAAGTTGGTTGAATGAGTTGTCATTGCAGTATCGGCAATGTTTGCTAGGGCAAGAGCGGGTACGTCTCACGATTCCAGCCGAAATCACTAGGTTCGGAAGTTGAGATATAAAATAGTGAACACATAAATAAAGTAACGGACATAGTACGATTTACAAGATCGTCTACCGGAGAATATAGTTCCAGAATTAAGTTTAGAAATTCGAACGGGTGGCATGCATCAATCACAAAAACTGACATTTAGGAAGTTCAAACACGTAAAGGCTTTTCTTCGTGGTCGTCACGTAGTTATAGAATTCAAACAACCGTCGTCAATTCGGCGGTTTCATAGAAGTAATTAGGCGACAACAGAGCAGTCATTTGTTAGGTCTATGGATATATTGTTAAGGTACTTGACAGATTAGAGCTTGCGAGAAGGGAGACTCCGTTTGCTCAGTGGTGCAGGACGTTCTTTTGCGACTCAAATAAAACGACACCTCACGACCAAATGTACGGTACAGTGTCATTAGTATAATTAGTTTCCCGTAAAGAGTAGACTGATGAAGAGAGAATGGGAAAGACAAGAAATGTTAACTGTCTTACTGAAAGATTGGAGGTGACAGTCTGGGTCTGAGAGGTCTGAGTGCCCACCTCATTAGCAAAGTAAGGACAAATTGCAATAGGCACATTGTTTTCCCGACCTTTAAAAGTTCTCTCAATAATTACCGGTATGTTCCAAGAGGAATTTTGGATGAGAAGATTACGGTTTCAGGGGCCAGAGATGGTCATTGTAGCATAAGATTACTGTGATCCAGGTTTGTGCATTCCTGAAGCAATTTTTGTAAAGTTCAATATGCACACACTGCCGCCCACCAAACGAAAACATTTCGGGTTGGCGAGAATATTATTGATAGGTTTTAATCCAGGGAAAGACGGTAAACATATGAAGGTTCCGCAAGAGATACTAAAAAACGATTGCTTCAGTAACAATAGTTTAGACAACCCTTGAGTAAAAGTAGATAAGTTGGGGTACTCAAGATACCGATATTACTATTAGACTCGGATAACCACATGGAATAACATGTTTAGGTTAAAGAATGAGGTCACAAGGTATCGTAATTTTATAAAATAACCTTGAATTGCTAAATTTAGACCATAGATTATTAAACCCATAAAACAAAACATAGTAGAGTAGAAGACACACAGGATGACGTATTTTTTCAAGGACAAAGAATGTCAAGTTCAAGGTAGTTCGAACGCTAAAACGTCGCTGAAACGTTTACTAGGAGTCTATAAAAAGGAGAGCAAGTGATGCGAGAATCACTCTTTCCGCAGCAGTCAAAGTGAAATCATCCCTGAAGTGAAGTAGAAAGTCGGGACAACCATGAGTACAATTAGCTTCGCCATCATAATTCTTCTAGTTGCTATCCAAGTAAAAGGAGATATCGGAGACAATGTTGTGGATAAAAACCAGGGAAGGAGACCTATAGTCGATATAACAACTACGGAAGAAATTCGCACAACAACCACACGGCAACCAATTCACACGAGTCCTAACGTCTCACAAAACAGAAAAGTAGAGGAAGGCGAAAGACAAAACTCCAGGGAAACCGAAGGAATACGGAGAGTATCCTCAGACACAATTGCTCGTGTATGTTTGGACTTGCGAATGTTCCATCTACTTTTTACTTTGATCATTCTGCGATTCCTGGACGCACCACTGCTACAATCGGTGATAATTATTTTGGCCGTTGGAACGTCAGGAGCTGTAGCGGCTCCATTTGTAGACGCAAATACTGAAATCCAGTTGGGACCGAAGGAACTGTTCCCAGGACTTTCGGGGATTACAGAATGGACACCGTCAGCAATAATTTACGGCATGACGATAGGGTTCGGCGCCGTTATAGCTTTAGCCATCTTATGCTGTTTGATTCGCCGTTTATGCGACTGACGTAAGTCAAGTTCAGGTTCGCCGATATAATACTAGAGGTTAGAGACAGAATCGCTGGTCGAACAGAAATTTTGTCTTGTTGCATAACACAGGAACCATAGACCCGAGCACCAAAATCTGTCCAATGGCCCCACCAAGACTAGGATACTGTTTGTAACATAGTTAACCTTATCCAGCGAATCTAGATAAGAATAAGTAAGTATATACTTACTTATTCTTATTTATTTAGTAATTATAGTATTTAGTAATTTATTTAAGGAATATCGAAGGGCAGGATGCGTGAACGTAAAGGTACTAGCCCACGCATCAAGTACCTTGTAGATGTCACATAACATACATAAACTGTTGGGGTAACGTGATGTATGAACGTAAAGGTACGAACCCATACATTAAAGTACCCAACAGGTAATCTTACCTAATACACTACAGTAGAACATGTAAGCGTCAAGGGACACGCCCACATACCAGTACTCACTGTAGGGTAACAATAGCAGTCGAGAAGACAGTTTCTCTAATCCATTTTGGGACGGGCACCCAAATTCCATCCTCAGAATGTTACGAGTACGCGGGGCAGGGATATCATTAGCGGAACTCGGTAAACTCCGCAACCATTTAATTCAAGGATAATAGTTATTTAATTAGAAATCTGCCGACAATCAGTAATTAGGTGCTACAAGCATGTTAATGCATCAAATAGAATCACAAGCTTACTGATTCCAATAACTCCCTGATTTCTCCAAGATTTTTCTTCCATTTTTGCATGGGGCAACTCCCGCATAAAAATACAAAGTCACCCCGCAAGCACGTCAAAACAGGTGACCAACTACTCAAATCATAGGTAAAACGGGACTCATTTATTACCACTGACACATTACGACTTAACCATGCAATTCCAAGCGAAAGACCGGGAGGGCATCGACCTTGGCGGATAATGTAAATAAACTTTACTGGTAAATGTTCTACTTGGAATATCGCTAATAAGGAATTTTTAAAAAAAATCGTTTCAGGACCCTAAAAACAGGATTTTACGTCTCTGTGCGTAAAGAAAGCACACTTAACATCCCACCAGGACACCAAACAGGGCAATTCACCGATGCGTTCCCAAAATGGAAATTATAAATAAATGAAAAGAATAAATATTAAAATAGACTTTAGCCAAGAAAATTCTGTTGTAATGCATCATTTATTGGATATCAATATCGGCAATGAGTAGATTATAAAAGATATTCTCGTACACAACGAGTCAGGACATCAACATATTTCACCTGACGTAACCTCAGAAGAACATAAGGAAAACTATAAAATGGGCCAAAGTAATACAAACCAAAAGAACGACACAAAATCACATACAGGGTCCATAATGAGAGTAAAAACAGGCAAACAAATTTAAGAATAAGAATTTTCGAAAGGAGTAAGAAATTTATCTCGGGATTCATTATTACTAAACACCTGGACATGATAGACTATTTCGTTGATTGTTTATAAAACAGCAACAAACTGTGTCATTATGCATAACCAAACCGAGGCGGTAAAGTAATAATACATAAGGACGATTTCATATAAAAAAGAACCCATCAATTACACACAGGAATGAGTACGACCTAAGACACCGACAATTACGTATTTACTTACTGTCCACTTTGGAAATGACAATCAAGGGAAGCGAGAAAATAATCCACGAACCAAATGCCATCGATCTATATGAAGAGCGAATGAAACGAAACGTTTAGGGTAATAATGTTACAGGTATAGTTCTAGAGTAATGATTTGTAAAGCATGTATAATAATAATATGTATGAACTACGTATATTAATAATAATGATTGCGAAAATGTGGATGATAATGACACTTGGAACTGTACTTTGAACTACGGAGCAATAAGTGTGTAGTTACGAAATATAAGATTAGTTAAGGTGTAAATGAAAATAATACATAAGATTAAGTCATAAGAGAATACAGGTAAAATCAAGTAGGCGGGTAACTAATAAAGTTATGTAATGATGTAACGAGATGCACCTAAGACGACTGGATCACTATGGTCGTAGCTTCTAATTGTGAAAAACATAAATAGAACACATAAATCTCAATATTTGAAGGTTAGAATGATACGGCGCAATTGGATGCATGATAAACCACAAATGGAAAGGATAGTAATAAGCGCCTATGTTCATGAGTACCTTTCAATCTTCCCGGAAAGGTGTCCCAAAAGACTACCTAAGAGGGTTGACAATTGACGAGCATTATAATTCAGTCGCCTTGGGAGCAGCGTGTTAGTAACAGAGGATGATTATTATACAAAATAATAATACCATAGTTATAATTATTGCGTTAAGTAGAAATTGTATACGGTCATAATAAAAGATGTTAAACATGAAGCGATAGGTTAGCCACTACTTATCGTATAAAATTAAACCATGCAAACATCTCAAATGGAAACAGAATATTATTACATAATGTACACAAAGAAAACCACGAATGGTACGAGGACTCCGGACGATAAACGCATGTAACACGATACCAAATCAAGATTGTAAATGAAGTATGTGGAGTCGGTAGTGTAATAATACGAGTAAGTATAAAAAGGTGGTTGAAATGGTGTAGGTAGAGTAAGCAAATAATCCAAAATTGACCATCTCGAGGTTTAAAAATTTGGCAACCTAATGACAATATTGGTACACATCAAAATCTCCACTCAATTTTTATTAGATGAAAAAGGTTAAAAGAAAGACTATAGTTACGTAAGACCAATCACTACGATATTGTTGGTTTTGGAATATTTGGCGAAGTAGGAGTATAATTTGTAGAAATAAAAATAAAATAAAACGCACCAATTGTATAAAAGAACAAGGAGTTGCGTAAGGTATGTTATAGTTACTATATCGATTAAGCATATAATATATGTACGCATGTTCACAAATAAGTTTTATAAAATATTAGGTTAAGATAAATAATAAGGGATTTTACGTAACCCATAGCTGCGATAAGACAAAGAGTGTAACTAATATATAATATTCACACACATTAATAACAATTAAAATATTTATAATGGTACATTAGGATAAACTTAATAATAATGACTTTAGAGACATACAAAAATCTACTACCGATAGACGCCTCTGTTAATATCCGTTTGCATATTTATTGAACTAATGTCCTGAAAAGGCAACAAGATACTACATAAATGCATTCAGTAGCTCACATAGACATTCGAATAATTAACAGCAGCAAATCATATTTTATGTGCATTCGTTAGGTATCACTTCCAAGTATCACTTCCATGAAATATGTGCGGGAACAATGACTAGGTGTCAGAACATAAGGCAGGTGGGTACAAGCAACACAAAAACAAGGCACCAGAAGAAGAGACAAGTTTGATGGAAAAGGAGCAGAAAAGATTTACGTGGTTAGCGCGACCACTTTAATAGTCATAGGTAAATGATACGGTAAGAAACGTGCGTACAACATCCACATATGCAATAGTAATTTTGGGTGTAGTCCGGAAACGGATGTCACATAAGACAGGTGAAGGAACGCTCTGAGGCCCGCATTATACCAGGAAGCTTAAGAGATCATCACTATTCAGATTTCCTTTCGTAGGACTACAGGAAAAAGTCGGGCGGGAGTGTTGCATTACGAAGTCATAAGTCATCGTTTTACTGCGTTACCCGCTTTTACTAGTAGTCGGAAGAAGACGAATGTATATTGGTGAGTTGAGTAAGTTGAGACGAGGAGATCAACTCTGGAGTACGGAGGAAAGGAAGGCCAGCCGTGAGCAAAGGAGGGCATGACGGTGGCGTAGGAATGAAAAGGGGAGTATGGGAGATTAGAGCATCACGCAAAGACATGATAGGAAAGTATGTAGTGACGGGATGGTCAAACAACCACCAGCATAATCTCAGAATAGTTACGTCCACAGCATTAAATGTTGAACAATATTTCAAAGTCCACCGAGGAGAATGCCATGCTAAGTATTAACATTGGTATAATAATGCTTAAAAGAAGCAAAAGGACTGAAAATCTTCGACAGGGTGTTAAAATTAGGATGGGACAACGGTCGAGGAGAGACAAAACAAAGTAATAAAATTAGTAATGGTAAGGAATGCTAGATAAGGGAATCTGGTGTACGAGTCGAATGGGATTATAAAAAAATAAAAGGGGAGTACACGGAGACAATGTATAGATATAATGTTAAGATAAGGACAAATACTGTTATGTGACATATTGTTAATGAACGTATAAGAAGTAGCGTACAAAGTTCAATATGATGTATGTATGTATTATGGAATCCAAGAGAAAGAAAATAAAGAGAACTCAAGTTAGTTGGGTAACGACGGTAAGATAAAGATCAACTTTCCACTTAATGTTTTATTTTTCCATACTGCAACACAACTACAAATTTATAATGTCTCATCAGTTAGATTTTTCATCCAACAATCATAAATAACGAAACGGAGTTCAAAAATACATCCTTTTAACCCTGGTGGGAAGTTAAAAGTGGGAAGTTAACCAAGTTTACTAATCAAAGTACACGGGGACAAAGTTACAGAACATATTACCTTATAATAATGAAAAGCATTCGTCCATTAAGCCAAATGTTTATGCAAATGAAAACTGCTGGTCCCCTGATAATCCCGTGTTATCTCACTTTAATTTTCACAGAAATTAAAAATGCTGTGTAAATTTAAAAATTTACTCTGAAGAGAAAGAAATAGGACGAGAAATAAAAGGTTAAAGGTCACTAGTTAATGTACTTACAATATGCTGTTCACATTTAAGAACTTCTACTTTTTAAACTCTGAAAGCTAGAATTGATTCTAATGAAAATATTTTCGCATTATAAAATGTAATGTAGCCACGAAATTACCACTCATCTGTCCCGTGGCTCATTCACCCAAAAAAGGGGACTTTTCATCACCTGTTGAGTAGCTCAGTAATAGTTTCCATGGAAGCGCCTTGGGTTTTAATATTAAATAGCCTTTCCAAAAATCACAAAATTAACACTATTTTTAAGAGCACAATTTTTTGGATAGATCCTAATTTCAAAACTATTAGGAAGCTTTGTAGCTCAGCTGTGGCATCATCAATAAAGTTGCTTCCTGAAAGTACTTCGAAGTGGTTCCTGCATGAATTAAATAAAATATTGTCCACTTTTCTTGTCGCTGTTGCTGGGATGAATGAACTTCTATGGATAATTAAATATTAATTCCTTCTCATAATAAAAGCTGGGGTTATTCAAATTTGGTAAGATCCAAATGAATGCTAGCAGCAGAAGAATAACAATTTATATAAACAGTAGACGTCACTAGTTCATGTAAACAGGGAGGTGATTTTCGAAAATTCGTAAGTTACGATCGTTGATTTCCGCAAAAATTACTGGCTAATTTTTATAGTAACTTAGTAACATTAAAAAAGTAACCAATGATTATGCAGATCGCAACTTACGAATTTTCGAAAATCACCTCCCAGGATTTATAATATTTGGGCTATCTTAGAACATTCAGCATTAAACTGCTTTTTTTCCTACTTGTTTATCGCTTGTTCCCAAGATAGAAATAAGTACCTAGACGATTACAATATTCATGACTTGATCTGCCATCATTAAAAACTTGTCTACACTGAACAACTTTCTTTAAAATGTCGTGCTCTTAGTTTCAACGTATATATTGTGACGGCACGCAGTGTAGATAATTAAAATAATTAAGTACATGTGGTAGTAGTCAGCCTGTGTAATAGCGGTTAACTATTTCGAAGGATGGGCATGACACACTACATGGACAGCTTGAGGAAAACAAGACAAAGCATGGAATTTATAGTAGAAAATTGTTGTAAGTGTAATAATCAACATTCGGTCTTTAGAAGTTTAGCAATAAACAACATCAATTGCAATTATAGTTCTGCGTATTACGTTGAGTAGTTTAATGTGTAAATTAAAGCAAATAAATAACCAGAGAAGTGCGAGGGGATAAAAGTGCAAAATTCATACAAAAATCTTGCTACGAAAACCTAAAAAATCAATGGTTTTCTCTTTTCGCTAACAACAATTTTCCTAGAAAGATCTAAAAGACAATATTTTCTCACTTTTTACTTTCATACAAACATTTCCTAGAAAGATCTAAGAAACGTTTTAGTTTTCACAAAATGGCTTGTTAGAAATCTAAAATAGTATACTTTTTCCGATTTACAGAAAAGTTTTGTAGAAATATCTAGAACAGCATTGCTTTTTTGCTGTTTTATGTTAACAAAATCATTTAAAATCATTCAAGATCACTTTTTTAGAAAATGATGTAGCAGCGTAATACAAATATTTCTCCTTCGACAAAAACATTAAAAACTGCAATACATTTTGTATTTTATTATTTTCAAATATTCTGTATTAAATTGCATTCTGCCTACCCTATAAATCTATTATTAATATGTACCGTAAAGGTCTATGTATACTATTTCTATTCTTATCATTATCATTTCATTGGAAAGGGGTCATTCACAAAGTAAAAATTCCAGTTCTCATAGTGACCCCCGAAAATCAAAATTCGGATAACAGGATGTTTTTTGTGAACGAGCTCTTTTAAATGATAACGATAGAAACAGGATGACTATAAAGTAGGCTTAAGAGGCACTAAGAACGCGACATCGCCTTTTACATAGGAAAGACAATTTTACATTGGAAAGACACGCAAAAGGTTTCATTGCTATACAAGTATCTAGGGAAACAATATTTTTATTCAGTGTGAATTTCACAAATGTTCGATGTGATTAATATTTTAATTTTATTAATTTACTTTGTTTCCCTAGATACATGTATAGCAATATAACCTTTTGCGTGTCTTTCCAATTGCAATGTAAATTGTCTTTCCAATGTAAAACGGGATGTCGCGTACTTAGTGCCTCGTACGGTATGTAGGTGAAAACAAAAGGCATAAACATTAAGCATTCCTTTTTAAAAAGCACAGCATTTTAATTTTTGTGTAACAAAGCAACTGCTTCTTTATTTCTTGATATTCTCTATCTTAAAAGCCTTCAAGAGCATTTCAAGAGTTATTTACCATAAAATTTGGAGTATATGGAAATTTGATTCATGCACAATCGTTTTCTATTATTATACTATTGATCTTAAATAACCAATTGCTATTACTATGCTTTTAATATTTATATCAACTTAGTTTTTTACGAGTTCCATGCATGTGGTATACGTTATGTTATGCAATGCCATTTAATGAGGCTTAAAAAGTAGGAATTTGTCTTAAAAAAGAATTTATTTAGGTTTAGGAAAGCAGCAGATGTTCCTTGGAATGTGGCTTAATGCAAGTATTTAATCCTTCTTAAAATATTTATATTTGATAATAATTGCAAATTATTAAAACTGATCACCGAAGATATCCTTAGCAGACAGCCATTGTTTTTAAGATAATTTACAACCTTTCAAGCCCGGTCAATTAAGTCTAATTACATTTAGTGGCTGCTTCTGTAAGCTTAAGCCAAAAAATATGTTTCTTAAGACACAACGCTATTTTTAAGCCGCTTTAAAATTAGCCCTATGTTATTTTTATCATGTACATCTTACCTTATGGGACACTGGGAATCGACATGACAATAGTTGACTCCAAATAAATTGTGTTACATCATAACATAACCATTGTTGTTCATCCAATCTTATCACTTCATTTATATGAGATGACACTCAGTGTTCGTCTGTTGACCTCAAGGCATTAAAGTAAATAAAGGCTCGTAAATAATTTGTTCTCCTTTTGAGAGATGTAACTTTATGGTTTGTAAAAACACCGATCAGATCTCGATCGAATCGGGAAACTTTTTTGATAGACATTATCAGATCGGATCACGAAAATTTTTTTGATAGACAGTATCGGATCGGATAGCGAAAATTTTTTTGATAGATAAGATCGGATCAGATAGGATCGCCAAAATTATTTTGATAGTCAAAATCGTATCGGATCGTAAAAATTTTAGATTGACAAAACCGGAGCGGATCGTTCGAATTTTTTGGAGTAAATAAATAGATCGGATCGCGATCCCCCAAGTTTCACCTGTGATAATGATAGTATATTGTTATACATTTTGTTACTAATAGATTGGATTATTGCCATATATAAATATAATTGTATTATATTTTGTACAATTTTTACTGATATAAATTTTGAACATAAACTATATATTAATATATATATTCAATATATGCTGATGTATATTTAAATATAGCAATACATAGTATATTAGTAACAGATTGAAATATAGCCCTACGTAATTGTATTTTGTACTACCAAATAGAAATACTACAATAGCCATATATAATGCAAGGATTGGAAATGACGTTCGACCGTTTATTAATACATGTTGTATAAAAAAGTAAACTTGTACATTTACCTGACAACTCATAACTAAATACATATAAATTGTAATTAACAACTTGTAACCACAGAATGAACTATGTAAAAGATACTTTTAGGCAGTGTACTTTGCCAATTGCCTGTTGTCTCATTTCAATGCATAAGCGCATACAAAAGATACACGCGTCAAGCGATTTGGCAAAGTGGACGAAGAGTGGCAGTAACACAGACTTTAGCAAAAACCGATTTTGATTTTTTATTCGAAGGTCAAAGGTGACAGAATGGTCATCTTTGAAACGGAGGATGCTATTTGAAAGCTCGATGGATTAAAAAAAATTTCAGTGAATTATCTCAATGGGTTCGTGAGTTATGGGCACCACAAGCATTTGCCCACAGACGGACAGACAGACGGACGGACAGACAGACAGACAGACAAAACAAAGGCATAAAGCGTACTTCGTCCACTTAATAAGGAAACTGAGTGTGAGTTCGTCGATTAAAATAATATATAATAAGCATTATCCTAAATTTCTCTCTACTCTAATATCTCTTACTATTCTAACTAATCATAACTAATAGTAGATAACAATCTAGGTCAGGGCCTGTGTACACTCGCTCTGGCTTAGAAAATAAATATTAGGGGTTCTCTTCTAGTATTTTACAAGACTGTCAAATTAAATCTAGGCAGCAATCGAAATTATAAAAGCAGTAACAAACTTAAATTCTCTCTCCAGATCATTGTTCATCAACTCATCAAAAAGCTCTACAATTTCTTACAAAAATACATTTTATACTGATAAATTATAGCCATAATCGCAGATAATACATGTCTAGATAAGTGACAAACATTTTTATACTAGACCTTGTTATCGCGAAATGTTAAAATAGCTTGCAATGTTCCAAGACTGATAGAAAATATAAATTTTATAGCTTTGTCTCGCCTTACAATTGCAAATCGACCAATACAGATCTTGCAAGGCATACAAGAACTCGTGAACTTGTGAAACATTTTCTTTTCATGGGTTGACCAACTTGCATTTGAGATATTTCGTCTCCAAGAGTCGATGCATGTAGAGCTGTGTTCGTAGTAGAATGATGACGAAAAAATGATGATAAACCATACTACCATCAACGTCACTGTATATACAATTATAAGTATTGTTTTTAAAATGTGCATTTCTGTAATGTGGACAATAATCAAGAAATTGGCAATATATATTTGCCTTTTAAATATAAACTGCCAAATGAAGAACGGAATGCAGTATACATCGTTTACTTGATCAATCATTATTTGAAAATATCTGTAAAGTTGTATCAAAGTTGACGGTTCGCGAAGCACTCCGTAGGTATGGTGTTTGAGCCTTCCAAAACTAGGTATCAATAAAATTATTGCGGATTTTATTATCAAATTGTGGGCAGTTAATTATATAACTATGGAAAAATCTTTTTTATTAGTTGTTTAAAGAAATTAAAGAAATCAAATTATTTGGCATGAAGCCGTAGGAAAAACAATGTATAAATATACTATAATTGAAAATACAGGGTTATTTAGAATTAAAAATTTCATGATTTAAAATTTTTAATTTAATATTTAAAAATATTTAATTTAATAAAAACCTTAATTCGTCAAAGAACTCTTTGAAAGAAGTAGAAACAAGTAGTGTCACCGCCACGTAAAAGAAAGCATTGACTACTCCACAAAATGTCCACCAAATGTTAATCAGAGCCAAGGGAGCAAAGTAGTACCAGTAAAACTCATCAGATGGATTTAACATTGAGGTGATAAAAAGCGGCTCATTAGGAAGTACAAATATTGCATTTCCAAGCACAACAGGAAAAGACAAAGAAAATAAATATCCCAAGAAGATGATGGCCTCCACAGCAGATGGTCTGTTCTGATATTCCCTTTTAAAATATTGTCCTAAAACAGCAGTATTTTTAGTTATACGAACAATATTAATGAAATTACTAATTGCTGTCCAAGAGCATTTAATTATTACTTATAGTATAATGACAAAAGATGCAAAACTTACTTTTCCAATTCCGTAGACTTGTTATAGTTGCATTAAGCACAGTGCAGACTTCTTTTGCTTTAAAAATTGCAATATTAGCATTGACAATAATAATACTGACTGCTAACACGTAGAGATAACACGACAAGCACGAAACTATATCTCCATAAATTGTTTCATAAATAGCTCTCACTACATTATAAAGCCAGAATAAATGAGTATATGCAACAAAAAGATACCACTTTAACAAAATTAGTTTGCTAGTTGCGATTTCAATAGGTTGCTCTGTTTTTCTTGTGCACCAAATAAACGGAACCCCTCCACAAAAGTTTCCCAATGTAAAATACCAAGAGAATATGTTGACAGAAAGTGATGTTACCATTCTGGCAACCGACGATGATTTAAAACTCTTCAAAGTTAATTCTGCAACTGTGTACTGGTGTCTACGACGTTGCAGAAATACAATAAACCAGTAAAACACTGGCCATAACTGCCTACTATTGCTGCTTTATTTAATTTTAATAGTAATGGATTATTGGATTTCATACATATTTATAATTTATATACTCTCAAGTTGTGAATAATGAAATGCATTTCTATAGTCCCTATGTACATGACTCTATATGTTTATCGTATATTTTTCATCCTTTTTTAACTGTATTTATCGATTTCTTTTAAGCTTGCTATAGACCGCTAGAAACAACCTTTTAGGCATCGTGGAAAATAAAATATTATATGTTAGCTCTGCAATTGCAATACTTGAAAAAAGGGCCTGAGTATTACAGTTAAAGAATTGAATGGTATGTCGACAAGACAAAATACTTCTTCCAGGACGCTTCTTGATTTTGGTTGGCACGGAGTAATCAATAACCCATAACTATAGCTAATATTGTATTCATGTAAAAGCTATGTTTTGATTGATTTGGGCTTCCTCTTCGGTGTAAACATAATAACTTATCAAAAATACTAGAGCAGCACTATTGTGATTCCAGAGTTGGGCAGCTTACTGTAATTCGATTATATGTTTGTAATTAAATTGCAAAAAAGTAATTGTAATTTTAAAAAATAATGTATTTTGTAATTGTAATTAATTACATTCAAAAATTTTGAGATGTAACACGATTACTTTGAGAATTACAATTTACAGTTCAAGATGCCTGAAGAAGTGGTCGAATCCTTTTATGTTTATCAGTATGGCATCACCTAGGTAGAGAAAATACGTTGTCTAGGCATCTTGTTACAGTTTTAAATAGAATGAAACATTTCAAGAGAGTAAATAAAAATAAGCAAGATATGCAAGATAATCATCTACAAATTGTAGTTTTATAGAAAAATTCTCTACACTTTTCAATATTGTTACATTTGAGTTTAATCATTTCATTTGGACGTTATTTCAGATTTAACTCGCTTAATTTTTCAATGTAAAATTAATTTTTCCGCTGGGCAGTTCTTAATTAATTAATTTGCTATTTCTCAAAATGTAATTTCTGGAATGTAAGATCTGGAATGTAATTAGATTAGGTAATTTGTAATTAATTACTTTTAAATGTAATTGTAATTCATGGGGAAAATCGCAATTGTAATTTGTAATTGGAAACCAAAGTAATCTGCCCAACTCTGTGTAATTCCTATATATGTCAGCGCTAAATAGGGAAATATGTCAAGCATTTAGGCCCGACTAGTCAACTAGGGCAATCGGCAAATTCCTTGAACGCAGGCGGAGGCGGAAACCATGAGGGTTCAGCCAAATAAAATATTTAAGCAAATGACCTCATTATTCAAATAATATGTTTTAATAAAAGCATTATTTTTTGTGTTGTAAATTATAAGACAAATGAATTTTAAACTGCAAGCAGGTTTGCCAATTGGTCGGCGACCGTTTATAGGCTTTCTATTGAAGGAATATACAAATTTTTGATGTCTCTGCCATAATAACTGATAATATTAAAATTGACTTTTATGCTGCGTTAAGTTATTATTTTTATATATATATAAGTTATATCATTATAACAATTTCCGTTTTCCTATTTCATTGTCTTGAGGTTTGCTAATGTATAAATGGTAAAGTTCAAACCAATTAGGTTTTACTTTTTCTGTGGTATTTCATGAACAATAGCATTTTGGACGTGAAATCTTTTTCTTTTGCATTTCAAAATGAGTTTGACTGTGTAATGAAAATATCGTATGCAAATAACCTAAAGCCATGAAAAGAGATCTGACAATAATGACACTGAGGGACAATTTTAATGACCAAGAAATAATTTTTATTTTAAGAAGCGTATTAGGGTTAGTAGAAATAGATATTCATTGGCTACTCTGAAACATTTTGACGATGATATTGATTATTCCGTAGCATCATTCAGGAAATTACGAAATGTTCATTAATAGTCTTGCTTAATTTAAACATTGAATATCACTTAAAAGAAAAATGTTATTTTTGGGGTTTTCATTGTGCTAGTGCTAGAAATTATTTTAAAGCTGGAGAAGCTATTAAGATTACTTTATTGTAAACTCTTAATAAAGAACTCAAAGAATCTCTCTGAAACCAAAAGGTCATTCTGGACACTTTTCTATAGATTCAGGAAACCGTTTAAAGGCCTCAACAATATTTAAATTCCGAGTACATACAAACATGCGTCCTCTTATCATCATTGGTTCTGTTCAAGTCAGTTATCTTTGACACGGCCCATTTTGAATTATCCTGTGACCTAAGCCATGAATGAATCCCAACCTTTGTTTTCTTAATATTTTCTATAGTAAACTGCCGGGAGCATGAGGAAGGGAAATTATTGGACTTTGTATCCTTCCATATTTGAACTAGTAGACTCGTTTTGTAATGATCTGCAATTTTTTCAAAACTATCTTCCCCTGATTCATTTCTCATGCCACCAGTCACATGAACCTGGAACGGGTAAGATACAGAACCTATAGGAAAATTTCTATAAACCGGTGGACCTTTTTCTAAGTTGGGTGATTTTTCAAGATCTGTCACTAAATTTACAACATTTTGATCAAAATCAGTTGCTACACGTTTGGAGTACACTAAAGGCTGAAAGACTGATATTTCCTTAAGGAGTGTTTTTAAAGTCCCTAGGGGATTTCCTTTACGTTCTTCCATTGTAACGCAAATTGCAATCTGAGCAAATTCTTTACTGTGATTAGAGAATTCATAATTATGAATTGGAGTAGTTTTTGGAAATTTTGGTATGGAATGGACAAATAAAAATCCTCCTTCAGTATTAAATGCTAATAGACCTTTAGAGTGCCCCTCGGGGGAAATAGAAGGTTCAGCTGCCTCTTGAGGTGAAGCAGACTTATTTTGCGACGTTATCCCAGTTGTGTCGTCATTCCACATGATATAATTAGTAGGGTCCTCCGACTGTTCAAAAAGATGTTGCAAGGTTTGAGCAAAAACTGATGATGGACTTCTAGCGTCATTATCCTGGCCTGAACGAAGTATTGGAATTTGTGATCCCGGATGCATTAAATAGTAATCAAAACTGTTTGGCACTTTGTACGCAATAAAGAACGGAACTTCGGTCCCATTTTCCAGTCTGCAAGAAACTTTTGCAGGGCATTGATTATTTTCTTGCCAGTCGACACTGCCAGTTGGTGAGTTAGCTCCATCAGCTGTTTTAATTTGTGGAGTTAGAGATAATCCTTTTCTAGAGCATTCTGCAGTAACCAATTCTTGTTTAGAGGGACACCAAATCTCGCATCTTGATAGGTACGGTTTGTTTAAACAATTGTCACTTCTTGTGTCATTGTTGGGTTTTTGGCGGCAAATTCGATATTTTGCTGGTAATTCCAGATTCATAAAAGATGAGGTGTTTATAGTCTCCAGTTTTAATTCGTGATTCCCGGTGCCATTATATTTGTCAGCAAGGTAACCCAGACTTGAAAGATCATTCGGATCATGGGTGTCGCAGAAATATTTTTTATTATAATATTTTAATTTTTCTCTCGGACAGGTTATCAAGGAGCGTTCGGAAAGCGATACAATGAACAACTCAACTGCCTTAAGGTGAAGACACGATTGTGTCGTACATCCCCATTCCTGAATGTAAATGTCAAGGTGTCCGGCTTCCTTTTTTATTCCTAGAGCAGTGCTGGTGTGAACTACGTCAATGAAAGGTGCATCCGTTTTCCTCAGTGCAGTTGTATTGTCTGCTGAAATGGTTCCAAGCGGATATTCGAAAATCGCTCCAGCAGGGTCAAGTCCTGTTCATAAAAATATTCAATTACTGTAAAACATAAAAATTAGGTTGTATTTTCTATAAAGTGTATTTTCAAACGCAGTTTATGTTTTTGTGCATTATTCTAATGTCTGCTGCTTGCCTAATCTTTGAAAAATCATGTTTTACGTCATAAGTTTTTAGTTTTACGAGGTTATGTAAAATTAACCGAACTAAATATTTCTTGGCGAAGAAAACGACAATATATTTTTCACCGTTTTAAAAATTTGTGAATGCGGACAGGAATACAGAAATCAAATTCAGATTCGTAACTCTAACTTCGGCTTAATATAATAACTTACCAGTAATTCTGCTGAAAGATTTCTAGCCGCAGTTCCAGCCACATGAGCTCCAAGGCCGAATCCAACAAGATATACATTGTTTTGTTGTCCTATTTTCGTCTTTAGAAATTGTTTCAACTTCATAGCAACCTTTGGAAGATTTATCAGAGCCACAAGTTCGTAATTACTTGGATAATTTGAGGAGTTGCTATTAAACGCTGTAAGAATATTTAGCACAATTTAATTGTATGCTATAATTTTCTATGGAAAAAATCCAAACTTGAATTAGAGAATATATATTCTTAATAACTTTTTTTCATGATTTAATTTTAAATACTTACGAAGTGACCATTTACGCCAGTCCACAAGTACAACGCAATCGACGTCGTCAGTGCCGTGAAACACAGCGTTTTTAATTTCTTTTCCATCATTTAAATCTGATGTAGCATAACCATGAATGTATACCAAAATCTTCTTATAATTCTGGAAATTATGTTTATATCCATCCAGACTTCGATAAGGCTCTTTTCTTGTAAAAGTTATCATGGGAATATTTGGGTAATCAGATTCAGCCACATTTTCAGAATTAAATACACTAAAATTTTCCATATCCAAAAGTTCTATTTGCGGTTCAACATTATTTCCGGAGGTTGAGGAATCAGTTGATGTGGGTCTATTTGATGGAATTGGGGTTGGCCGTGAAGTAGACGAAGATGGATGGATGGAGGTGCAATTTATTTCATCCTCCTCGTTTTCGCAATCTTGTTCGCCATTGCATTTCCAACTGTAATTTATGCATTTTCCACTTTTGCAGGCAAATTGGTCCCAATTACAATAAGATCCATTTGCTGTTAGTAGCGGGCAATTCCATTCATCTTCGCCGTTATGACAATCACTACGCCCATCGCATTTCCATAAAATAGGTATGCATTTTCCACTGCTGCAGGTAAATTGGTCCCAATTACAAGACGTTTTTGTTGTATTTGAAGGCGCTGGGCAATTAAATTCGTCCTCTCCGCCCTCACAATCACTTTGGCCATCGCATTTCTTTCTTAACATTATGCACCTTCCACTGCTGCAGGGAAATTGGTCCCAATCGCAAGAAGGTCGGGTAAGTCGGGTTGTTTCTACAGTTTTTTGCACCCGACAGTTCAATTCATCTTCCCCACTGGGACAATCATTGCCGCCATCGCATCTCCATAAAATAGGTATGCAATTTCCATTGTTGCAGGTAAATTGGTCCCAATTACAAGATCTCTTTGTTGTATTTGAAGGCGCCGGGCAATCAAATTCGTCCTCTCCGCCCTCACAATCATTTTGGCCATCGCATTTCTTTCTTAACATTATGCAACTTCCATTGCTGCAGGGAAATTGGTCCCAATCGCAATAAGGTCGGGTTGTTTCCGCAGGTTTTTGCACCGGGCAGTTCAATTCATCTTCCCCATCGGGACAATCATTGCCGCCATCGCATTTCCATAAAATGTTTATGCACTTTCCATTGTTGCAGGTAAATTGGTCCGAATGGCAAGAAGGTCGACTTGTTGTTGTAGTTGTTGGCTCCGGACAATGGACTTCGTCTTCTCCATCGTCACAATCCTTGCGACCATTGCATTTCCATGAAATATTTATGCATTTTCCGCTATCGCATTTAAAGTTCGAATTACAAAAAGGTTGTATTCTCGTCAGATTTTGCGCCGAAGTAGTTCCGATTTCGACCGCTGTTATACCGTTAACAAAAACCAGGAACAGTAAGAAATGTGTTCCCGTCATGTCATTATCTGGGTAGAATCCACCCGGTCTGCAAAATATGGTAATGTTAGGTTTTGTAATATTGAAAATCGTGCAAATTTTAAATTACCAGCAATGGAAAAATATTATTTCATAAATAACGTGTATAATAATATATATATGATATAAATTATATATGATGTAATAATAATTTAAGTTTTTTGAAATTTTTACCTTATTTAATAGTAAATTATTAGACTTCGTAGTTTTAGTTTGCAAAAGAAGAACACTTGAAGGAGAAATAGCAGTTGCCGATGTTGTTTTACAGTATAAATAAGAATTTCCAGCAGGACTGTCATTTATAGACCAAGAAAGAAAGGATTTTCTCAATCACATTTGTTTTCTACGTCGTAAATAGGTATTCGCCAAAGCAAGAGTTGCTCAATTGCGTGAAATGCACATACAAATTAACATCTAACAAGAAAAATGCAGCATTTAATAATAATAAGAAAGATATATTACCCAAAAGACCTTGTTTAATGTACAGGGTGTTTCTGAATCTTGCTGAAGACAATAAAAAAATATGCATGCATTTCAATAATGTTTTAATGAAGTTATCCGTAAAAATTTTATTGTAGCATTTTTCAGGGTTTTGTAAACGGTTTACAGAGTTTTTCGTTATAATAGCAAATACTGGGTTCTAATTTAAAATTCTCTATTGTGTTACACCAAGACCAAAACTAAAAGTCAATCGTAAAAAAACACAATTCAAAAACACCCTGTACATGATAATCATTGAGGCTGTATAAGTGTTAAGTCAATTCAGTTCAATTTAATCCAATCTCTGAAATTAGTCTCTGAAATGTCTGCCATGAATAATCTAAAGTATCCTAACATTTACTTGTTAAAGTACTTGAATAATACGTGGTAAATTGTATTTCTTGTTAAATTAATTACTGCGATTACTCCGTAATACATTTGCAGTTAGTTATTTCTGACAATTAAAAGGTTTAAGTTGTATATTCATGTTGTTGAGAAAATGTTCAACGAATAAGCATTTTTTTTAAAATTAAAGTTTGATTTGATCTACGTAGAAATAGGAACACGCTCTGTAACATCGCTACGCCGAAATATTCTGGAAATCTTTCGAAGAATTATTCATGTGTAGATTGCGGCCTATACGCCATCCATTCATTCTAGAAATTATAAATATATAAATACATATACTTATATTCTGAAAGTAAAACAACAATAATCTTCAGCCAGAGCAATGGTACAGTTCGTATACAAATAACAAGAAATTACAGACAAATTATCAGCTAAGTGTACTATTATTATAAACTTATTCCAAAAAACTTTGAACGATTTGGATAAAATTAGTTTCATTGATTGCACAACAACATTTTTGCTATTTGGACCGAATGTTTTGCTACTGACTAAATAACCAAAATATGTAGCTAACAAAATTTACAACACCAATGCTTTGCAATTTTAATTTCACAAAATCCTTTAAAATTGTGTTTTATCGCTTTTGAAACACAATGTAATGGAAAACATTTCAAATTCTTGTGATTTTAACTTTTCAAATTGAAATAAAACTTATATTTTAGGGTATTTAAAATTTTGTTTCCCGGTGGTCCCTCGGTAAAGAGTTGGAAAGTTTCAAAGTATCCACACCTGATTCAAATTCGATCAAATATATGATTTACATGGAATTTAGAATTGCAATGTAAATGAGTAGAAACAACCTTAAATATGTTTCTTCCAAATTGGCAATATTGGTTTCGTCAATTATTTCGAATTTATCTCCAGTGAAACTGCTTTTGCTGAAAATCCACAATTTTATCCTCTGTGAAGTCTCCTTCACAGAGGATAAAGGCTGCAAAAACCAGAAAACAGAAACTAAAGGGGGACATCGTAACTGGTACCCTTTTAATGCCATTTTTTCATTTTATTGACACTTGTGCTGCAATTAATTCCTAATTACACTTTTTTTATGACATATACGGCGGCTGGTTTAATTGTGTGCATGGTGAATACGAAGAAGAAGTAGACTTTCAGTGTTATGAATGTTTTCCTTCCATAGAATCAGTGTTTGTCCATTACGTACGTATTGATAAGAAGAGATGCTGAAGAAAAATATTTCGATTTGCTTAAGCCTCCTTACTATAATTTAAAATTTATAAGGATTTAAAAATAATTATGTTTTTTCCTGAACGATTTTTGCCACAATAAAATAGACAAATAATAAAAAGTAGAGTTTTTATTTGTGCATGCACTGCATGAAATGCACGAAATAAACTGCTAATAAATCGAGTGAGGAATCTCTATCACAAGAATATTAACATTCATGAACTTCGTATCTCACTGAAGATAATTTGTTATCCTTGATTGACGGCATCAAGGAATTATCAGAAAAAAATTATCTTGAAACCGAAGGTTATTTCTTCAGAGGATTCAAGACTCAAACATATTCAATATGTTTCCATAATGTTGTTATAATGTGCAATCTTAAGTAAGTGTAGGAACATATTCCCTAATACCAGGACTTATATAGAATATTTCGTAGTATCCGCAGTATGGTTCTTACAAAAGGTACTTCCAATGTTAATTGCACCCAGATATGAGTTAACAGTATAACATTATTGAAATGCATGTATGTTTCCGAACTGTATAATCAATTGACATAAAGTACTGTGCAAAATTCAATAAGAAGCACTTTGTATATTATCTAAGGTCTTTAGGTTAATATCATTCCTAACGTTGAATGATGAATGATGACTCTTTTGATACAATCTGTTGTCATGTGATTTTTCCTCTTAGAAATCTTTAACTTGCACAGTTTGTACAGTATGATAATTTATACAGTTGACATATTATTAATACACTAAAGAATTGAATTGAATTGAATTGAATTTATTAAAGTGCACAATTTTCAGTACAAAAGTAAGACTGTTATAGCATAATTACGCACCGAAGGAAGCTACCAGTTATAGCAAACCTTACTCCTAGGACAAGCCGTGATCGTTACCAGTTATCAATCGAGAGTCAGATATATTAATATATTACAAATAGTACAGGTTAGAGTGATATAATTTAAATTTATCACAAAAGGGCAATAGGATGTAGAGTAAGATACCAAAGACCTCAGGAGCAATTATGAAACTTAAAAAATAAGTTTTTTGAAATTTTAATTTTAATTTCAAAACAGCTCTTGAGGTTTTGTTTGGTGTAAGTCGGTGTTATATTAATTGCAAGAAATATGAAGAGGAAAAAAACCATTTAACTTGTCATACTGTATACATTTATAACAGTTTGTAAACTATATTATGGGCAAGTAAACCTCTCTCTTTACATATAAAAATGACTCGAGTTGTCGGCAACTCCAGTCCAACTTATATTTAATAGTAAATCAGCGTATGCAGAAACTGGTCTTCTATCTGATTATCTTTTGAAGAATTAAACGAAAAGAAATAAAGTCCCATAATTTACAACCAACAACGTAATAATTTGACAAAATTCAAGTCGTAAATCGTTATATATTTAAGAAAAACGAAAACTTGGAAAAAACTTCAGGTATTTAATTTTTTTAAACCCAAATTCTTAAAGTTTTTAACAATTATCCAAAAAGCAGTTTCGCTGTAAAATCGAATTAAATTAAAAATTAAACGGTTCACCGTCCAAAAAAGTTGTTTTTCAAAAGCCTTAGTGGCCTATACTAAATTATCAATGCTAATTATCTAGTTGCTTACCAAACTCAATTAATTGATTATTTTTTATATTTGACTTTTTATAACAGATTAAATTGACTTAATAAAGATGACATCTACACTTTTAGCCCTGTTAGTACTTTTTTATAGTATAACGGCGTACGAAATCAAGATTTTTTCGGGGTATTGGCAAACATGCAGCTACAAAAAATGCTTAGACGCCTGTTCATTGAATATCAGCGAACGGAATTGTTTGAACTTACAGTTTGATCAAACTTTTAATAAAGTGCAATCAGTAAACACAAATGGGCACTGCATTAGAATATGGGAAAAACAAAATTGTGAAGGAGAGTTTTCGGAAGTTTTATATGGTTCTTATTACCACTGGAACTTGAATCTATTAAAGTTTCCTGGAAGAGTTAACACAACATGGAAAGGGAAGATTGTGGCAGTCAGCGGTTGTTATTACGGTCCTTATTGTAATTCGGACCAATTTACATGCAACAGTAGAAAATGTATACCTATTGAACGTAAATGCAATGGGGCCATCGATTGTGCCGACCGGGATGATGAATGGAATTGCAATGTTACAACAACTACGACAATAAGACCTGTAATTTACAACAATTCACGTGCAACAGTGGAAAGTGCATAAGCTTTCGAAAAAAATGCGATGGTCACAACGATTGTGAGGGCGGGGAAGATGAATTTAACTGTCAAGTGCCTACAACTACAACAAAAAAACATTGTGATTGGGGCCAATCTTTCTGCAGTAGCAGTGGGAATTGCTTACATATTAGTATATATGTATTTTATATTTATATAATGTTTTTATTAAATAAAATGTTTTAGGGAAATGAAATTATGCGTAAATTGAAGTTGAATAAAAAAATTGCCTAAAAACGATTAAAATGATATTTGGAAATAATTTCAATGATTTTGATCTTTGAATCGCTTTTCGGAAAATGGGAAACTACATATTTCGTACTTGCCTTTTTATTGGTCTGGTTACCCAAAAGAATAGATAAATACTACTTGGTTTGTATCAAGGATTATGGTACGCACCGAAAAATCCATTTTCCCGGGTGTGTGAAATTGCATTTCTCTCTACTGTTAATACGTTAATGTTGCAATCCCTGCTATTTTGCCTAGTATTTTTGAAATTTATTAAAGTAATTACATTTCAAGATAACTTTGAAATGAAGCACCCAAGTAGTATGTTCAAAATATTCTATTCGGAGAATTCATGGAATATTCAGAGAATTCAGATTACCACCGAAACAAATCAAGTATTAAAATGCCACCAGATTGAAAAACCAGATTAACCCACACGGGCAAAATCTGGTTTTTCTAGGCTTTTCGGTGCGTAAATCCGAAAGTTGCAGGCAAATCCTTACTTTTTAAATCTTTACTTTTTCTAATGGTTTTTGTTTATTGTTGATTCGCAAAAGTCCTAATTAACTTTATAATCAACAGTAATATATTGTACTTGTTAGACGTCTAAGGAGAAACATTGTATTTCATGAGTATATTATGATACATTATTAAGTAGCGGTTAGCTACTTTATAATAAAGTCTGATCTGTCTGTTTGGGTGTGCGTTCGCAAAACGATACTTTATGGTAATGCCTGATTTGTCCGTCTGTCTGTCTGTTTTACCGTTCTAGGGTAGTTACTCATGTCCATGTCCACGCCATGTCCAGGTCATGTCTATATCATGTCCATGTCCATATTATGTCCTTCTAAAACACTTCCTAACCAAACTTCACCAAGAAGATGTCATCTAAAACATAGAATAATTAATCTATATGATTTACGGGGAAATATTAAAGCCGGCTAGTGTCCGGACCTCTTGAGCACATAGTGGAGACAAAAAAGGAGTCGCATACATAAAAGAAAAGCAGATGACAAATTAAGTAACACTAGAGTTTGCACAGAAGAAGAAGTCGCTCAGATATTGGAATTTCTAAGCAAATACAATTTTAGAGGGATATCTCCCAATTAAAAATTATTCGTTATTGTATGCAATTCCATTTATTATTATATCAAAAATTAATCTTAGTGCATATATTTCTACTGCCATTATTGTAGATTAATCTCCTCAGCTGATATAAGCAAAAAGGAATGTAGCCTGTAGAAAGTGTAAAGTTTTCCGTAGCATTTGGGGCTCTCATGCAAAGGGTATAAAAATTAGTTACAGGATAAAAGTCTGTAAAAGATTGTAAGAAATTCTTCTGAGTATCCTAAGTAGATCAATACCTGTGATAATTGCAATAATAATATTTGTAGGTTACATTAATAAAATGGGATAACTGTGTATAATAAACTGCATTGAATGAAATGCTGTGAGCTTGTGATTTTGGAAACAGTTTGTTGATGGAATCAACCATACATCAGCTACTCTGATGAGGGTTGATACTGAGAGCATAAAGGTTCACACCGCTCGACTTGCGTTGCGTTAGTGTATGTTTTACCTATGCAGAGATGGGAAAAAATTTTCTGTAGTCGGTTCCATTCTACGGCCGATTCACTTCACCTCGACAATGAAAAAATTATTTCTTGTTTATTATTATTATTTATTAAAAATAAGAAATAAATTACTGCTTACTAATTAATTAGTTGTCCGAAAAAATAAGTAATTACTACTTACTAATTAATTAGTTGTCTGAAAAAATAAGTAATTACTAATTACTAATTAATTATTTGTTCGAAAAAATAAGTAATTACTACTTACTAATTAAAAAGTTGTCCGAAAAAATAAGTAACTACTATTTACTAATTAAATAGTTGTCCGAAAAAATAAGTAATTACTATTTACTAATTAAATAGTTGTCCGAAAAAGTAAGTAATTCCTATTTACTAACTAATTAGAGTTGTAATTAGAGTTGTAATGAATACGGCCGAAATGGCGGAGTGCGTGTTTACACCCACCCATGGTTTTAATGTTTCTGCCTATAATTTTCCTTTAGTTCTGGGCCAGTTTCTGGCCTTTTGTGAGTGCGTGTATTTACACTCTTTCAGTCCCATCTGTATTTGTAGCACGAGTCATAGAGTGATACAAATCTCAGATGGGTCCCCTACCTAGGAAACAGTATGCCTTGTGAATTTCGCTGACTTTGCAGCAAGAGAAGATTCTCCCTTGACTGCGTCCGTCATGAGCGGGAGATTTATTATTCGTTGGTTGGAATTCTACAGCTAAACAAGTAAAACACCTGTTGCAACTAACAACATTTTTTGGTAAGTCATTTGAAATATCAAAATGTAACCACTGAAATGAATTTCTTTGAAACATGGATTTTTTCTTGTGTCGAATAATTGACTGAAATCTAATATTTCATTAACATTAGCAGACTTGATATTTGACCTACATGGAAGAAAGTAATTCACGAGATGTGGAGGATTCAGTTTCTACAAACAAGGATTCTTCTGAAAAGACTTCTCCGCTTGTCACTGAAGGCCATCCTTTAGTGAATACTCTTGTAAAGGAATTTTAATATTTCTTCTAAAATGCGAATAATAAGATATAATCAAACATTACATTGAAGTCAATGCTGACTTATTTAATTGAAGCCAACTTATTATTTTAGGTTTTGGACAACATTATTCAATATTTGAAATATCACGATTTGAAGAGCTTTCGTCTTGTCTGTACGAGGTGGAGTGAAATCGTTAACAATGTGTTTTGGAAATTGTCCAGGATTAAAGTTTTAAATAGGCACACGTGGGTGAGCAAAGACGCGTTGGAAAAACTAACCCCTGAAATAGCTGCAGAAAACCAAAAGCTAAGAGAATCTTTTGAAAGTACATTTCCACCGCCTGCAGGGCTGCCTACAAATGAAATAGTGTTCACAGGAACCATTGACCGAATTACAATGGAGTACTTTTGGAAAGAGCGAGGATCTTTGACATTGACAAGTGTCAATTTCTTCGAATACTTTGACATTAATAAAAAGTTTATTGACATAGGTCCCTACGTTACTCCAAAGTTAACCACATTAAATATCGATGGTGAAATAAAAAACGTTAAAAACACATTCACGATTTCCCTTGAAATGTTGGGTAGCATTCAAAACATAAGTCTGGTTAAATGTGAAATTATCTTGGATGGAAAAATTACCCCCAGGGAACTAGTTTTAAAGCATTGCAGTGCATCCAATGGAGGGAGACCAGGAAATCCTGGAAATAACGGACAAACTGCATTACTCAATACCTTTGTCGATTTTTCCAAAATAAAGAAACTCATCTTAGAATTCAATTTTAGATTAGATGTTGGAAGAGATATGACGGAATTGGAATGTCTTAAATTGAACTATGTAGAGCTATTAGGTGTCGAAAATAGTCAGTGGAAAACAAACCTTGTTAGTAGAAAAAATACTCTTTGCATTGGAGACAAAATGGAAATTAAGACATTTCCCGGCATTGACAATAAAGACATTGAAATTCAATCTCTTCCGAATACTGTTGAACATCTTTCGTTTTCAATTCTTAAATGGGTACGTTCTGTTCCACAACCTTTGATCTTGGCGTATCCTAAGTTAAAATCTTTGACAATCCAAATTTTGAGAATTGACGATTTTCAAAAATTTGACTTTACAATGTGCAGTGCGTTGGCTGACCTTCAACTTAACAATTCTAAAGGTCAATTAGATTTCAACCGAATTAGTTTACCGACCTGCATTAAAAACATGAAATTGAGAAATGTCATTATAAATGCTGACGTTCCTTGCCAATTAGACACCCTCATTTTGTACGACTACAAATTTTTAGCAGTAGAAGGTACCTTGCGCGATTTTACAATTACAACAAAAAAACTTGTAATACTGTTTGACTCAAAGTTAACGAGCAGGGAAAACAATTTTATTGTAAATCATTGGAGAAATAGCAATATTCAACAACTTGTTACTGGTTTCTCAGGTTTTCAAGCTGAGGAAATAGAAAGATTCTTTTTATTCACCAATAAGAACAGCAACGGGAAAGGCGAAGCAATCCATTGGGCTAGATTTGTAAGACTGATTACTATTAATTCGCACAAGGACTTATGGCCTTTTATGGAATTCTGTTGATAAATATTTGCCAAGAGAAAAAACTAGCAGACAGACAAACAAAACTCACAGACAGATGCGCCGTTAAAACCGTTAAATGTGCTGCACTGTCCAATCACTATTTTCCCTGGTTGCATTTGTTGTGATTTTTATTTGGACGCAATTTAAAGTCGGGACACAAATGAGTGAAACCAGAAACAGGAAACTTTTCTGTGGACTGGATGAAAAGCGAACTGTTTTCCGGCTACAGAGAAGTTACTAAATGAAATTGGGTACTACTACATTAATGCGAGTTAATACGGGTACGGATTTTCTATGGCACATGGAAAGACTGTTGTATGCTTGTAATTAGAATGTATGAGGGTGTTAGGTGCATATGACAAGGCAGGTGTTCAAGCTCAGAATAGCAATGGAAAATATCTTTTCAATGAGTCCATTGTTAAGGTTAATACACTTAGGAATACAAATTATATTACAAAGAATTTCTCTGTAAATGTCAAGTAGTGTAGTAATAGGTATAAAGGTCTAATTATCTTTATAATTTGCATTATTTATAATTATTATTTATAATTTATTATACTTTATCTTAATGCAAATCATGAAGATAATTAGACCTTAATACCTACTACTACCACTACTGCAGTCAATTTGTATTCCTTAGGGCAACAACCTAACACTAGACCATTTAAAAACATTTTCTGTTACTATTCCGTGCTTGACCACAGCTACAGATATATATAATGTGTTCCAAAATTTCCCTATTTCAATAGAGGAAAAGGGGACGTCCCGTGCATATGCAATAGAAAATCCGTACCCGTATTAATTCATTATTAATATAGTAGTCCCCCATTTCATTTAGCAACTTCTCTGTCGCCAGAGAACCGTACCTAATTTCATTTGGTACGGTTCATTCAGTCCGCTTTTCATCCAGTCCACAAAAAAGTTTCCTGTTTCTGGTTTCACTCATTTGTGTCCCGACTTTAAATTTAATCCTTTTTATTTCACTCAGCCTCTGCTCTGCACCTTTGTAAATAATGTTTAATAGTTTACGAATACAAGACAAATTATATAAATTGTATACCTAAGTAATATTTGAAATAAACGCCATACCACAATTATTTATGTGTCTAATACTCTTTATTATTTAGTTTTCCGATTTGTTATTTATTGGATTTATACTTAAAGATAAAAATGTTGAATTGCAAATGCATAGACGGCAGAATGTTAAAGCCTAATGTACCACAGTGGTACTGGATTAATCACGTTTCACGAATGTGTACAGGTCTAAATCACAAATTATGTTTTCTGGATTTTTCATTTCCCACCCCAATAGTTTGAACACCTGGGAAATTCGGGAAAATTGCTAAATGGCGGGAATTGTGTCCAAACTCTGGGAAATTTTATATTGTAGGCGTGGAATCTAAATTATGCCAGTGATAAATCGGTTTAAGAATCAAGATTTTTATATTTTAAGTATTAAAGAGGAAGCAATTAAAAATATTCATCACATATTAAATGAAGCAACACTGCCTGAGCGATCCGCTTCTTCTCTCGTGATCTCTTAGCTGCTCTAAAGCTTCACATTAGTGTATCATTTGTACATAATTCTATATTCATAACCTACTTTAGTTAACTGAATATATATAGAATAGTAATGATAGCACTGAAGGTATAAATTTGTAAATGTTTTTAGTAAAGCACCACTAGAGTGGAGTTTTATTATTAACTAGTGAGTTTAGTATTATTAATTATTTAGTTAATGAAAAGTCAATTTTGTTAGCTACACCGAAACAAACCTGCCCAACGCTAAGAAAATTTAGAAGTAAAGTATTTATGACTTCCATATATGACTGCAACCAATAAATTACCATTGCGTTCCATTAATAATAAACTACAATCTTGTTTAATCTGTGCTTCGATGCCTGGTATGGTTGTGGTCTCGATTACTGGTCATTTCAAACACTGCGTCAGAATCTGGTCAAAGAGCCTCTTTGCCTGTGTTATCTCATGACTAAAATTTAATCCTTCCATGCAAATGAATGATATCCGCAGGAAAGAGAAAGTCTGCGGACTAATGAAAGTCGCAGGCGGCCAATATATATGCAAATGAAAGTCACAGGCGGCTAAAATATGTGCAAATGAAAGTCGCAGGCTGGCAATATTTGGGCAAATGAAAGTAGCAGGAAATGATTTAAATTAGCATGAATTTTGCAATGCATATATTTAATCAGAAATTGTCGTTGAATTTTCGGCAGCAGCAATAATTGTAGAAGCCTGGTAATAGTTGAATTAAAATATGAATACGAATTTTACCAGTGGATTACCTTTAATCCACACTGGTAAAAATAAACCAAAGATAAGGTATACGACAGTATTAGTGAGGACTGTAAACTTGAGTGCAAAGACAATCATTATAGTTGGTAAAGCCAAGTCACGGTTTGTCCTTCCACCTTATCTACTTCATGATATTACCATATTGCTGACACTTACAGGACCTGACTTACTGGAAAACAGTAAAGCTCACTATGTGCAATACACTGCCACATTACCCGACATTAGACATACATGTCTGTATTATACTGTTATCATTAAACATTAACGGTTTTCTATACATATTCATTGTATAGGAAACCATTATACCAAAAGGAATATAAAGACAGTTGAGAGAGTGGGAGAAAAATATTTCTTGCTAAACAATCGAACTAACTACATTGTTTTCAGTCTACAGTTGCACTTCATGCTAATTTAAATCATTTCCTGCTACTTTCATTTGCCCAAATATTGCCAGCCTGCGACTTTTATTTGCGCATATTTTAGCCGCCTGCGACTTTCATTTGCATATATATTGGCCGCCTGCGACTTTCATTAGTCCGCAGACTTTCTCTTTCCTGCGGATATCATTCATTTGCATGGAAGGATAAAATCACGGCCTTATCTCATTGACGGGGACATAGATACTACATGCCAACGCCCCTGCAAGTCTGTCCGTTCATTCCACTATGGCTGAGAGGGGGGCGGAATCTGTGCGGGCCTGTATTTTTGTTTATAGGTACTATTTGCGTCCCTAATAAAGCTTCCATAGTTACTTTCCCTTCACAGATTCCCCGGACCGACTTTTAAAAGTGAACCTGAACGCAGTCTTACATTGAGGTTCACATTTAAAAGTTAAAGTTCAGCCTAATTTATTTCAATGTGCATAACTCGATAGAGCAAAATTGAAATTATCGGCTCAATTTCCGTAGTAAGGACTATGCACGTAAATGTAATCTGGGAGTTATTTGAGCCCTCCTTTGAAAAACCCAGCCCCTGCTCAAATAACCCTTTGAGTTATTAGGGCACCAAAATGAATACCAACCCAGGAAGAACGAAAAGTGGGAAATATGTGATATTTGTGTGGGCAATGTGGGCAGAACGTGGGAAAACGAAATAGTTGGAAATACTTGTGGATTTCACATAAAAACGTTTGGAAAAATCGAACCGTTTCCCATTTGCAACTTTCGGTGGGAAACGTTCGTGGTTTCTCCGTGGCTACGACATGGAAAACGTTGTGTTAACTATACGTGGGCAGCAGTGTAAAATACTGCGTGGGAGAAGCGTAATGAAATCCCACACTTGTGGGAAAGACGTTTTTCTTGTGGAATCCACGTGAGAAATACGTGGGCAGATCCGATTTTCAAAAATGGTGATAGGACTAAATTCTGCGCTGAGATTCTTTGTATTTTATACCTACTATTTCAGCATTGATTTTACGAGGGTAATAGAAGCGGTAATCATACATCATTTCGTTTTGATAACCGACAACAGTATAACGAATTTTCGTGGTTAATAGTTTATTGTTAAACATTCATGTATTCAGTAGTAGAATTTGTAAAAGAAAAGGCTGTTTCGCTAGTACCAGTGGCCGTAGTGGCCTAAAGGGCCAACGGCACAATTGATTAAAGGTTTAGAGGATCCTCAACCTTCATGGAACAAGTTTCCAACCGGAATATTAAAAGCATCTGGTAAGTTATAATTTTGACATTCAACAGCACACATTTACTAAATACCGAAAATTATGTTCATAAAATGATTTATAGATGATTTTAAAATATTTTAGTCGATTATGAAAATGGACTAAGAGCTGACAAAGAAGCCGAAGATACATCCTGCTTAGAAACTACAGCATCGGAATCTAAAGGGAGAAAACGCAAAAAGTTTGTACCAGGCCCCAATAAGAAAAAGAGACGTCATTCGTCTTTGTCGTCCTTCAATGAAAGTTCAGGTCACTCGGATAGCTATCTACAGTTAGAACTGTCGCCATCAAATAATTTGTCCACTTTTGAAGGTGAAAAAATTAATTTAAATGTTTCAACTTAAAAGTATCGGAATAATGTTACATTACTATAATAACTACATCGTAAAATATTATAACAGTTACTGAGGCACAGTCTGACCCTTCCAGGACAGTCGTCACCCTAAAAGCAGCATCAAAGCCTCCAATCCACGAAGCTTGAGATTTTCATTGGCTGGACGCTTTGATTGACCGCCAGAAAGGTATATAATTAATATACAATATTTATTGCCGTAATAAATTGTATTATTTTGAATTGAATTTAATAAAATGTGTTTTACACACGATAAACAGTAAACAAAATGTATAATCTTTCAAAATTTCACGCGCAAGAAATCATAAAACTCGCATGAAAAAACTGTGGTTTTTTCGATGGCTGCATGTAGTATTTATCATAAAATGTAGTGGATATCATATGGGAATATATTAAATTTAAACGTTGGGTATATGTGAATTCTGCGTGATATTTTAGTGGATTCCACAAAGAAACCCCACTAATAACCCATGTGGCCCAAATTTCCAAACCCCACTCAGGTCTCACAAGTTTGCCCACGTCGCAATCACGCAATTCCCACTTTTCGTTCTTCCTGGGAAGCCAGCACCACCAGGAAACTTACTTTTTAATAAAAAACACCTAACATGGTTAGCAAGAGCTCAAGATTTGGTTGCCACAACATTTCAACTGTGGAAAACTGATTCCTATATTTCAAAATATTACATTTATATATTTTCCCTTGTTCAGCAAAATATTATGAAGAATCATGGTCAGGGAATAAAAATAGTTTTTTTTATTTTACAAATAGCAAAGAAAGAAAATGATAAACGCTATTCGGTTTTTTATATTTAAAAAGGATTTATAATCGGCTGAGAATTTTATTGGTATTATTTTATACAAATTGATGAAACAACACAATAGAATGCATTCTGCATCGATTTAAATAGTAAAAGTTGAATTATGAATATAATAATTAGAAGTAGTATTAAGAGCCTTTACGTGTACACTATACATGTATACAAACCAAAAAGTTTTGCCTTTTTATTCTTTGATCATACTTAGAAAGCCGACATCAAAACAGTATACCTTGAGAGGGAAGTTTTGCAAAGGCCTACTTTAATGATTCACCCTCAAATTGGTAACCCTTAAGTGGCAGAGAAGGTCGGGAAATCCTCATTGGCAGAAAAGTAATGCAGAAATGGACTGATAGCTTTGTTGGCAAAGGTAGAAAACTTAACTACTTAAAAACCAGGACACACATAATTAATCCATGCGATAAAAAATGCTACAACTTCCAAATCAAAGACGTTGCAACTGGAAACAATAGAAAATAAATAAGTATTACTATTTATAATAACTTTTTATATTTCATTAGATGACTTCCCGAAATAGTATACGTAACTTACAAATTTTCATTTTGTTTAATATTTTCATTTATGCTGCAATGCTTATATTTCAATTCACGTTATTGTTTGCAGATTGGTATTGTAATGACCCTATTATAATTATATTAAAACACTACTATGGGAAAATAAACATTTTAGGTAAAAGTATACATAAAGTAATATAAATAGGTTTTCCTGGATTGTCAAACAGGAAAACTGTACGACATACGACACAACAAACCAACCACTGCTTTAAGTTTATTCACACATAAATCTTTAGACAAGTATTCCGAGTAATTTCTCAGTCATCGTCATCCTCATTTGTCTCTGCAGCGTTGCCAGTATTAAGTGTCGTCAGATACTATAAGGGAATGAACTGGTCGTCTGTCTGTCCGTCTGTCGGAAGTGTAACTGAAGAACGGTTTTACACAATGACTTCAAACTTGGAACACAACTAGCTAATATCCAAAGTCAAAGCTCGTGTAACCATGGCAGTTCCCCTATAAGGTTCTCTCAAGCGAGAATTTTTAATTTAAAACTTCGGTTTTTTCGCGGTGGTCCTAAATTTGGGGATTTTAGGACCAGAGGGTATAAACAACAGATATGGCAATCTGAAAATACACGCAATTTGTCTCCTAGGAAATAAATACAGAAAAACTAAATTGTTATATTTAAAAAATATTGCTTGAGATATAGGAAAATCGTCATTGTTACACGAGCCTTCGACCCGGTCCAGAAATAGAGTCGTAAACAGACCCCACAGTTCTATGTAATAATCCTACGAAACCCACACACTGTATGCCATCCGTATGTCGACAGACGTCTGCACTCATATTGCTTGTTGGGCCTGCTTTACTGGCCGTGGTCCAAATACATTGATCCTTCTTTCATATATTGTGATTAGGATACTTGGTAACCCCAGAGGTACACTGGTTCATGTATTTTGATTTTGTATTAAACTGTGCTACATGAAATAAAAAATAAGCAATATTAGGAAAACCCATTATACGTTGCAGTTAAATTTATTTTGCTGAGTCATAATATTTACTCGTAAATTGTTATTCCCGGATATGAGGAAAGCTTATTATTTTCCTTGAAGCGAACTTATTATTATTGATGTTTACTCTACACCAGAAAAAAGAAATTACTTTAAATGCTACATTTTTACTGCTATCAGAACCTGATCACCTTTAAAGGCTATAAAAACCTGAGATTCTTAGTGCTGGAAGTTATCTGTACACGAATGTGCAGCAAGAATTGCTTTGTATAAACCACATCACTTGTTTTATGAGCATGGAATACAACGGGTTTTAAAAAATCTGAATAGTTAATCAATTTCGCCTGGAAGGCGAATATACATAAAATATATTTACTTGCCAAATCCTAGCTTCATTTCTGGCTATTTCCCATTAGGCTTTCTACACAATGTAACTATGTAACTGTAAATAATTTAGATTTTCTATATCCGAAAAGCACCATTGAAGCATCATTTGCGGAGGTCACTGAAGTACTAATTTGCATTTCTCGCTCCTCCGTTTCATAAACGACAGGGGCAAAACGCGATAACTTTCCTTAAATTAAAAAGTACTTGCCATTCACAAATATAAACAACCCTACTTACTTTTGCAATAAATAGATTTCTTAAGAAACTAGACGAGGAAAAAAAATATGTAGGATTTACAACTCTTAAGGTAATTGTCCTGCAAATAAGAATAAACAACTTTATTATCCTGCTAGAATCTCTTCCTCCTGAGTTCGATAATACAGACACTGATCATTTGGTTGCTAAAGAAGGAAATATTATTAGTTTCATTTTGTTATTCTATTTTACTGACTTAAGGAGCATATACATATCAGTAATATTGTCTTAGCTGAGTTTATTCTTAGATTGTGGTCATCCCATGTGGACATTTAACTAATAGGTCTCAGTGGATATGGGCCATAATAGAAATTGTCTTATGCGAAGCAACATTCGAGATATCTTTTATAATATTACTTTTGAAAATTACACAATTGTAAATACTGCATTAAAAGAAATTGTTTTAATCAAACGTTATCTACAACCATTATGGAAATTTTAAAAATTTGCATTTCTTTATTTGGGATTTTTGGGTGTGCTGTACTTAGCAGTCAGGTACAGGAGAACAGAACACAATTTATTAATTGTGGGGCTACTGTGTTTTCAGCTAAACTTAATTCCACAATAAAATGCGTCGATAGTTTTGAGTTCAGTGGCACATCATCTGCAGAATGCCTTCAGTACTCGAATAACGCATCAATGCAAATTTACTGGACTGGTTGGCCAAACGTTTCGTCCCACAAATTGATTTGCACATCCAGCGCTCCATTGGCAAATGAAATATACTTTCATAATGGAGTACCTGACATTAGGTCCGTAAATCTTCGTCACGAAAGAGTTAAATCTCCAAAAGTCTGTAGGATTTACAACTCTTAAGGTAATTGTCCTGCAAATAAGAATAAACAACTTTATTATCCTGCTAGAATCTCTTCCTCCTGAGTTCGATAATACAGACACTGATCATTTGGTTGCTAAAGAAGGAAATATTATTAGTTTCATTTTGTTATTCTATTTTACTGACTTAAGGAGCATATACATATCAGTAATATTGTCTTAGCTGAGTTTATTCTTAGATTGTGGTCATCCCATGTGGACATTTAACTAATAGGTCTCAGTGGATATGGGCCATAATAGAAATTGTCTTATGCGAAGCAACATTCGAGATATCTTTTATAATATTACTTTTGAAAATTACACAATTGTAAATACTGCATTAAAAGAAATTGTTTTAATCAAACGTTATCTACAACCATTATGGAAATTTTAAAAATTTGCATTTCTTTATTTGGGATTTTTGGGTGTGCTGTACTTAGCAGTCAGGTACAGGAGAACAGAACACAATTTATTAATTGTGGGGCTACTGTGTTTTCAGCTAAACTTAATTCCACAATAAAATGCGTCGATAGTTTTGAGTTCAGTGGCACATCATCTGCAGAATGCCTTCAGTACTCGAATAACGCATCAATGCAAATTTACTGGACTGGTTGGCCAAACGTTTCGTCCCACAAATTGATTTGCACATCCAGCGCTCCATTGGCAAATGAAATATACTTTCATAATGGAGTACCTGACATTAGGTCCGTAAATCTTCGTCACGAAAGAGTTAAATCTCGACTTGATTCATCAACACAAGAATACAAAATGACTTTCCTATTGCCTGATATAATTGTCTGGCATAATTTTGCCGTGAAATACAAAATATTTAATAAGGAAGACTTTGAATCAGCAGTTTACGCCCTATTTACTTACAAATCACCTTGTAAGACAAAATTAAACTTATTTAGCCTTTATATACTCCGTGACGAAAATCTAAGGTTCCCCCTATACAGGAAGAACCGGAAGTAGCACCGAAAAACTGACTACACTATTCGAAAGCCAGTACAAAGTTACATTGAAATCCAAATTTTCATCAAAATCGGTTGAAAATAACTAGGTCAAATAATTCTGTGAAAAGAAAAAGTAGAAAAATATGCCCAGATTTCGGTTATTCGGATTTTTCACGGCCGGAAAAAAAAGTTTTTTGGAAAAATACTTTCGCAGCTGTAATCCATGTTAAATGATTGATTTTTCCTGAATTTTTCATCATGATCGAACAAGGTTGAATTTTCAACTTTTCTGGAATTTTCTGCAATTCTCTTGAATCTTGATAGAAATTCCAGAAAAGTTGAAAATTCAACCTTGTTCGATCATTATGAAAAATTCAGGGAAAATCAAACATTTAACAGGAGTTGCCGCTGTGAAAATATTTTTTCAAAAATTTTTTTTCCGACCGGGAAAAATCCGAATCACCGAAAACAGGGCACATTTTCGTACTTTTATTTTTCCCCGAATTATTTGACCAACTTAATTTCAACCGATTTTAATGAAAACTTGGGTTTCAATGTAACTTTGGAATGTCTTTCGATTGGTGTAATTAGTTTTGCTGTGCTGTTTTTGGTTCTTGCTGTACAGGGGGTACTTTAGTTAATTGATACCCTGTACTTTCTAATTTTAAAATACTAGATGTAAGTTGTTATCCATGGTGAGGAATTTATTTCTATATCTTATAGATGATGGTCCATGTTACCTCTTCAGTCTTAGTGAAGACAATGACATTATGATCAACAGAGAGATAATTACCATACCTTGTCTCTCAATAGACGCAACCGCACTTAAGTTATTTCGGAGGAATGCGACTGAAGATGGAAAATGGGTAATTCTGTATTTGTGGCATTTGTACTTGGAAATCAATTAATTTGTAATCAGAAAATGAATTTATCATCATTTGAATTTGTAATCGTAATCGCATTTATCAGATAAATTTATCTGTGATTGATGGAATTAGTCATCAATGTCGAAAATGAATGAAATTGTTTTCAGTAAAATACATACTTCCCCGAATAAATGCACTACCAAAGAAATTGTTTATGGTTACTTTATGTTATTTATGGTTAAAAATTACATAATATTGCTATAATTACCTTTAGATTGATGAAGAGTTAGAAATTGACAACAATTCCTTATCATACGATCCTATGGAAGGCTTCAGACTGAATACAACACTGCTAACAAATTCAGAGGGGAATCATTTTTGTCATTGCAATTATTCTACACAGAGAGGGTCCACAGAGAACAGTATGTCCTTTTCTATAGGAAAATACAGTAAGGTTCTAGTTAATTTATGTACTGATTACTATTAAGATGGAGGTTGATGTCAACAGTCGGTCTCAACAGAACTGAATAGATCGATGTATTAATGATTTCCTAAATTTTGAAATGAAAAAATACTATTTTTATATATGTAGAAACAAATGTACCACAAAATCACACTATAATTGTGTATCATCAGGAGAACAATTTTAATATAATAACTGGTTCGAGTAAAACTCTATTTGATTTGGAATGTATGCATCATATGAAGAACGTTACAATAGAAGGAGAGCATAATGCTTATTACAGAAATGAAAGTTTATTCTCGCATTCAAAAAGGTAAGATTGCATTTTTATCCGGATTAATTTTTATGCAAACTACTGCTTTGTAGAAAATCCTATTGATAAAGATGTTGACAATTTTGGGAATCGTATTTCTCTGTAATATTTAGTGCACAGATTTCTGAATTTCCGTTCAATATAACCATTAAACATTACCAGGACGGAATTTCGTCACCATACTATTTTGCCTCTGCTAAAGTGCCTTACTTAAACACATCTGAAAGGACTTATCTCAAAATTGTAAGCAGATATGAAAATGATGAATATGCTGAGCATAAAGCTAGTCTTAGGTGTACTGATGGCAACATTACTTTACGTAACTGGAATATAGAGTGGGTAGGCGGAAGTTTAAACGCAGGTACATATTTTTGGATGTACAGTATGTCTATAATGCCCCAAAACGACTGTTGTTTTCCCATTCAAATTTTTTTGGGAGAAAGTGAGATAACACTGGATTTACGCCAAACTTGACCTCAGCAGCAATTTTGAAAAAAATTTGAAAATTTTTTTTTGAAATTTTGATGTTTTGAAAATTTTTTGAAAATAGCTCCTGAGGTCAGGCTTGGTGTAAATTGTAAATCCAGTGTTATCTCAGTTTCCCCCAAAAGAATTTGAAAGGGAAAAAAACTTAGTCGTTTTGGGACATGTCAAGAGACTTAATAGACATACTGTAGTGTTCTATGTATTTTTAAAGATGTTTAAATATATCGTCTGCATATATTTATGCCTTTGTTATTTAGAATACAATGATGGGCCACTGAGGTATTACAATCATATATTCTACTGCAATTCTGACGAAGACGAGTTACGACGCATTGAATGTAAAACGCCTATAGAATGTCGATCGTTTTTAAAATGCGTAAATACAGCGATTTTTGTTTGTTTCAAATATTTTACAATAAAACGTTTTTGTATTTTATTAATTCTTGTTTGATTATCATTTTCAGTTAGAAACCACGGAGGTAGCAGGGAAACGACAGCCAAAGGTGAACTGCGACAAGGATATATTAACTAGAAAAGGGACACATGGAGCATCTCAGGAGATATTTATTTCCAAAGACGATTATAGCTCAACGAGGCATTTGAAAAGCGGAATCGTGCAATGCTTAGCCAGCACGTTTAATATACTGCAACCCTACTTCCAAGGATTTGACAATCAATTATGTAAGGCGGATCAGCTACTATTTATACAGCATTTATTGAAAAAATAGGGAAAGTTAATTGCGCCTCAAAAATAATTTGTTTGCCTTAAAAATAATATTACCTCATGTACTCATATAAGAAATGCTTCGCCACATGCTCCTTGATAAATATATTAATCTACCCTCAATTAGCGATTAGTAAAGTGCTTTTACTTCAACTTATACTGTGTTCTTTCATATAATAAATTACATTATGTGCATTAATTTGTATATTAAACTTGTGTTAAATGCGATAAAAAATTTAGCAATATTACGAAGACGCATTATACGTTGTGGTTTAATTTATTTCGTCGAGTAATAATACAGCGTAGATTGCTATTCACTGATGTGAGACAAATTTCGTTGAGGCAAACCTATTATTTTTCAAGTTTTGCTAATTACTAGCTAAAAACTTACATTTAAATGCTATAAATATTTGCTCTGTTGTTAGATGTTACAACGGAGCCGCCTATACACGCAATAATAAAACTGAGCATGCTTAGTACTGAAAGTGATCTCTACACCAATGGGCGGCAAACATTGCTTTGTGAAGCACATCAATTTTTGTGTGATCATGGAATTCAGTGGGATTTTAAACATCTTAATGGCACCTCAATTTTGCCTGGTAGGTGAATACATGTTAACGACAGTGAGCCAAATTAGGCAATTAGAAAAATGCCTGAAGGCAGCCCGGCTATTTTCATTTAGCCGAGGCATTTCCTGAAAGGCCTAAAATTTCACTCGGCATAAAGGAGACTAGTCTTCAGGCATTTTCCTAAATGCCTACTTTGGCTTATTACCGCTAACATACATAAAATAGATTGACTTGTGAAATCCGGGCTTCAATTCTGGATATTTTACAATTGTTTTAGATTTTCTACACCATGTACCGGAAGAGGAATCAGATTTTCTGTATCCGAAAAGCACCATTGAAGTGTCATTTGCGGAGGCCACTGAAGTAGAAATTGTGTGTCTCGCTCCTCCGATTTATAAACGAGAGTGGCAAAACACGACGACAATCCTTAAATTAAAAAGTACTTCCAGTCAACTACTAATAAAAACAATTCTACTTTCTTTTGCAATTACTGGATTTCTTAAGAAATAAGACAAATGTGTAGTATTTTTGTTGATAATTGTTTTCTAAAAAAGATTAACTAACTTTATTGTCCTGCTAGAATCTCTTCCTCCTGAATTCTACAGTAAAGACACTGATGTGTATTTTGATGAAACCAAAAACGACCAAAGTATCACTTGTCAGGCTAACGGATTACCACAACCACAAATCCGCTGGATAAGAAATAACGAGGTTACAGTAGTTCTTTCTGGCAAATATTTTATAAATATAATGGAAGCTACTGTATTGAAAAGTATTTTTGTTTTGATTAGGTTATCGAAGATGAGTCCAGAATAACCGACAGCGTAATAAAAAGGTTCTGCTGTTTCCTACTTATAATGAATCATTATCTGGAGAATATATTTGTGAAGCTTCAAATATTGCTGGCAATAAGTCTTTGCGCATTCAAGTATTTACCGGTAATTCAAATACAATTCGCAATTTATTGAAATGCAAATGAAGAATTTTGAAATTTGAAAACTCCTTTCTAGCTTCCCCAAGTGGCCTTTTTTCACAGCAGAATATTCTAATTGCAATAGGCTTCTGCCTAGTGATTTTCATTTTGCTGGTATTCATCGTCATTTATCTTAGAATGGAAAAGGTGCACCACAATTTATTTTTCATTAAAATTTTATAATACCTTTAAGTAAATTTGAACATAAAAGATTGTAGTATAAAGTGCTTCATATTTAAACCTTATTTTTTTAACTCAATAAAGCTTTTGATTTGAGTGTGAGATAATGCATAGTATATAAATCCAATTTTATAAAAGTGCTACTCGGAGGTATCCATAATATGCAAAGTGCAACCTGTTGCTGCTCAGAAAAACTAATTTGTATGCTTGACTTTTGTTTAGATGAAAAAGTATCGAGAAATGAAACAAGCTATCGCATTACTAAATGGAAGTGCAGAGAGTACTGATAACCCAATAGAATTACCTTTCGACACGAACTTAGAATTAAAGAAACATTCCTTTCATTTGGGTAAACAAATCATAACCACATAATTACAAGTATTGCTTGCAAAATAAAAAAGTTCTGTTTTATATTATTGCATTTCTTTTTGAATTAGACAAGGGGATGTTGCTGGGGAAGGGAGAATTCGGAGAAGTGTACAAAGGACGGATTGCAGGAGTGGATGGTTTTATTGCATTCAAGACGTTATCCCGGAATTGCAGCATTAGCCACACTAAGGCATTAGTTGCAGAAATAAAAATGCTAATGTATGTTGGAGAGCATCCTAATTTAGTTGAACTTATTGGGGTCTACAGAAAAGAAATAAAACAAGGTAACTAATATTTAGGCCCATTTTCCACACTTATTATGTAATATAAAAATTGTTGCCCCACGTGGTCACGTGACTTCCAATATCTTAGGTATTTTGTACATGGCACTCGAGTTCTGTGACTTGGGTTCATTAGAGTCCTATTTGCGATCTTACAAACATCTATTCATCAAGTGTCCGTTCATATATTCACATATAAACACTGACAATGACAGTGGTCAAAGGTAAGGCACAAATAAACCAAACGCTATATTTCTCATTCAAAAATCTTTGTAATACTTTTACACTATATTCAATGAATTATCTTAAAGGGTGGGAAATGAGGTTCGGGATTCGCAATCCATTCATTCAATGAAAACCTTAATAAAGTGGTGCTATCAAATTGCCAATGCAATGGAATATCTCGGAACCAAAAATGTAGGTGTAGTATATGATCTCTTAATTTTACTATGAAAAATTAGCAGTATACTCTATCTAATATGCATCGTAGTTAAAAATTGCGGACGTACTAGTAAATATTTCAAAGTATTCAATGAATACCGTTACTTTTAACACAACAGGTAGTACATTCAGATTTGGCTACAAGAAATGTTCTTCTGACGATAGAAGCCAACGCAAAAGTCACAGATTTCGGTCTAAGCCGGAGAACTTACAACTACACTGAATACGTGAAAACGGCGAAGGATGCTTTGCCGTGGAGATGGCTCGCGTTGGAAAGTCTGTTGACAAATACCTTTTCTAGCAAGTCTGACGTGTGGGCGTTCGGGATAACTCTGTGGGAAATATTCTCTTTGGGAGAGATGCCTTATCCTGGAATGAATCCTACACTAGAGTTTGTGGAAGAACTTAAAAATGGACTGAGGAATCTTAAACCGAATTATGCATCCCAAGAACTGTAAATTTTCAAACAACTTGGTTAACATTTCTGCAATGATTATTAAATATGGAATGTTTTAATTTTGGTGTTGCAGATACCAAGTGATGTGTGAATGTTGGCATCCGGATGCAAATCAACGGCCGTCCTTTTCAGCCCTAAGAATAATATTTCAAAGTGCTTTCTCTCGAAATGAGGCAAACATCCATTCCAAGGTCAGCACTCAAAATACTTTTAATTATTAATAATATCACCCATTCAAATACAAACAGTTTTCAAATCTTTTCTGCCTTTTAGATATCACAAGATTGTAATCTCGAGCAAATCGCTAAGGAATTATCAGCCGCCGTTTATTGTGATTTAGAAGAACTATGAATACTTCATGTCTACTCGCATTACACAAAACAAAAATCATAATTACTGCACTCCAATACATTAAATGACAAATTAGTAGGAAAGAGTATGAAGATAGAATTTAGCTATTTATAGAAATAGTTAAATGCACATTGATAACAAATTGTATTTCGGTCAAAATGAAATAATTTTCACTTAACATTTAATTCAACCATTTTCTGTAGTTATGTAGTAGTAACTCATTCCGTAAGACTAAAGTTCAAATAGACAAAAGTCGAGTTTCGTAGTTGTAAAAAATAAACAAAATGTATATCCATTGGACTACTTATACTGTATAAGTTATACAACTATATACAACTATATAACTGTATAAATTATACAGTCTCACCTTTTCTGATGTGTTATTTTATTTGCTTAAAGCGTAATTTATTTAGAGGTAAGCCGAATTCTTGGAGTTAGACTGAATTCAAAATACATATATACATATTATCATGTATTCTCCTATCATGGCATATTCTTTTATTTTTTAGCTGCTGGATAGAACCTAGATATAGAGTACTAAAACATTCGTGACTTTACTGGAAGACTTCAGCTACTTTTCTATAGAACTGAACCCCTAGAAATTTCTGTTTGTTTAAACTAAAATTCTTGTAAATGTCACGCAAGCAATTTGCTACTCGTTCTATGATATTTTTCAGACTGGTTTAAGTTTCACACACAGACAGATTTAAAGTTAATACTCCTCTGTTTGAATACTCCAATGGATAACATAAGGGTCTTCAACAGGTAATTAAAGCGTGTAGGCTGATGTACATGACAAACTGATTCCTACGTAGATGAAAGACGCGAAATTCGTGTAATTCAATCTTCCAATAGTGGAGACTCATACTAAAATGATGATAATGTGCACCTATTGTCGATTATTCAATTTTACGCTTAATGTAAACTATTTCATCCCCACTGGAACACGAGAATATCCCGAGCTCGCCGTATTTCTCCGTTTTGTGGAATAACTATATTGGCTGCCGTCAAATTCAAATTGATTTCCAAATATCTTATCATAATCACAGACTAACGAGTAACTTGTTAGTGTTTACCACAAAGCTGTTGCAAGTTTCTGAAAGTTTTTAATGTTTTGTCAAGTTTTATTTTGTAATATTGTGGTAAATTAACATCGACCGTCGTCATTAGAAAGGTGCTAAAACAAAATGACTTTTTCAAGGAAGAATGCTAACACAATTCCTTCATTTCCTTTATTATTATTAACAATGTGTGCAATTCAATTCATACACGTATTTGAATTTTTTTGTGCATTTCATAATTTATTTGTGCATTTTTAGTTTTGTATTTGTCAGTCCGCATTTTGTACGTTTGATATATGTGTGCGTTTTACATAATATGCTTGTGGAAAATGAAGCAAAGCAACACAGTTTGATTTGCAGATTATCAATAGGGGAAGTATAACCAGAAAGTATAAACAGCACTTATATTTCCAAAGACTAAAGTCAAATATTTTTCCAGTAGAAAAACCAAAATGGGAATAATGGCCAGATATCCGAGAACGTGAAAAATTGCACCAATTTTCATGTCAAAGCTAAGGCTCCGAAATTCTCGTTCAGATTGTTTTTCTTTTTCGAAAAAACTCGTTACAGAGAACATGAAATGTTTCAGTTGTCGCCAAATGTCTAATAGTCCCATTTCATTCAGTTCTTGGGCAACATTCAGAAGTTCATGCCGAAAACATCCGTTAGATAACCATGAATAGGGAACATCATTTATATGCTCGATTGTACGTATACATTTCAATGATGGAAGGTCCTGTTGCATATTGTAAAGCAGTACTTCATCAGTATTTCTTGTGTCAACAAAGAGTTTAAGTTTCGTGTCTGACAAACATAATTTTTTTATTTCATCGACTGAACTCACACTAGAGTTATCAATATCGTAAATATAAACGCTCGAGTTTAATTTGTCTTCAATACCATATTGTGCGAAATAAGGACGCACAATATAATAGCCTTCCTCTTTGGATAATCCATATTGTCGTCCAATGATAGAAACTATTTTATAATCATTTAGAATCAGTTCCTTGAAATTGTTCATTCTCTTTTTGTCTACGGGAGCAACAACTTCGTTTGTGATGTAACTTTCATATAGAGTTAACAGAATATTTAACACCAAGCACAGAATTGCATAGATTAGGAGTTTCCTTTGGTTGTGGTTTTGTCTGAGAAGAATGGCAATGGCGGAAAGGAAGAAGTTACTAATAGATTCAAATGTCAGTTTTTGTTTTGAGATTCGAAATATTAGTGCATTGCCTAAAAGACAGCAGATTAGCAATAATAGCCACGTACTCCTGTCCATTATGTCCATCCAGATAGCCAATGGCTTATCGTGATACGTTTCTTCCTCTACACAGTACAGGAATTGATATTCCCCAGGATATGTTAAATATATGACTTGTCTCCTCTTGTACACAAATGCATCTACATAAGCGTCTTCCAAAGACATCCAGCCACAAATAAAACTACTCATAACACCAGTACTCTTTATGTAGGCAGATGTGAAATTTAAAAAGTCAGCCATTACTTCGACGAGCGGATATTGTCCTGCTCCTTCAATACATTCTTCAAATAAACCTTTGTTAATAATAACGTATGGAGACGAACCACATTTCCGTCTATTTCTAAATGTTCTCCTAGACCAATGCTCCGTAAAGATGGTTTTCTTATGAAGATTTCTATGCAAACCATTTCTTGTGAATCCTCTCTGTATTTCTTGTGATGTTGTGAAATCAATGCTTGCAAACTCTTTGGTGAATAGTGACACTGTTAGTACTAATAAAGTTGACCAGTAAGTTAGCTCGGTTTATTTTCGACTGCTTTTATTTTCATCTTACATCTTGTATTTATACACAGTTACATATGAATCATACATACATTACACATTGACCGTAGAGACGAAGTCAATACGTTTACACAAGGCTAAGAATCGGAAGCAAATACATTAATGTCATTATTGTCATAAACACTATACTATTATTTCTTAACCTCGTTCTCACCAGTATTACCCTTACATTTTATTTGCATGATGTCATGCAGACCTCATGAGAGTAACACAATAACAACACGTAACTTTTTAATTATAACACTGAAAGCATCTCGACTTTATCTGGAGCATGGTAATATTACGCCTTATTGGATTACCATAAATAGTAACGATAGTTCTATTTTAACACCCCTCTTAATCCAAAATGTATTAATGTCTACTTAGCCACAAATACACTCTTCGTCCAAGTGATCGTTATATTCCTTCAAGTTCTCTGTTTCTGCTTGCTGCGATGTGACTACTTGCAAAGTCATTACTCCATGAGCTTTGCTGGTCTCTCCTTTCTGCTTGGGTGCTCCTCTCCTCATCCGCCGCAGGTTCCATCCCAGCACCACGAGTGCGATGATAACAACAACCACACATATGCATATGGAAATTGTTTTTATCCAATCAATGCCATGATTATTCCAGTGATCCGGATTTAGCTTTTCCAATATTGGAAATGTGCTATTAAGCTCATCCCAATTTATCAGAGGTGTGAGGTGCCATTCCAGCTGCTCCATTTCCAACGGGTTTTCTTTTTGGTTATATACCAAATTCATCGTTTTTCCCGTATAAGTGACGTTATTTAGTGTAAACGTTGCTGTCAGTGGCAACGTAAATACTTTATTAGGACATTTTACTTCTCTGTTTAGCCCAACTTTCATATCTAAGCCGGGGCAGTATATGTAAACTCTGTTGTTAAAGGCTTTGATTTGCACAAAGTCCGCATCATCTCCGGCTTGGCTAGGTACGCATTTCTGTACCTCAAACAGAGTCTTCTCACTTAGATGCGATTTTTGCTTACACTCTTTTGCATGTGTAAGTAGTATATTTCCTTTTGCTTCAAACTCAGTGGTGTAAACGCAATCTTCCCCAAAGGAGATTAACGCATTACTAGGTCCATTGTACACCAATCTGCATGTCTCAGTTCCCTTCTTCAGCATTAGTGTAAATGCGTCTGCTTCCACAATGGTTAGGTTCTCGTTAACCATTGGCACTGCAAAATCTAAGTAGATGGCTTTTCTTAAGGTATCCATGACGCATTGCTTTGGAGTTGCATATTCTATAGGGCAATTCTCTGCACAGGGCAAAGTAAAATTCAGGTAATGAAAGAACGTGTCATCCATCAAACCCCTTTTCCATAATTTTGTTGTTTCCAGAATTACGCTTCTCCCTACCATTAACTTAGAAGTCAGGTAAGCTACAAGGTACTGTATTTCGAGTACTTGTTCTTTAAACTGATTATTGTCTTCAATCATTTTATTGACTGATATTCCGAGTTTCTTAACTTCTTGTTGTAGAAACAGAAGATTTTTGCTCTCTATTTCAGCCTTGTTTTCCAAGTCATCCAAAGTGCGTTCAATTTCAGCTTGACGTACCTCTAGCTGATCAGTTTTATGTATGGCGTAGGCTCCCATCCCAACGCCCGCACTTGCAGTAGCTATAATCAGTATGAGTCCGATGGCAATAAATATTGCCCTTTTTTCTCTTGGCCGAAAAGTCAATTCTCTGGTTGGGCATAACTTTTCCAGTTCATTTAAGAACAGTTCTTCATAATGCTCTTGACACTTGTGCTTAATTCTTGCCGAAACCGTGTTAGAAAGTCCAACCAACGGCAATAGTTTACATGGTGAAATCAAGTTGATTTTCAGATTAACACTGTTGTAGCCCACTACTGCTGGATTATAGGTTCGTTTCCACAAAACTGGTGTTCCCGTTTGAAACATTTCGCACATTCCAAAACTCAGTGTCATTATTTTCAAGATAAGCACTATGAGACTTGAGTAGCTGAAACTCATTCGTGGCCTTTTATTCGGACCTTGTATTCCCATCATAGCTTTTCGTTTTCTTGGATTCTCTTCTTTCTGTATGGGTTTTTCCTTTATGCTGAGATTCATCTTTTCCCTGTTCGTCTTGAACTCTTTTGCAGGCAAGGCCTTAGTAAATGCATCAGCCACTAACTCATTCGTAGGCATGTATGCAACCTTGAGCTGACTTGACTCTACCATCCAACGGAGAAAGTGCCACCTCACTGCAATATGTTTGGTCCGGTCATGGAATTCCGGATTTTCTGCCAATCGCATGGCGCTTTGACTATCGGTGTAAATAGTAAATGGTTCATCCCAGGATATTGCATTCAGGTCGCACAAAATATTCTGCAACCATATGCCTTCCTTACTGGCTGTTGCCAAGGCAACATACTCCGATTCTGTGGAGGATTGCGCTATTAGTGTTTGACGCCTACTACTCCAAGACAGGGGTGAATTATTCACTGTAAATAGGATCCCAGAAGTAGATCTCGTAGATGTTTTATCTCCTGCATAATCTGCATCTGAATATCCTACTAAGTCAAGTGATACATTTCTCATATACATCAGTCCTAATCCGTGTGTATGCACTAGATACTTCAGTATCTGCTTTGCTGCTTTCATATGTTTCCCTTCATAGTTTTGGAAGTATCGTGATAACTTGTTTACAGCAAAGGTAATATCCGGCCTTGTACATCGGCTGATGAACAATAGTGAGCCAACCAATTCTTGATATTTCAGTTTCGGATCATGCCTGTTTTCAATTAGATCGGGTTCCAAACAATGAGTTTGGCTCATTGGAATATCAGCTCCTCTGCACGATTGCATGTCAAATCTTTTCACCAGATCCCACACATAATCTTCCTGGTGTAGTTGTACGAATTTCTTGGTGTTGTTCACCTCCATACCCAAAAATCTTCTTACATTTTGTGTGACTGTCAAGCTGAAATCATCCTCCAAACTTGCGATGACAGCTCTCAGATGGTTTTTGGAATTTCCAGTAATAAGCCCATCGTCAACGTACAGTCCAACAAAAGCCTGTCTGTCCTCATCATTGTATATAAACAGACAAGAGTCATACAGTGATGGGCGGAATCCGATGTCAATTAATTTGGCTTTTATTAGCTTATGCCAATTTCTAGGGCTTTGCTTCAATCCATACAAACCCTTTCGCAATCTGCAAACAAAGTTTCCTTGCACCTTGCATCCTTCCGGCTGTAGCATGTATACTTCCTCTTTCAATTCGGAGTTGAGGAATGCAGTGCTAACATCAAACTGCCAAATATCATGATCTTTTGCAGCAGCAGCAGCAAATAGTGCACGTACAGTTTCATATCGAATGACTGGAGCAAAAGTTTCGTGATAATCTACACCGTGTGTTTGCCCACATCCTTTTACTACTAAACGAGCTTTGTAGCGGACTCCACCTTCAGGTTGCCGTTTTACTTTGAATACCCAAGTGTTTCGTAGTATTTTCTTGCCCATAGGTCTTTGCACTAGTTCCCACGTCCCATTTTCTAGTTGACTTTTCAATTCCATGTCAATAGCTTCTTGCCATTCCAACCTGTTTCTTCCACTCATGGCTTCTTGGTATGACATAGGTTCCGCTAAGTCCCTGGCATCTACGGTGAGTTGATCAATCTTGTCTCGGAGTTCCACTGCACTGTAGCCTTTTCTACCTGTTTCGTAATTCCTTGGGTCGGTATATCTGTCCACTGGCCTGGACTCCCTTGCTGATCTCCGTGTTTCCACTTGCACAGGACTTTTAGTTGGTGATTTCTGTGTGGTTGGTATTTGAGTCAATTCATTTTCCGCAGTTTCCATTTGCTCACTCCACGACTTTTCCAAATTCTCTATTTTTTCATTTCCTGTATCTATTACCAAGATATCCTTATCGTCTTCGTCCATATTTTCAGGTGGTGCAGTGACACGTGCTGGAATTATTCTTGTTTTCTCGACTTGGGAATTATTCTGAATTACTTCGTCATAATTTTTCTCTTTGATGATTTCAAAATCACCAATTGGTCTTGGTCTGAAAGGAATCAAGTCCTCTCTAAAGTCCACATGTCTTGAATTAAAGTACTCGTTACTCTCCTTGTCCCAGAATCTGTACTGTTTTGTTTCAGGGATATTTCCAACTAGAATCCCTTCTCGGGTTCTTGTTGTCCATTCCCCTTTAGGATTCAGCAACTTAATACAAGCTGAACAACCAAAAATTCGAACATGCGAAAGATTTGGCTTTCTACCCGTTATCATTTCATACGGGGTTTTTTCCACATTCGTGGAACTCAGTAGTCTGTTCAGAATGTACACTGTATTTCCAACCGCATCCTGCCAAAAAGTATCTGGTAACGCTGCCTCCAACAACATCGCACGAGCTAAGTTGCGTATAGTCCTAACATCTCGTTCTATCTTTCCGTTTGATTGAGAGCAGCCAGCAGGAGTTTCTTCATGTATTATTCCATTCTCGGATATATATCCTTTCCACACGGCATTTTTGAATTCTCCTCCTTGGTCAGATTTTACTCTTTTTACTAAATTTCCTGTTTGTTTGCTGTAAAAGTTGACAGCATCCATCAGATTAGTAACGGTTATTCCAGCCTCCTTGGTATTTTGAAAATACACGATGCGATGATTCGAGGTGTGCTCCTTGACAAGAAGAAAGTATCTGTTGCCTTGGTTACTTGTTGCGACTGCATGGACTAAGTCTGTATGTATTAGTTCTCCAACTTCATACACTCTTTCACTTTGAGAGTGATAAGGCTTTAACGCTGCTTTTGCACGTATGCATACACCGCATTTATAGCTGTTCTCTAGCTTATCTTTAGGGCCGATGAATGCAGCTCTCGAATCAATGGTCTTTTTAATGTACTCAAAATTTACATGTCCAAGTCTCTCATGCCACCGGGGCGACTGGACACAAGCCAAAGCAGTGGATTCTTGCTTGGGTCTGAAAAGCATGACCTGCATTGTATTGGGCTCTAATCGTGATTGCACACTTCGTTTTCCATCTGGGTTGTAGAAAATTGTACCTTCCTTGGTACCCGCGATTGTGTAGCCTGCCTTGAGAATTACGTTTTGTGAGAAGAGATTTGCGCCGCCTGGTAAGTAGAGTACATTCTTCAACTCAACTGTTACCCATTGCCCGTTAATATATGCATCTACAGTAACCGAACCACCTCCGGGGCATTGTTCGTAAACATTAGATGCTACTTGAAGACTCCTTGGCTTGTCAAACTTCTCGTAAGAAGTGAACCAGTCTCTTACTCCACATACGTGTACGTTTGTTCCACTGTCGCCACACTACCAGACTTCTTCTGTTTCAGTAAACGCAAGACTTCTCATCTTGTCTACTATCTCTCGTGTGTGGAGGTTGATGTTCATGTCACTTTTTGCAATAAATGCCCGGTTCTCATCTCCTTTTTCTTCTACTTTATGGACCTCTGACTTAAGTCTCTTAGGGGCGCGGCACTCAGAGCGCCAGTGCCCAGGCTTATCGCAATTAAAGCATTTGCCTGGTTTCTTGCCCTTTCCTTTCTCAGGATTAGCAGAATTCCCTTTATCCTTTACTTTGTTTTCAGGCTTAGATGCTTTATTGTCTGATTTTTCTGCATTTTGATGTCTCTTGCCCAAGAATACTTTTTCAATTTTAATTTCCACCTTTTTCCAGCTATCCTGCCTCGACTCGTGCTTCTTTAGCATTTGTATCATGTTTGCTACAGTTTTCTGTGCAGCATCTAATATATCCCAAGTTGCTACGAAACTGTCGTAGGAGGGGCCTTTCATTTCATGCGTAGCCTTTGCTAATATAGCAGCCTCATCTACGTTCTTATAACCTAGAGCGGTTAACCTGCCAGCAATTGTCTGTAATTTACTTACAAATTCTGTAGGGCTGATTTTGTCCATCGTGAGTCCATAGAACTCTTGGAGAAGTTGCTGTTTTGTCCATACTGTGTTCGTCCCAAACGCTCCTTCCAGTGCAACCCACATTTGGTTTGCCGTAGTACAGGAAAACACATGGCAAGTTATCTTTTCTTCCAATGTTTGCAGTATCATGCCCATACCTGCATGATTACCTGTATCCCACTCCAATTGCTTGTCTGTGTCTGTTGCATGTCTTGCTAGTGTTCCGAGTACTATCTTATTAATACCGGAAGCCCAGAACATGTTTTCCAGAGTTTTTTGCCACAATGGAAAATTATCAGATCCTGATAACTTTTTCACTGCCGCCACATCTAACTTAAACGTTTTAGACATTTTCACCATTAGAAACAAACAAGATTTTGATTCACTTTGTTATATTGGTTGTTTTCTCAATCAGTACAGTAAAGTAGACAGTATCCTTTCCAATCTCTTGTCTGCACACACTACTGTGATTCTCACACAGCTTGTAGTAGACAAAGATAACTAGAAGAATATGCAAATAGGCACTGGGCAGTAAGTTGCCCAAGAGTTAAAGTTTCTCACTCACGATATTTACTGTGCAGATTTATCACTCAGGTTTGCGTTTGTCACTCACAAGTACAGAGTATTCAGCAGAGCTGAACTGAAGCTACAGTTCCACTTCTCTCGCGAGTAGTAGAAAGTGCAAGTCTGAACTTCTCATTCAAACAGAAAACTCTCAATAGCTAGACATCCTCCAGACCGATTTCTTTGAAATTTTTTGTCAAGATGTTTTTTCGAAAATCACTTTTCAGAAATTTTCTCAATTTCCAAAGGCTCCAAACGTCGTGCTGATAACGTAATAAAGTTGACCAGTAAGTTAGCTCGGTTTATTTTCGACTGCTTTTATTTTCATCTTACATCTTGTATTTATACACAGTTACATATGAATCATACATACATTACACATTGACCGTAGAGACGAAGTCAATACGTTTACACAAGGCTAAGAATCGGAAGCAAATACATTAATGTCATTATTGTCATAAACACTATACTATTATTTCTTAACCTCGTTCTCACCAGTATTACCCTTACATTTTATTTGCATGATGTCATGCAGACCTCATGAGAGTAACACAATAACAACACGTAACTTTTTAATTATAACACTGAAAGCATCTCGACTTTATCTGGAGCATGGTAATATTACGCCTTATTGGATTACCATAAATAGTAACGATAGTTCTATTTTAACAAGTACTTCAATGTCCCCCTTAGAATTGATCACCATAAAATAAACTGCATTCGTCAATCTCCAATTCAATTGATCTACAAAATTGTATTTGATTTCCTCAAAATGATTCTTTGTGCTAATTATTAGAAACTTCTCGTTTGGTCGATCCCATTGTCGACCAAAATAAGCAGGGAATGTCCTGATTCCTTTAATTAATTTCTCAGGTGGTTCCACTATTGCTAAGACCTTGCCATTCCTGTTTGATAATGAACTCGGGTATTTAAATCCTCCTTTATATTTAGCACCCCATGTAGTGTAATTAATAGTTGCGGCATCAATTATTGTTCGTGGTGAGAATACAATTTTTTCAAAGACGCAATCCATCAAAGGATTGGCATATGAAACAATGTCAAAATCATAATTTGCAAGTGGCGAAGATAGAGTTTGGCATTCGGAACTGAAAATGCAAACAGAGAGAAGAAAAGCCGGGATATATTTTTTATGGGACACCATAGTTTTAATATTTTAACTAGTTCTAGAATATACAGTGAAGTCTAAATTAATAGTAGAGGAGTGGTGTATAAAATGGCTGAAGTGCACTTTATTGTTTTTCTTGAGTGTGATTGAACCCCTTCAGATACTTCGTGAAAGGTATTTGAATAACTGAGGAATACGAATAGCTTTGTCACTTTTGAAGCTGAGGATTGGCAAGGAAAGTAGAATTTTGGTTCCTGGGGCTACTGTCGAAGTAAGGTAAGCTCTTCACATGTTTTAAAAACAAATTTTGCTTTTTTCGAAGTGGATCCACTTTTGCCTAATTTGGCTCCAGGTTCAATAACTAGTTGTGACGAAAGTGGCTCAACTTCGAAATGCGAAATTTTATTCTAAAAATGCTGGGAAGAGTTTACCTTACCTCCCAGTTGCCACAGTAACCAAAATTCTATGTTCCTTGGCCGAGTGGAAAGTTTGATATTTGGTTTTAATTTTGAAAAAGGTTGTTGTTAAATTGGAACTGCAATTGCCTTTTGTGTGTTGAGTGATTGAGAGAGCAGAACGGTTTACGAATATGTATCATGAAGTACCAAATACTTAAAGCATATGTAGACATACCTCTTTCGTTTTAGCGTGCGCTAGCAATGTTCCCTCACATAATCGTATAACACACATCGCTCACACTCAACACAAAAACCCCATTTCGGATATAAGGTAAAAATTCCTTTTAGTTCACATGTTGAATTAGAAATTAAAAGCATTACAGAATAATCCCATTTCCATAAGTTAAATTGCATTTTCGATAAATTTGGTTGTTTTTCCTCGGAATTAAAAATACTCTTTTTGGTTTTTGCATTAATTCTATGGATAATTTAAATGTGTTAATTAGTATGCATAATATAATTTTTCCCACTGTTAGTCTCATAGTTCTTACATAAAAACATTGAGCAAGTAGCAAAATATGTGAGGAATGCAATCTTATTTATGGGCGAATGATTACTCTTGCACCTATGGACGATTCTTAAGGTAAAATAATAATTTTCGGGACTCAAATGGTCGACCAAAAGATTCACAATTATGTTTTTGGTTACATCATAAGAGGACAACAGTTCACAGTATAGTATACATCCCTAAGAAAAAATTTACTTTACGTGATATAAGAAAATTCCATACATTCGGTTTTCCCAGACAATATTTGAGAGAAATAGCTTGTGATATAATATTCAAAGAGGTGAGGTGAAAGTCGAGTTGGGTAGTTAAAACAAACTTATATAAGTCTACTCGGACTACTTTGAAGTTTTAGCTTTTCTAGCGTGTTACCTTATTTGCTTAAAACTTAATTTATTTAGAAGTCAGTCGAGTCGGCCAAATTGCAAACCTGGTCAGACTGGATTCTAAATATCATGTTCATGGTTTCGGTATTTCCCAGTTCCCACCCCAATAGTTTGGACACCTGGACAAGTTGGGGAATTCAGGAAAATTGCTAAAAAGCGGGAATTATGTCCAAACTTTGGGAAATTTGGGAAAGTTTATTGTACACGTGGAATCTAAAATATGCTAATAAAAATTTGGTTTAAAATTAAAAATTCTTAAGTATCTTAAAATATCTGAAGTACTAAAAGGGAAGCTACTAAAAATTTTCATCATGCTAAATAAATGCACTGTCCATTGTAGCAAAAGGTAACAATAAATTAACATAAAATAACAATAGCAGAAATCCTTGCAAAAATTGTGTAATTTATATAAAAACAATTTTATGCCGCTCGAAGGCAAATAGCTCATTACATAGAAATTTAAACATTTAAAATGGCTATGTAAGTAAATTGACCAAAATTGGTAAGCGACTTTTCAAATATCCATCTGTGTTTGAAGGTTCAGATAAAGGGGAAAATGTTGCAAGGCAAAGACATCTTATATTTTCCATATTGTTAGTAGAATATCTTTTCAATAACAATGTTCAGTTGCAATTTGAAACAACAATAGTTTTGCCTTCAAATGTTTCAAAACTTGCTTCATAACTTCATATTTGCAGAACAAAACATTGGACTACTTTATGGAGTTTCACGATTTCTGACATGTTCTTTTATTTGCTTTAAACTTAACTTATTTAGAGGTACGTGGAATTAGACTTAGACTAGATTCCAAACACATATGAATGTTATCGTATATTCTCCTATTGCTTATGTATTCTTTTATTTTGTATTCTTTAGCTGCCAGATATAACCCAGATGTAGATTATTAAAACATCCACGATTTTAGCAACCTTTTTGTAAAAGTCACAGTCTGGAAACTTCTATTTGTTTAAGCGAAAATTCTTGTAAATGTCACGCAATCAAGTGTGCTACTCTTTCTATGATATTTTTCAGACTAGTTTTAGGTTTAAAGTAAATACTTGGAATTGGAGTCTGTTTGAAAACTCTAATCTTCAACTTAAGGAGCTTAAACAGGAAACTCATCTATGGAATTCTTTGTTTAATGTTAAACATTCTGGTAACTGAGTATGAGAGTTACATTACAAGCGAAGTTGTTGCTCCTGTGGACAAAAAGAGAATGAACAGTTTCCGTGAACTGATTCTTAATGGCTATAAAATAGTTTCTCCTATTGGATCTATAACTGGATTTTCGGAAAGGCAAGGCTATTATGTTGTGCGTCATTTTTTTGCACAATATGGAATGAGGAACAAAGAAAACTCAAGCGTTTATATTTATCATACTCATCAGGTTAATGAGATATTTATTGATGATGTAGTGAATTTTTTTTTTGTCAAACGTGAAACGTAAACTCTTTTTTGAGCAACTAGATAATGGGGAAATCGCTCTTTACCACTTGCAAAAAGCTCTTTCCTTATTTAAATGTTTCAGAACAAAGAGCATTGATTGATTGATTGATTGAGAAATTTTATTGACCAATTATTAACCGTTACAAGTAGCATGTTATCTTCCATACATAGTCCTCTAAAATCTAAAATAAAGGGGGAAAATTATTAATTATTATTATATTTAGTTATAAAATTATTTTAGTAATTAAATAACATTTGTCAGCATTCTGCTTCGTTTTAATTATGCGAGATTTAGTGAATATTCTTTATATTTAGTGAATGATTAGTCTTCTCTTTGCATGATACAAAATTCTCGGATTCTTATAATGCAGCATGCTTATAATAAACCAAAATCGTGGTTATTTTATGGGTGTTTTCATCATGAACTTCTGAATGTTGTCCAAGAAATGAACGAAATGGGAATACTAGACCTTTGGAGAGGACTTACTCATTTGAAACCTCATATAAAGAGATTCAACGAAATAGAAGAGCAATCTGAAAGGGAAGTTCATTATTCCTATTTTTTTCTACTTGAAAGATATTTGACATTACTTTTTCAAAATATACGTGAGGTTTATACCTTCTGGTTGTACTTGAGCCTGTAAATCATTACACAGTTGGTATTTTAAAGTATTTTTCTTCTTGGTCTTGCTGTAATATAGTAATAAATATGGATGTATTTGATAATTTGATATTATGACATATTAAATGAATATTAAAAAACATTTAATTTAAAAAATTTGAATTTAGACTCCGACTTAGGATCTCAGAAATTTTCTAAACGGTTTCCTTGTAAGGCCTTTTGAAGTATGATTAATTTAATAGAAGTTTTTAACATTGAGACATTTCCATTTTGTCTTAAGAGCAATTTTGAACATTTGCCCTATCTATATTATATGAGCATATATATAGTGTCCTTGTAAGTTGACAATGACAAAAAGGTTATATGCATTGGTCGTTTCTAAATATGGAAACTGTGAACTATGTACATAAGACCTCAAAGAAGAAATGCAACTCGTTTGTAGTTTCCCCTGTTTGTGTCCACGAAATCATCACAGGCTATCTACGTGTTGTGTAATGGAATCCTTATCACACCAAATTCTGATAAGGGAAAACCAGGTCGACAGAAAAGCCATACTTCATTTGCAAATTCCTTCACTCATCCAAAAGGGGCTGTACAAAACGGCACCCCCTAAAATGGATTTGGCACCTTCAAATAAAAGGCATCCCCAATTAAGGGGATCATATTAAGTTATTATCTACATTGAAGTTTCTTTATTTTTTATTAGGTTAGGTTAGAAAAATACGCGCTGTGCTTTGCATTCTAACAAATATTTGTTGCTCAACAGTTTATCACGCTTCCTCAATTGTGAGGTGGTTTTTCTATTGGGGTGCGTTTTCAAGTTGTAGGACTATTTGGCAGGTATACATGGCAGGTATACTGGCAGGTATGAAAGGTATACAATGGAAAAATGTGAATGTGTCAATGGGCGTGCCTTTTATGTTGGAGGTGGGTGCCAAATCCATTTTAGGGGGTGCCATTTAGTACAGCCCCTTTTATTTCAAACCATGTGCAATTCGCCTTAATAAATGTGTACAAGCACCTTGGTATAATTTTTTAATCAATCATTTCTGATATTGCTGTCATATCGACGACTATAGTCACTGTAATATTCACACTGGTGCGTTTGGCTTTTGCGAGGTTCCTATGTTCCTAATACGAAAGTTATACCAGAAAATAAATTTAAGTACATACAAATTAGGTAAATGGAGGATTAGGATACAACAGCATAGATTAGCAGGTTCAAAAGTTTAATACACGTTTTTGCTCAACCAACGGTACTTCACCTCAAAGAATTTGATTTGATAAGCTTGATTTGATTAACAGCACCGACCAGATTAGACTGCTCAGAATGATTAATATTCACAAAACTCAATCAGAAACACCACAATGCATAAAAGTGGGAACGTTAATATTTATCATTAGTCATACAATCATTATTTCCCATTTCCCAACATTTCTCAGACGTTCAACAATAAAAATGGATTAAAATCGTTTTAAATACAATTTTTTAAAGATAAATTCGATTGCAAAAATTGTATTTTCAAATGAAATAATAACAATCAAATTATAGCCCCCAATATTATATTCAACTAAAATAAAGCATGTGCAGATTTTTCAATAACACTTTTGATTTCAAATTTACATTCTATTTGAATTTAAAAGTTAATAATTCTAACGCAGAAGATAATTTAGTCTAAATTCTATGAGCATTGTATGGCTGTATTCACAAAACATTAAAATGTCTAAATGAGAAAAATTGCAAAACAGTTTACATAACACTTCAGAGGTAATTTACTAAACAGATTTTCTGTTTTCTCTGTTTGTGTCCACGAAATCATCACATGCTACGATGCTACCCATTTGTTGCGTAATGGGATCCTTATCATCAAATCCTGATTGAATAGGTTCGACAGATTCGCATAATTTGGAAATGGGAATTCCTGCACGTAGGCAGACCACTTATAAATACTCATTGTAATGTAACCCATATTACAAATGTCGAAGTCCACGCAAGTGTAAGTTTTATAAAGACCAGACAGAGAGAGACGTACCTTTTGCGTTTCCTCCAAAGGTCAAGTGGTTGAAATTCTTAATGATGAAAAACAAAATTGTTTTTAAGTGAACAAAATGTTCAAATCAAAAATAGAATCTCACAAAAAGTCCTGTGCCGTAAGTGTAGTTACAATTATGAATGTTCTCGACTTTTGAAAAACTTCTCGCAAAAATTTTATAAAATGTATGCCAGATTTATTGACGAAAGAAAAATTGCTATTTTCATTTTATTCTTGGTATCGTTGACATATTTGTCACAAAGAAATATAAAGAAAATAACGAGTAATTTTCATTTTTGGTATAGAAGAAATCTTCAAAATGGTTTCCTTGTATGGCTTTTCTTGAAGAATAGTAATTAAGATAGAAGTTTTTAAAGTTGATAACTTTCATTCTTTAAACAGGCTTCTCCCTCGTATAATATTGTACACTTGATGGAAGTATGCAGCCTGTAAAACTTATTCAAGTATTAAAATCAATTTTCTGTTGTGCAATTACCTCACGCACAACTAAACATTGAACGAATATATTAATATATCATTGTATATACAATGCTACAGGGTACACAAATAGTACAAGGACAGATGGAGCATTCAATTCCTTCAAAGCACCGTTCGGCTATTTCAAATGTGTGGCAATAAAGCAATAAAATTGCATCAGACAATTTTCATGCTTTCCTGCAAACATTTAACTTCGATCATCGTGTTATCGTCATTTATTTATGCAGAACCGAACATATCGACGTGGCATCCACTTCTGAGAGAACCCTGATAAGTGGATGCCACGTCGATATAACTGACATACTTTATGCACAGCGCACCTGTAGTTGTCCACCATTTAAAGAATACACATTGAAGCCGACTGTTACTAATAATAAATAAAATGGATAAAGAAAACCGTTTGAAAATTCTCCAAAATTTGGATTACATTGCAACAAATCTTTGTTCTCTGCCTCGATTGCTAAATTTACTTCTCCAAGAATCAGTTATAAGCCAAGTGGAAGTAGAAACAATTGTAAGTTCAATAAATCAATATTTACTAATGAAATTCCATTTCTCAATAAATATTGTGAAAGGTAAGAATACACTTCAACATATTATGATTACATTTCACTACTTTTCAGGAATGCCTACAACCGAGATACAAAGCTGCAACAGAACTAGCAAATCTCATAACCAAAAAAGATAACAAAACATTCCCTGTGTTTATTACATGTCTTTTTGAAAGCGGAAACGAAACAATTGCTCTACGGTTAATGACCGACGCAAAAACTAAAGAAATGCGTCAACAAATTTGGTTTGGAGTTACAGCACCCAACAAATTTTATACCGGGAGACAAAAAGAAATGGAAGTATTAGAAAAGTATTTCGAAGATTGTGTGGCCCAAAAGACTTTATCAATTGTCGCATTGACCGGATTAGGTGGAATTGGCAAAAGCGAAATAGCTAAAAATTTTGCCAACTGGTTTTACAAACATGTCCAGGGTCACTGCATCTGGATGGACGCTGAAACTCATCAGTCAGTAGAGGAATCATTTAAGAACTTGGCTGCTCAATTAAAAATCAACCTCAACGATCAATTGGGCAAGGAAAGAATATTTCTGGAAATTGTCGAAGAGGTATATGAGAAGCTCTTTGGAGAAAACGTACTCCTGGTGTTCGACAATGTAGAAAATTACGATTCGTCGGTTTTGAAACTTTTGCTTAATTTATCTGCCAAAAAACCTCCAACAGTGTTGAGGCCTTTTGTAGTAACAACTTCCAGATTCGTTGAAGCAAATAAGCATTTTGGTTCTCTATGCAATCAAATAAACTTGGAAGTCTTAGGAAAAGAGTCCGCTATTAATTTCTTTTACAAATCTCTGAGTCTCAGTGAACCTGCAAAAGAAAACCTTCAGAAACCCATTGATAGATTGTGCCAAAGACTGCAATTTTACCCTTTGGCCATGCAACAAGCATTAGCATTTATCACCCAAAAGGCTCCTTCCAATGACGCTTTGAGTGAAGCAATTCAAATATATTTAGATGAAATGGAAAACATATCAAAAGATCTGCTAAATTATCAACTACCTCAATATGATGCATTGGACAGCACTTCCAAAACAACACTTGTCACGTGGAGAATTACTTTTGAGAAACTCCGAGAATTGTCTGGAGGATTAGCAGTCGACATAATGAATATAATTTCTTTTCTGTCCCCAGATAACATTCCTGCCCATCTTGTAATAAAAATACTCGAAAAGACGAAAAATATTTCAAATGTGGAAATCGTAGAAGATTTCTTTGATATTATTCGGAAACATTCCATGATAAATTCCCCAGATGTGAAAATAAAAGAGATGTCTGTTCATCGCTTAGTACAAGAAGTCACAAGAATAGAGTTAGGAGAACGAGGAGAGTTTCGATCAGTTTTGAGCGTAATAGTCAGATGCATGATTTCTATGCTGGAAGACGAAGAAATATCTCTGAAAGAACTCATTCATGCCCAAATGATGTGGCAACATCTAGGAAGAGAGAAAGTCATGATTGAAGATCATGCAGACCTTCCACGATGGATTTGCATTAAATTGCAGCATTCAGGAAAGTACCGAGATCTGTTGGACTTCAGTAGGGAATCATTTGGTTTGTTGAAATCCGTTCTTGGACAGAATAGTCGGCTAGCATTAAGAATGAAATACTGGGAAGGAGTAGCACTAAGGGACTTAGGTGAATATTCTGAGTCAATGGAAGTGCTGAAAGACGTTTATGAAAAACAGAAAGAGACGTTTGGTGAGGAGGACAAGGATTCTTTGGATACAGCTCAGTCATTAGGGAGTGCTTATTGGCGATTAGATAGAAATGAAGAAGCCCTAGAAACGTATAAAAATATCTTGGAAAAGACGGAACGAGTCTTTGGAAAAGAAGGTAGAAGGACACTTGATTTGAAACACAACATTGCTCTAGTACTTAAACCACAAAACAAGGGCGAAGAAGCACTTGAACTGTATGCAGAAGTGTTGGAAGTGCAGGAACGATTGTTGGGAGTGGAGGATCCTCATACTCTGACTACTAAGCACAACATTGCGACTGTTAAACTTAAACAAAAAGACTACTTAGAGGCCTTAAAAGAGTTCCAAGAAGTTCTGGAAATACGAGAGAGAGTCCTGGAAGTGAACCATCCAAACACTTTGCTAACTAAATATAACATTGCTGTGGCATATTATTATTTGGGTAGACACCAAGAAAGTCTGGAGATGTTCAAAGAAGTACACGAACATCATGTCCAAATACTCGGACCACGACATCCACACAGAATCGAAACAGAGCAATGGATAGATAAAGTGGAGATAGAAATTGCAAAGAGTGCAGAGAGTGTGTCCAAACCTAAGCGAAAGTGTGCGGTTCAGTAGCCTCGTCTCCCTCGCAGAACTTTATCGCATTCAACAATGTTCTGTTATTTTACAAAGCTTTTGTTCAATAAATTGACATTTTGTAAACTACTATACTTAAGAGTACTGCCAATGCATTTCCTTTAAATATTATCCAATTTCATTTATTGAAAATTGTCAATGCAGACTGCTCACTCCAATAAATAATATTTCATAGACTAGGCAAGCAGGTAATAGTTTTACTCCTATAGCTATTAGAAACCTCAAACATTATTAAAATAAGCCAATATAATTGCCACGTTCTTCACTTCTCGTATTACTTAATTCAAATTTTCACATTTTATTTGTCTACAAATATATTTTTCAATAGTAACTTAATACATATGTATTAGTTAAAGTATACAGTGTTTTCTTAAGAATTGAAAAACTAAACATATCATTCTAATTAGCTTGCTATTAAGACAATAACAACGACAGCGGTGGCGGGAAAAGTTATATCGTCAAAGAATGTTTTAATACCCAAGTTAAACTGATAAAAGCATTGCATTTTTTTTGTCATTAATTCTGATATTAACTCCAAAACATTTTTTATATTACGCGAGATATACAAAATGGTTTCTCTACGCATCTTAATTAAAAGCTGTTGCTTTTAAACCACTGAATTACGGTATTCATTACAATTGTTTTCTTTAATTTACAAATAGGAATTTTTAAATCTAGAAAGGCGTTTAAAACATTTGCCTTGTTTTTCATTTTCTATTTAGTCAATTAAGACTGAAAATTTCTTGAGTTTTTCTTTGCTATTTTCATAAACATTAACTGCTTACAATTCAGTTATAATATTTTTCATGGAATCGGTTTTTCAGAACTCTTAGCAAAATGAATGATCTAAAGTAAATTATTAAGTCAGAGGCTCAGAAAGACAACTGTTTCATGGTTTAATAGTGTATAAGGTGTCAGTTTTGGAAAGGATGTAAGAAATCCTCCAAATCGATTTATACAATAGCATAATGCAGCAGGTGTCCTTCTGTAGCAAGTATGGTCATTTCTCTTGCGTGTAGGACAGATCTCAAAATCATTTTTCTCAGCTTGGACAATATAATTTTCAGAATTGTTAAATTGAAAATTATTTTTTATTGCATTACCTTATGAAATGAGATACTACTGAAGTTAATACTTGAAAGCCTTTGTGGTACCTATACAACATATATTAAAAAAGGTTCATGAAATTTTCTTTTTATTTTCCAAATATTAAAATTGATTTAACATTCCAAATTCTTTCGAGCTTTTCTCTAATACCTTAAGATAATCTTTAGTTTTGCTTTCATAAAATGCTAGTAAACGCACCGAGGCGTTTTAGAAGTTAGGGCGTAGAATTTTAAGTTGTACAAAATAGCTAACGTATGCTCTGATAATTATTTTGAGCAACCCGAAATAGTTTTCATTTCAACCATAAACCAAACCGCACGCATTCTGTAAGTTATAGTAATAAATAATGTGATCATTGAAGCAATCTTATTACAAGACATATTTTAATGCACCAGTAATTATAGTAACTTTTTGCAAGCTTATAAAACTACGATCATAATTTACCTCCCCTTGCTACTAGAAATGATAGCAGAGTTAAATTCAACTGCAGCAGTGAAACGACTAAAATTTTTCAATTTAACCGTAGTTCAGTATTATCAAACCCTACAATATAAATGCAGCTTTAAAATAATTCTAGGTAGGCGGATTATACTTGTGAAATGTTGAAATTGTCGGATTATTATAGCACGGGTTGGTAAAATTTGGTTTACTGGAAACACAAAGGAAAAGTTAAAAGTTAGGGCACTTTATGGAAACTATTAATTTAAATTACAAAACCGAACTTGCCCAATAGGGAAACTAGAGGTCAGACTTGTTTTCAATATATTCTTATATAAAGACATTGCTTTCATAGGCACTTTAGGTATCGGGGCACCCTTTTAGCATACATCTCCCCAAAAGTGTTCCAAGCTTAACCTAGTTATGTAAAAAATGTGTTCCGCTTTGTAACATATGCACACGTTGTTGGCACTGTCTACAGTATGACCCAAATACGGAACATTCAAATTGAAAATTTTTACTATAAGTCCCCGAAGTAAGAGCGCAAATTTAAAAATAATAAAATAATAAAAGGAAATAGGTCTTTTTCCCTAAAAGTGCAAGAAAATCAAAATTCAAAAATTAAATTCGAAAATTTATTTCAGATATGTACTAGTAATTTTTGTGGACTTTTTGTTACTTAAATTGACGTACTGTATATTTAAAATATACACAGCTCAATCGTAACTAGGACATTATTTACATTAGTATGTTTTGGAGGTACAATTTTACAGAGATTCATGATAAAATGAACATGTAACTAAATTAAAATAGCACAGATCGCCCAATACATATAAGGCTATTCTGTTTACAATAAAATAATAGCTGTTTACCATAAATCACCATTATAATAAAAATTACTTCGAAGTAGGCTTGGCCGGACTAGAATACAGTGAGATTCTAAAGTCACGCAACATTGACACGTGTGATAAACCTTGCGACCAGCTTCTTGAACACTTGAAGTGTTTAATCATTCATATACATGTGCATTAGAAGCTTGTCGCAAACTTTAGCACCACGTACCCATCTTGCGTGACTTTTGCGGCAAATTTAACTTTTCTGATCAGTCATTTCTATGGCAATGGACCGCATTTGCTTTTTACTGCTCTCTTGTCAATGGACATTAAATTGAAAGGTAAGTTAACAAATAAAATTAATATATATTAAAAACTAGAAAGTTACCCGTCCTACAGACGGGCCCGTAACAATATCTAGAATACAACCAAACAATTGTTTTTGAATACAATTCTTGAGTACATTATCCACAATAAAATTGAAAAAATAATTGTTTTTCAGGAAATAGACTTCTGGTCTCTGGGAAATCAAAGGATCCTAAAGTTGACATAATAGGCCTGGTTGCATTTTCCATACTCCCAATTGAAATGTTTATTTCCGTCATGATTTCTTTATATGTGGCTTTTACAGGCTCTCCTGTTAGCTGGGCTCCAGCATTTAATCCCGGAAATGGAATTACATTTGCAGAAGCAATGAAGAGACTTGGCAGTGGAATGTCTATGTTCATTGTGGCAATGTCTTTCGTTGGTCCTGCTACTGTATACCTATTGCTGGGAACGATATACATCGCCGCTTTAACAAAATGGGCAAAAGCACTTCAGAATGAACCCCTACATAATGAACAGACCATTTCAGAAATTCTGAGAGCGCTGATGACTCTGAAAATATTCTCTCGCTATGTAAACGACCACATTGTACTAATTGTACCTACTCTTCTGGTCGTTTCTCAAGGTCTCAGTGTCGGCAGCATTTATGGAACAATTAAACACATGGATAGCGTTGTGGGAATATTTTACCCGATGCTGGCTGTAATTCTGATCATTCTGGAAGCAACTCTTCTAGAGATGGGCAGTCTCATGCATTACCATTCACAGAAACTCTTAATCAAAATACAAAATGCAGGAAATTTACACACAAAACGGATTGCCAGAGGAATGAAACCGATTTTCATAGCAGTAGGAATTTTTGGTTTTATCGATCAGTCTTTTGTAATGACCTTTATGGGTTTGATTGTCGACAATACAGTCAACGCACTTGTATTCTTTGATGGCTAAAATCAATATTCTTTCAATGAATGTTTAATAAACTTATGCCCACATTTATTATTCAATCCCGAATGTTGCACCGGAGGAATACGTATTAGTATATTCTATTAAATATAGGAGGGGGAGGTGGAGGTGGAGGTGGGGGAGGGTGAGGTGGTGGGGGAGTGGTGCAGGTGGATATGGGGCAGGGGGAGGTGGGGGAGGCGGAAAGTTCAGATTTGCATGTAGACGCTTCCAGAAATGAAATGTGAACATGGTAGTGCATATAAGTGTCAGCTTTGGGTATCAAAGGTGTTCTTCGAAAACTTTTGACAACTATTTGTGTGACCTGTCGTTCTGAGCAGGATTCGGCATTTATGTACATCAACTTATAAAATATTTCATTCTTATTTTCTTAAAAAGGGGCAAATTATTTAATAAATATTTTTAGGAAATCAATCAATTACCTTTTAAATACCAAATTTTTTTAAAAGCGAATGTGTTTTTAAGTGAAACCAAAGTTTCTTAAAAAGTAATGCTGCGGAAATAAAATTTTGAAAGGTGAATTCACTTTTTATCAACTAAATATTATACAAAATACATAATTAATTTTCATTTATTTTATTTATTTCTATTGATAATATATATTAATACATTTTCAAAACAAGTCTAGCAATTTTCAAACGCAAATTTTTGAAAAAGCAAAATAAAAAGTAAATTGTCTTTTCAAAATTTCATTTCAGGTGAATTACTTTTTAAGAAAATTTGTTTTCACTTGAAAACACATTCGCTTTTTAAAAAATTAGGCATTTAAAAGGTAATTGAATGATTTCCAAAAATATTTAATAAATAATTTGCCCCTTTTTAAGAAAATAAGAATGAAATATTTTATTAGTTGATGTACATACATGCCGAATCCTGTTCAGAACGACAGTTCACACAAACAGTTGTCAAAATTTTTCGAAGAACAACTTTGATGCCCAAAGCTGAGACTCATATGCACTACCATGTTCAGATTTGATTTCTGGAAGCGTCTACATGCAAATCTGAACTTTCCACCTCCCCCACCTCCTCCTGCAACACATCCACCTGCCCCACCTCCCCCACCACCTTACCCTCCCCCACCGCCCCCTCCCCCTCCTCCCCCACCTCCTCCACCTCCCCCAACACCTCCACCTCCCCCACCTCCCCCACATGCCACGGAAGGGGGTTCAACTCTGATTCTCTTGCTAGGAGGCTGCATTGGTGACGAACACTTTTCTAATTTAGCAGGATGGACTTTTTGAACGTGTTTGGCTACTGACCATCTCTGTAAGTGTTTGTAATAGCAGAATTCACATTTAAAACGGAATATGCCAAGGTGAACTATCCTCAGATGACGTTTCACGGAACACCTCTCTTTCCCCACCATCGGACACAAATTGCAGGCGTACTTGTCCTTCCCTTCTTCTGAATAAATGCAATTAATCAAAACTATTTAATATTACACTAATAATATTAATATTATCTTCAATATCTTCATTATTGGTCATTGGACAATTTAAAACAGTAACTTACTTCGGATGAATTCCTTTGGAAACTTCATATCCGATTCTGTAGAATTTATTTTTATCACACCATCCTTATATTTGCCCTTAATCCTATTTAAAAACAGATTGTATTTAATTACTCATAAAATATTCAGCTCTCCATAAGACAAAATCGTTATTTCTCCATAAGAACAGTTAATTTACTATAGTCAAAACATTGCTTTACTATAAGAATCGTCACTCAATACAAGAGTAATCATTTTTCCATAAGTAAAATTGCTTTTCCCATATATTACGTTTCTTTTCCTTCCTTCGCGTATAAATTTGTAATAAATATGAGGAAAATTTAGTATTTCCTAATTAAATTTATCACAATTGTCATTAAACTAAAATTATATCATTCTTGTACCAGTATCCACGTCTTATATAAGTCCTATATCCAAGTCTTATGGTATGTAATGTAAAACCATCTTTTGTGGTAAGTTGATTAATGTTTATCTTAATTATTTAAATCCTTTTAATTTAAAATAATTTCTATTATTTAATTATTGTACATTTTTTACAAAATTATTAAGAAATACCTGTCTGACTGATCCAGTCTTTTTCGGATTTCAGCTGCTACATCCGCCCGTTCTTCTTTATGACGGAGCAGAATATGGTTGCCACAATCAGATCTCTGGTAAAATTGCTGTTCACAGTATTTGCATTGAAATCTATTAATGCCTCTGTGATTTCTGTTGCAATGGTCCAGGGCGCCTTTGTGTGTTGATGGTTGTGAATTACAGAATCGACAGGCGTATTTCCCATTGTCACCTTAAGCAAATCATTCAAGAAGAGTTTAAACAAAATTAAAATATTTAAAAATACAAATCTTTAAATCTTACAATTAAAATAATACTCCAATTCTTCTGCGCTAAGCGGAATCATTTTATACACAAGGTCTGGATTTAAAATTAAAATTTCGTCTTCATTCACATATTTAAATACTGAATTTTCGGCAAGAGCTCTAAGCTTACGAGTCTGTCTGGTTCTTGTCTTTGTAATTGAGGAAATCCTGATAATTGTTTTAAATAAGTATTATATTATGACTTATTTTGTAAGATAAAGAATAGAGACATGTTTTGAAAATCGACTTACATTTTTTGTACATCATAAAGAGGGACGACAGGGCTATAATCTGTTAAAAACAGTGTAATAAATAGAACAGTAAATTATTTTAAAAATATGACGTTAAAATGCAAATAATTTTGTACCTTGTACTATCAGTTTTCTGAAATATTCAGATTTATCAGTCGCACTAACTTCTTTTACCGTCAGTCTCAATTCTTCAGTACTTTGTGGTTTTGCAGGCATAGAGAGCAACAAGTCAGTTTTCATTTTCAGTACCATTTCAAAAACAATTGCTTCACTTTGCTTCGAATTCAGCATTTCCTGTAAGTCGTGTAATTCCAGTGTTCGAGAATGACAGGAAACACACATCAGGGGAAATTCTTGCATTTGTGCCATAGAAGAAACCATTTTTAACCAAGGTGCACCAACTGCAGAGCAAAACGACCCAAAAACTGAAGATTTCAATGGCAATCCAGTTTCTTCTAATGATTTAAGGCACACGAGGCATTTCAGTTGGTCTGGGACACAGTTCTTCTTAGTTTCTGTTGAAACAACCGTCTGAGAATGGTCGGAACGTCGACTTTCACCTTTGTGCCTGACCTTTACGTGTCTGATACATTTCGATTTGTGAAAAAACGTTTTGAGGCAATAGGAACATTGAAAGCGATTTATTTTCCTATGGAAAGTGTTAATGTGCCGACTTGTGTTTCTCTTATTTGTGATAATCGACGAACACACCTTACATTGGAATTTGCCACCAATGTCTATAAAAATAAATAGAAAAATTAAAATGATCAACCAATGACCAATTAGTCATACTTTGAGATATCTATACACCATTGAAGAAATATCAGATGTTATTTATACAAACCTTCCATATATTGGTTCCATTCCTCCTCTGTTAGAATCAGCTGTTCGCTTTTTACTAATTCAATTACTTCAGTGGCATTTTGGTCAGAACTGGAAATCAAAACCGTTGGATTCCAATCTAAACAAAAGTAATTTAAGAAATACAAAACTATCTTTACTCTAAATTAAAAATAAAATTAATAAGAATGTATAATGTATGTTAATAAGAATTTTCTTTTAATTTTATTTAACCAATTTTTTTGTTAGTAATTTTACTTTTAATCACCCTGTACTGCAACACTTCGGAAGTATTCTATTGCATCAGTTCTAGAAATGCTTTCAGAAAGAGAATGAACTGGAAACCTCTTATACCAATTCAATTTGTCAGCCGACGTTGATTTTAGTATTTCTAATTTGGTATGTCGAACTATATCGTCGATTTTCCTTTTAATTGCATTTAAATCTTCCATACATTTTGACAAAATTCCAATTTTCGTGCCACAATTTGTACAGAAGTTTGGCAAATCCAATTTAGGATCCCATTTCCATTTGTACTTCGGATTGTAGGTTTCTTCTTCGATTTCAAATATTTTCAGACAAGCGTCAAATAAAACTTTGTTGTTCACTATTGTCTTTGGTACATTAATTAATTCGTGGTTTTTGCGACAAATTATGCAAACTCGGCTTTCAAAGATTTGCAAAGCCATTTGCTCCAGCTCCAATGATTTAAATTAGTAGATATAAATGAAATATGAATGAAATCGAAACAAATATAAACTTGGAACAACTTTGATTTGAGCTCTACTGCAAAAAGTAAAGAGGGAATTTGATTTTGCTCCCGCACTTTAAGTCAGTATTTATACATTCTGCAGGAAAACTAGTAAGCATGAAATTGCTGTTTTCATTGGGGACCGTGCACAAATCACGTTCGCACTTTAGGGGAGGGAGGGGATATAATCATAAACCAGACAGTTTCTAACAAATTTCTCTAAAATTTCTGGCACCTGATATCAAGCATTTTCCTGTATTTTCCTATATTTTTCATGAAAACGAAATGCACAATAAAAAGGTATATTCTAAGCAGAATCAAATGTTAAAAACTACACGAAATGCTGCAAAAATCTTCCAGTTTGATTGTTTTGAGTAAACAATTGTCAATATTGAGATGCAATTAATTACAGTGAGTAGTCAATTAAGTCACTCAACTTTGAAAATTCTACACAGCTTAATAAGTCATAGTGCTAATAAAATGTTTCAAATACTTTGCAGTTTTATATACGTAATTTTAGGGGGTGGTTAACCGATGCGTTACGGAGCGTTACATAGGGGGGAGGGGGTCCAAAAATTGGAAATTTTGCCTTACGTGATTTGTGCACGATCCCTTGTTTGGCTGTCTGAGAGGCTTCTTAATACTTTTATCATTATTTATGTTAATCTGACATTAGTAGTCATTTTTTGTGCTTACCATGATCCCCAATGCTAATATAATTATACAACTATTTCTTAAAATCGCTCCGTATTATGCTATTTTGTCTTTGAATGCGTACATACCAAAATCTATTCCTTAAAATTTTTCCCAAATGGCATTACGTAATGGAAGGGGTACGGGGAACCGCTTTGAAGAAATTAAGGAGGGGTGAGGGGTTTCAAAATCCCTGATTGGGGGAGAATGGCTAAACGGAGAGTTTTGGGGTAGACATTTTTGAAATCGCCGCACATTTTTCTAGCTGCTATGAGGGCTTGATTTTCAAAAATGTTTTTAAGGGGGAAATATTTGGGGTTCTTTGAAGTGGGGGAAATATTTGGGGTTCTTTGAAGTGGGGGAAATACATTGAAAACGTGTATTTCTATTTTTCTTACATAGTTGCAAACTGAAATTTAAAAAAGCGGCCTCATAACCGCTGCTAATTTTTTTTCTTTTTTAAAATATTTTTTTGAAACCTACGTTGCTTCAAAATCCCAAAATCATATCTTTTCGAAAACGTCGGCAAATTTCATGTGAAGGGGCTTGTCATAGAGTAAAATATATGGCAATGTGATAAAACCTGCAACGGAGTAAATATGTACAGAATCGAGTGGAGTTTTACATAGAAGATAATACTCTATGGTTGAGGGAAGCGCGTGCAGGAGTGAGTCTCAAATGGGAAAACGGAGACAAACTGCATTTCAGAGCTCCTTGTGGTTCTATTCCACTACTTTTTGAAATGCACCATTTCCTGCTTGCACTGACATCATCAAAACTCAAGTATAAACCCCACCTTAAACCGACAATCTTTATAATATATTAAAGTTCACTTCTATTCACCTTTATAATTGGTATGATTAACCAGCTCAATTAAGTTTGTATTGAGGCTGATTATATATATTGTTGCAGACTTTAATGTGTTTGTCCTATTGTGCGTTAAGTAAGGCCAACCCTGTACAATGGTAGTTCCCTCATAGTTTTTGGAGTTCTTCCAAAGTTAGATTTACATTTTACATTCCCAGTCACATCAAGTGTGACAAGTTTTGTACCGCAAAGAAGACTCCTGAAGGCAAAAGGAATATCGAGTGACCAAAAAGGTCAAAGCAGAAATAAGTTTACTAACTTGATTTGATAATGGAGACGTGGTTTTGTGCAACTTAACAGAAAAGAGAATACTACATGAGTAGTCTAGTTTCTTAATGTAGCGAAGAAATATCATGACAAAATAGGTAAGATGTGTTTGAGATTTGTGGACATTTAAATAATTGGATCATCACTTAACTCAGCATAAAAACCAATTTTAATATTGCCAGTTATTCTGGATATAACACTACAAATACAAGTGAACACTACGGCTCCAAAAGAATTGGTAGCTGCTTTGTTTAAACACTAGCCTATGCAACGGTCGACGATCGATTTCCTAATCCCCAAATTTTACAATGTATTAAAGCCTGACATATTGTACTTTTACACCAGAAAGGTAGCCCAAATCGATCTAAACTTAGATTTTGCATTAACTTTCAATATAAGTTATTAGCGGGCTATTTATTGTTTTGCGCCAAACAAAATCAATAGGCATCCTTCCCTTTTGTCGACTTGGCTTTTAAATTCTCTAAATGTAGTACTAATGTAGTGTTATTTTAAAGTATTGCAGAGCTAATATAAGTATAATATAACATTTAGTCTTTGACCATGCCTAAAAGAAGTTTCTATGGGTATGTAGCAGAAAAGAAATCGATAAAGATGAAATATGTATAAGAAACATATTGAGTAGCTTATTGAAGGGACTTACTATAGTATCGCATTTCATTATAAAGGTATGAGAATCAAATGTGTTGGTTACTTGCACTTTATATGAATATATATGGAATTAAATAATCCATTATTATTATAAATAAAGCAGACACTTTAGGTATATGCTTATGTCAGTCAGTCTGTCATTTGTGCAATAACTAGAGAGAGAGAGAGTTACGATGTGCTGTGCATGTTCCTAAACCATGCAAAATAATTAAATAATGCAAGCTTTCATCCATTTCCTACTTTTGCTTTATGGAATTTGAATTTTAAAAACTTTTGGAAGCACAAATTCTCATTTCTTTATATTACCAGCGATACTTAGTTATGCCCAGTGTTGCATTGGTTTATTGTATTTCTATAATGTCATAGGCAGAAATTAAAAGTAACAGTACTAACTGTGAAGACTTTCAAATCATCGTAGGTTGCAGAAATGGTAACATCACTTTCCGTCAACATATTTTCTTGGTTTTTTACATGGGGAAATTTTTGTGGAGGGGTGCCGTTTATTTGGTGCCCAAAGAAAACAGGAAAACCCATTGAAATCGCCACTAGCAAACTAATTTTGTCAAAGTGGTATCTTTTCGTTGCATATACTCACTTACTTTGGTTTTATGATGTAGTGACGGCTGCTTATGAAACAATTTATGGAGACAATATAGTTTCCTGCCTCTCCTGCTATGTATACGCATTAGCAACGTCCATTGCCATTGTAAGTATTAATGTTATAATTTTTAAATCAAAAGAAATCTGCAGTGTGCTTAATTCCACAATAACAAATCTTCGGAATTGGAAAAGTAAGTTTTACCACTTGTATGTCATTTTAATATTTCTAAGTTACTGTCATTATATGGTCTAAGATAGCAATTATTTATTTCTATATCTATATTTAGTAGCTAAAAATATTAATGCTTTAGGACAGTATTTTAAAAGGAAATATCAAGACAGACCGTCTGCTGTGGAGGCCATCCTCATATTGGTATATTTAGTTACTGTGTATTATTCTGTCGCACTTGGAAGTAGCATATTTGTAATTCCTTCAGAACCGATTTTCATCACCTCAACAATAAACCCATCTAACGAGTTTTACTGGTATTATTTCCTTCCCCTGGCCCTGATTCACATTTGGTATGCATTTTGTGCAATGGTTGTTTGTGGTATTCACGTGGCAGCGGCGCTACTTGTCAGTACAGCTTCCATGGAGTTCTGTGACGAATTAAGGCAAGTCATGCGTTTACAATATTCGTTTTTGAACTATATTGTATTTTCAGTAACAAAATTTCAAACCTTTGAATTTTGAAAACATCAATGAAAATTTATTTCCCATAGTTTATTTTTAAAGGGTCAGAAACTTATACTAAGCATAAAATATATTTTTATATAGTTTTGGACGGATCAGTTACCATACCTACAGTAAGCTTCGCCAACCATCAACTTTGCCACACGTCTATAGGTATTTTCAAATAATGATTGGTCGATTAAACGATGTGTACAATGTTCCGCTTTTGCTTTTTCAGTTTTTATTTAAAAGGCAAATATACATTGCCAACTTCTTGATTATTGTCCACATTAAAAAAATACACATTGTAAAAGCAGCTATTTTGATTGCATGGCCTGTGATAGCGACTGCATTTTGGATGGTCTACATTTTTATAGCATCACATCCCTATGAACACAGTTCCACATGCATTGCCTCTTGGAGAAGTAATATCTCAAGTGCAAGTTGGTCAACTCATGAAAAGAAAATCTTTCGGAAGTTCACAAGTTCGTGTTGGCCTTGTAAGCTTTGCTTTGGCCAATTCTCAATTGTAAGGCGAAACAAAATTCCAAAATTTATATTGTCTATCAGTCTTGGAACACTGCAAGCTATTTTAACATTTCGCGATTACAAAGTCTAATGTAATGTTTTCCAACTATCTAGATTATATATCATACACCTGGCTATAATTGAATCCATAAACACGAAACACAATTATATGTGGCTATCATTCAATCTATATGTACTAAATACAATTATATATTGCTATAATTCAATCTATATGTACTAAATACAATTATATATTGCTATAATTCAATCTATATGTACTAAATACAATTATATATTGCTATAATTCAATCTATATGTACTAAATACAATTATATATTGCTATAATTCAATCTATATGTACTAAATACAATTATATATTGCTATAATTCAATCTATATGTACTAAATACAATTATATATTGCTATAATTCAATCTATATGTACTAAATACAATTATATATTGCTATAATTCAATCTATATGTACTAAATACAATTATATATTGCTATAATTCAATCTATATGTACTAAATACAATTATATATTGCTATAATTCAATCTATATGTACTAAATACAATTATATATTGTTATAATTCAATCTATAAGTACTAAATACAATTATATGTGGTTATAATTTAATCGGCTAGTACAAAGTACAATTATATATTGCTATAATTCAATCTATATGTACTAAATGCAATCATATATTGTCATAATTCAATCTGTAAGTACTAAATACAGTCATATATTGCTATAATTCAATCTATATGTACTAAATACAATCATATATTGCTATAATTCAATCTATAAGTACTAAATACAATTATATGTGGTTATAATTTAATTGGCTAGTACAAAGTACAATTATATTTGGCTATAATTCAATCTAGTATACAAATATATATTACCAATATGTGATGCTTGAATGCTTATTTATTTTATACGCAATAGGAAGACTAATTGTTGAATTGCTTATATATCTCGTATAACATATATCTTTTATATGAGCGGTTGGCTACTTTTATCACAGAACCCAAATTAAGTAGATGCGTAAAACCCTATTTTCAAGTAAAAATGTCTTGCAATTTGGTTAGTAGAATTTCTTAAAAACTAATATGTACATCTCCAAGAAGAAAAATGAAAGTTATGGCATGCGTTATTCAAATTGTGCTCATTACTAAAATCAGGTATGACGAAAACCATTATTCTTAGCGACACAAAGCACAAAGCAAATATATTATAGCATAAAGTATACATAAACTTTACAATACAGTGAAGAATTGTGCTAATTCTGGTGCAACCAGTTTTTCTAACCATACTTTTGCAATGTGTATTTCTTAGCATCATGTATGATCTTATAAATAATAGCATAGCTAACTGAAATTGAATAATAGTGGCTCTATTCATGCTCTTCCTCGCATTATTACGTAAGAATACAAGTTTCAAGTTTAAGGTCATTTACGTTAGGAAGAATTCATGTTACGTTTCTGATCAGAGGCTGATCACACTATCGCATTTTTTGGTAGTTTTAAGTAAAAATAACTTACTTTTTCTGCAAATGACAAAATAATTTGTGTTGCGCATGAGTGGACGTATCTTTTTATTTTGTACAGGCTAAAAAAATTGCACTGTGTGTATAGACGTTTCTTTCTATTATTTGGCTTTCAAATGTTGACAAATTTTGCGTGTGCGATCTACTTCTGTACATTTTTTCATTTTCCAACCGTATATAAACGGGATTTGTAAAAATTGACTGCATTTCTTCAGCATCTCCTAAATAGCACCTAAAGTAAGCACCTGTTTAGCTAGGCAAGCAAAACTTGCAGAAAATTAAATCTGAAAATGAATTTAGTCACCACTTCAATTTTTCTTTTCGCATTTCTCGGGCATCACACCATTAATGCATCAACGATCGGAGAATTCAGTAATATTTAAATGGCAATAATATTCTTCATAGCAAATGAATATTTGCACAATAATAATCCCATTTAATATTTCTTATATTTAGCCAATAATACAGCCGCCGATGAAGACCGTGACACTCCACTCACTGCAGAACAAGAAATCATTGTCGAAGAAGTAAGTACAGCATTAAGTGGTATTTTGTAGCACAAGAGGTGTATAAATTAAAATTTTGTGATTTAGTTTAGAAATGAGAACAGTGCAATTCTAACGGACGATTACTTGCGTTCGAAAAGTCACCTTGTGGGAGCACTCAGAGGTAATTCAATTATAATTTCATTTATACATCACGTATTAATGATGATACGTCGTATTAATCTTCAATATTGTAAAGGAAAATAATAGAGATGGCATTTTAATACTAATTATGTTAATTAACATTTTATCAAAGAAGTGGAACCAAGAGGATGCAGGGAAACAACTTAAAAGGGTAAAATCTTCAAAGATTCCGTTAACTTTACAATAATTTTTGGTGTTAATTGTAATTAAGAAAATGACTAATGTAATTAAATTTTGAATTAAATTTTAGGTACTGCAATGGCGTGCCACAAATAAAATAGACGAGTTAGGAGAATCTGAACCTGATAGGGAAACATTTGAATGGTTTGCTTTTCGAACGGATACACACAGCAGAGACGGTTGCCCAGGTAACAACAAAACCACTGAAATGTAAAATGCTGATAAATCTTGTTTATTGGGTAACTAAAGTTGACTTTTAAAATACAGTTGCCCTGGTGCCTTTTGGGGATTGGCATATTGACGAATTCATGCTCAGTAAAGAATTTACTCGTGACGCTATTCACGCATTCCGAAAACATCTCACTCAATTGTTCGAGAAAACACGTCGGGTTGCAAAGAATTTGTTACCCCATAATCCAAGTGTGACCAAGGAATCCATTTAGCTGATGTCAGGAATTTTACGATGGCAAATGTTGCCGAATCGAATGGTAAAACTTCTGTAAATATTTTTAACGAATTCTCACTATTGTTTAACAGTATATTTGAGTTCACCTATTATTTCCTTAAAATTTGGTAAAATATTAAAATAAATGTGCTAAAATGAGTAAACCTAATTAAATGTTTGTTATAATGTAACGGTATATTTGAGTACACCCATTATTTCCTTAAAGTTAGTAAAATAGTAAAATGCACGTGCTAAAATAAGTAAAGCTAATTAAATGTTTGTTATAATGTAACGGTATATTTGAGTACACCCATTATTTCCTTAAAGTTAGTAAAATATTAAAATGCATGTGCTAAAAAAGTAAATCTAATTAATTGTTTGTTTGCATTTAGCACTGAACGGTGCGTGCGATCAACGCGGCGATAACTTTGGAAACGTATTACTACAACGTGCACAAACATATTATTTATATTAATTGTAAGACAGTAAAATCAGTAAAACGTTTTAAAATGTTTCGCTAAATAACTAACAGTAAATAATTAATATTTTAATCTTTTTAGGTAATGAAGATTTCCATAATTTGATGACAAATCTGCAGCCTTATTTGTCATACACTGGAAAAACCATGATATTTTTCAGAGAAAATGAAACTGAACAGGCCAGAAAGTATGTTTCATCCTTAATCGACCCGAAAGACCTACCACCGAGATACTTTAGTACAAAGGTGGAATAGAGTTCGTTGCTGCATCTCTGGAAACACGGAAAAGAAACTTTTCATTGTTATAATAATAAAATGTAATACAAAATTTTGTTACTTTAATGTATTATCGAAAATTGGAATAAATAAGTTAAGAGAAATTAAATATCACTTATGGAGTTGATGACTACTTATTAGACTTGACTAATTAAATATTTATTTATTATATAGTATTTATTATTATTTATGATTATTTATTATACGGATTTTAGATTTTAAAAGGTGCTTAGGTGCCCACAATAGGGTGAACCTTTTCATAATGCGTCTTTAGAGCTCTATCATTGGTAAATCTCAAGTTGCACACTGTGCAGGCAAAGGGCCTATCTCCAGTGTGATTTTGAATATGTTTCTCCATCGTTAACTTTCTAACGAAAACTTTTTCGCACAGAGGACAAATAAACTGGTGTCGCTTGGTGTGCTTTGTAATAAAATGACTGGCGCAGCTCCATTGGAGGTAAAAGCGTTTTTGACAGATGCTGCACTGAAATCCCCCGAGAGGGTCGTGGACCATCCCCCAATGCTGTCTGAAGCAGAACCGACTTTTCAACATTTTCTCACACTTCAAACATTTGTAATAACCGTTCGGCAACTCTGAAAAATAATACAGCGTTGGTCCTAAGTCAAGCACCATAGGGAAATAGCATTAGGTACGATGCTTGAAAATGCCTTGAAGAGAGTGAGAGGAATTTTCAAACAATTTCAATTATATGCATTTTCCTATGGTGCGTGACTTGGGGCCAACGCTGTATTACACAAGTATTATACACGCTGAATTATTCAACGCTCTAAAACATTTAATTGAAAAATACGTTACAAAAATTACAAAGTTCAAAATGAACAAAATCAAACGGAGTACTTACTTTCATGCCCTTCTTCTATGTCATTCCTTAAATTAGGATTTGTCGGCAACTCGATCACTTCGCCAGGTTTAATTAGACTGTAGATATACGCTTTGTCTGCAGGTATCTCTTGGACCAACCTTTAAAATTTCAATTTTAGATATTTTTTTACAGAAAACAGAAGTCAATACATAAGATTGTGATTTAATTATTTTACGCTGGGATTTTTGGTTAACGTTTCCGGTATCCGGGTTGCCAGAATAATTTACTTGACTATATGTTACACCATCATAAAGAATTATCATAAAATTCATCATCTTTTCTAGGAAGTACTAACTAAAAGTTATGAAAATATCGTAAAAAATTGTTATTTTTTTGTAGAATTAAGTTACATACTTTACTTGCCCATTTTTGATTTGCATTGGTCGTAATAAAATATTTTGCGCTAGGAAGTCAGATTTAGATACTTTAAATCAAAGTGGATATAAGCAAAGTATGTAACTCAGTTCTACAAAAAAAGACGATTTTAACGATACTTTTAATAATTTTTAGTTACTTTCTAAAAAAGATGATGAATTTTAAAATAATTCTTTTTGATGGTGTAAAAGATACTCAAGTAAATTATTGTGGTAACCCGGATACGGGAACCTTGATAATAGTAATAATACGGTTTACCGATTAATCAAACTTACTTTTCTGATTTTTCTATAGAATTATCAGAATATATTTTTTCGTTATCGTCGTGTCCGATCCCAGTCTCCACTGTTAGAAATTCATCAACTTCCTCATAGGGCATTACATTAATTTGAAGTTCTGTTTTCATTGGGATACTTATCAGGATCTCTTCTCCGTTTTCGAAATCATATTTTTCTTCCACATTATTCAGTAAATTTTCTTGAATAGAAACTGGACTATTTTCCAGGTTCACCTCCTGTGAAGGTTCTTCTTTAACTGAACCTTGAAGAATTTTTTCTAATTGAGGAATGAACTTTTGCTCCTCTGGGTCGATTTCTACACAGGTGTGAATACCCCTGTTAACGTCTTTGAGATTATTTAAATGCTTCATCTTGATGTGCGTTCGACAACTTGTCAGGGAATAGAATTTCATTTCGCAAGTGGCACATTGATAATTCCTAACTCCGAAATGAACACGCTCCACGTGTTCTAGAACTTTAAGACGCAAAAGGAAAATTCTTCCGCAAAAATTACAAGTAAAGTCTGAACCACTACCTGAAATGTAAAAAAGACGTTCTCTTTTTCAAAAATATCTATGTACAAATTATTGTGCACCAGACAGAATTATTAGATAGATAGCGTTAGAAATAAGGTAGGTCTTAATTTTAGGTCTACGTTATTTCGATGACCCTGAATCCAAACTTTTAGGTCAGCAAACGACCTTGTATGTAAATAAGACCGACCTAAAATTAAGGTAGACCTTATTTTTTGGTTAAAACGCTTTCAGTCTATTATTGTTTAAAGAATTTTCTAAAGGCTACCTGAAAAATGGTCCTCTACTTTCGGGTACTCCTTTTCTTGTAATTTAACGACGCCCTCTAATAGCGAAGGAGGTTCAGGTCTGATTCTTTTCCTAGGGGGCTTCATTGTTGGAGAATCATTTAATAGTTTTTCTGGATGGCGTTTTCGAACGTGTCTGGCTACTGAGTGTCTATGTAGGTGCTTGTAATCGCAGAACTCACATTTGAAACGGAAATTTCCAAAGTGCACTATCTTTAAATGAGTTCTCACTGATTGCTTGTGTTTTCCCACCATAGGGCACAAAGTACAGACGTACTTATCCGGTCCTGCTTCTGTAGACATTCAATAAAAGGTCAAAACGCTATCTGTCTAATATTAGTATTGATAATTGAGCCCAATTTCTACGAAATTACTTACTTCGAATAAATTTCTTTGCAAATTTACTATCCCATTTAGTGTATTTTAAGTTTTCCACACCGTCCTCAGATTTACTTTGTACTCTATTTAAAATTATACCGAGTATTTAATGAATTAAGAGATTTTCAAGATGTATTTATGGTTTATCTAAGAATACTAAACTTTATTGCTTGACCTTTCAGATTGTTCCACTCTTTTTTGGATTTCAGCAGCAATGTCTGTTCTTTCTTCTTTATGACTAGATAGAATATGTTTGCCACAATCACTTCTGAAGTAAAATTGCTGTCCACAATATTTGCACTGATATCTTTTAATATCTTTGTGATATTTGTTGCAATGGTGCACTGCAGCGTCGTGTCTCGATTGTTGCGAATTGCATAATCGACACGTGTATTTCCCTTCGTCACCTTAAACAATCAATTATACTATAATAACTGCTTATATATGCACTGAAAACATTTTTTAAATTTAATCTCACATTTAAAATAGTACTCTAATTCTTCTGCGCTCAATGGAATCATTTTGTCAATGAAGTTTTCGTTTAGAGTTAAAATCTCGTCTTCATTCAAATATTTGAATACAGAATTTTGGGAATGAGTTCTATGCTTCCAGACCTGTCTGATTCTGCCTTCTGTCCTTGTACTTTGATGAAATCTGAAATAATAACAAGTAATTAATTAGTAATAGTAATTAATTAACAATAGCAAGAAATTATAAAACTATTGTTATGAAATACTATAAGGATAACAATCCTGCAAAGTTAAAAATTCACTTACCCTGGCATATAATTAGAAATAGCAACCACAGGAGTAAAATCTGTTAAAAATAATTGATTAAGGTTAGACAGAATCGTAAATCTTTACAACTAAAATGGCAACACTGATTTTGTACCTTGTACCATCAGTTTTCTGAAATATTCAGATTTATTAGCAGAATTAACTGCTTTTGACATGGATCTCAAGTTTTCAGTATTTTGTGGATTTGTGGACATGGAGAGTAAAATGTCAGTCTTTATTTTCAGTATTCTTTCAAAAATAATGTCTTCACTTTGGTTAATTTTCAATATTTGCTGTAAATCGTGCAATTCCACAGCTCGAGAATGGCAGGATACACACATTAGAGGAAATTCTTGCAGTTGTGCCATACAGGGTACCGTTTTTAATTGAGTTGCCCCAATTGCAGAGCAAAGCGACTCAAAAAGTGAAGGTGTAACCGGTAAACCAGTTTCTCCCAAAGATTTAAGACACACGAGGCATTTCATCAGTTCGTCTTGGGCACAATGTCCAATTTCCACAGGGGCAGGAATCTGAGAATGGTTAGTAGAACTGCTTACTGTGCGGCATTCTCTTTCGTGGTCCACTTCTAAGTGTTTAACACATTTCGATTTCTCAAAAAACTTCAAGAGACAATAGGAACATTGATAGCGTCTTATTTTCCGATGTCTACTAGTAATGTGATCAGTTGCGGCTTTCCTCTCCGTTATACGTAATGAACACAATTTACATTTGAATTTGTCACCAAGATCTAAAAATAAATATTAAAATCAGTATGACAAATTTAGGTAATAATCTAGGTAATACTTTTTACTTAATTATGTACCAGCGCAAGCAATTAAAACAGAAATATAACAAAAACCTTCCATATATTGGTCCCATTCCTCCGCGGTTAAAGTCAGCTGTTCATCTTTCAGTAAATCAATTATTTCTGACTCTTGTTCGTCAGATCTTGATATAACAACCGTTGGATTCCAATCTAGATAAAGAAATTTAAATTATAAATAAACCTCTCATTTAAATTTTATCAACGTGGGTTAAATTCTAGTTAATAATTTGAAAACCTAGTTAATTAAAATTGTAATCACCCAGCACTGCGGCACTTCTGAAGTAGTCTACTAAATCAATCCAAGAAGCATTACGAAGAGAACGAACAGGAAATCGCTTAGAACAGTTCAATTTGTCAGGTGACGGTGATTTTAATATTTCCAATTTGGTGTGCCAAATTAAATCATTGATTTTCTTTTTAATTCCTTTTAAATCTTCTTTATGTTCCAATAAAATTCCAATTTCCTTGCCACAATTTGTGCAGAAGTTTGGCAAATCCAACTTGGCATCCCATTTCCACTTGTAATTGTTACTGTAGGTTGTCTCTTCGATTTCAAATATTTGTAAACAAGCATCAAATAAAATTTTATTGTCCACTATTGTCTTTGGTACATTAACCAAATCGTGATTTTTGCGGCAAATTATGCAAATCCGACTTTCAATGCTTTCCATTGCTAAATACTATAAGTTTCAAGAATATTGTCGCTGAAAAATATTTGTCAACATAAAATGAGATTTACTAACTCCAATAGAACAAAATCACAGTACTTTTAATTTGTTTTTTGACAGTTTTTGCAAACACGTGAAAAGTTAAGAAAGAATTTGATTCTGGCTCCACGTTTAAGTCAGCATTTATACATTCTACTGTACAAGGCGGAGTAAGCATGCAATGTATTTTCATTTTTTATTTACTGATATCTATAATTGGGTTAAACCTCATAACTTGGAAACCAAAGTTTTGAAAACAATGCTAAAAATTAAGTAGGTTAAATAAAAACTAAATAAAAATTTTCTTTTATTCAATAGCAAAACTAAATAAATAATAACAGACACGAAATATCTTTTAAATGTATAATACTAGGGCAATTCCAGTGAAAAGTACTGAAAACATTTTGTAAACAGATATAAAATATCACATTTTTGATTTCTTATTTTCTCTCTTATTTTACTACGCGTTGATTTTACACTCAGGTGCCTAGAATGGGGTGAACTATGTCACAGTGTGTTTTTAGAGATTTCTCATTTGTAAATCTCAAATTGCAAATGGTGCAAGCAAAGGGCCTTTCTCCAGTGTGGCATTGGAGGTGCTTCTCCATGGTCGCTCTGTAAACGAACACTTTTTCACACAGCGGGCAAACGAAGGGATTTCTTTTCGTATGCTTAGATACAAAATGAACAGCACACTTCCACCGGAAGATAAAGCGTTGTTGGCAGACGCTGCACTGAAATCCTCCGAGGTGGTCGTGGGACATGATCCAATGCTGTCTGAAACAATTCCGACTTTTCAATACTTTGTGGCACTTCAGACATTCGTAACCGTTCGGCATCTCTGAAAAATATAGAAAAACAAAATTCAACCGAAGGTTCAAAACCGACATACCCGAAAATACCAATTATCATACTTTTGCACCCTTGGTCTAAGTTCTTCCTTAAATTCGGATTTTTGGGCAACTCAATTATTTCACCAGGTTTAATTTGATTGTAAATTTCTGCTTTGTCCGTAGGCAACTCTTCGTCCAACCTTTAAAATTCAATTTTATCTATTATCTACTACTTTCACAACATTTTTAAATATTTTCCCGTTGTGACATTCAATTCAATATTATCATAATTAGAAATAATACTGCTTGCAGAAATTTACTTACTCTTCTAATTTTTCGCTATTTTGTTTTCTTGTTTTTGTATGAATACCACTTTGAGTTGACGCAGATTGAGGTTCGTCATTTTGGTTGAGGAATTCGGAGCATTTGTTTGTCGTGGAAGTGACGTCACCGAGATCGATGCCATTTTCCGCAAGAAACTGATCTTCTTCAATTTCCTCATAAGGCAGTACATTAATTTCAAGTTCTCCTTTCATTGGGATCCTTATCGGAATCTCTTCTCCGTTTTCAAAACCGTATTCTTCTTCATCTTCCACATTATAAAGAAATAAATGTTCTTGAACAGGGACTTGACTTATTTCTTCAATCGTCTTCCCAGGAGGTTCTTCTTTAATTGCACCTTGAACCGGTTTTTCTATTTGTGGAGTGAACTTTTGTTCTCCTGGGTCGATTCCTACTGAGTTCTGATTTTCACTGTTTAATCCCTGTAGGTTATTTAAATGTTTCTCCTTGATGTGTTTTCGACAGCTGGCCAGTGTATAAAATTTCAATTCACAAGTCGCACATTGATAATGCCTAACTCCGAAATGAACACGCTCTACGTGCTGTATCACTTGAAGACGAAAAAGAAAATTTCTTCCACAAAATGAGCATGTAAAATTCAAACCACTAGCTGAAATTTAAAAAATGCAATCTTATTTTCCAACAAATATCAAAAATTAAGCACTTTAAAATAAGTTTTCTAATTTTGCAAGCAAATTTTGTAAATTCAGAAGGAATGCAATGTAATTTCATTATGTACATTACAGGTCAGGATTTAAAGAATTTTTCTAGAGACTACCTGTGAAATGGTCTTCTACTTTCGGGTACTCCTTGACTTGTAATTTGACGACACCCTCTAGAAGGGAAGGGGGTTCAACTCTAGCTCTTTTTCTAGGAGGCTTCATTTGTGGGGAATAATTTAGCAGCTTTTCAGAATGGCGCTTTCGAACGTGAGTGGCTACTGAATATCTGTGGAGGTGTTTGTAGTTGCAGAATTCGCATTTAAAACGACGCTTGTCAAAGTGCACGATCTTTAGATGAGTTCTCACTGATTGCTGGTGTTTCCCCACCATCGGACACAAAGTGCAGACGTACTTTTCCTTCCCTTCTTCTTTAGACATTCAATTAAGCGTCAAAATTAATTTATCGAATATACAAGGCAAACTGTCTAATATTTATAAATAATTGAGTACAATAATTTAAAAAATTACTTACTTCGAATGCATTTCTTTAAGAATTTATTATCCCATTTAGGACAGTTTAATTCTGCCACTCCGTCTTCAGATTTACTTTGAACTCTATTTAAAATTATACCGAAGTGAATTAAGGGAACTGTATATGGTTTTATCGAAAGTATTATTGTTATAATACTATTACTAATAATTATATTGTGCAACCTTTCCTCTTGTTCCACTCTTTTTTGGATTTCAGCCGCAACGTCTGCTCTTTCTTCCTTATGACTGAGTAGAATATGTCTGGCGCAATCAGATCTGTTGTAAAACTGCTCTTCACAATATTTGCACTGATATCTTTTAATATTTTTATGAAGTTTGTTACAATGGTGCACTGCGCCATCATATGTTGATGGTTGTGAATTACACAACCGGCACGTGTATTTCCCATTGTCACCTTAAACAATCGCTCAATTAGAGCTTTGCAAAAATATCAGTTTAAAATTTTTTAAATCAAAATCTTACATATAAAGTAATATTCCAATTCTTCGGAACTCAAAGGAATCCTTTTATCCACAAAGTCTTCGTTTAAGGTTAAAATTTCGTCTTCATTTATATATTTAAATAAAGAATTTTGGGAGGGATTCTTATACTTCTGAATCTGTCTGGTTCTGCCTTCAGTCCTTGTACTTAGATAAAAGCTGAAATAATATCATGTCTATATTTAATTATAATAGTGGTATCACTAAGATAAACTGCACCAAAATTAATATATACTAAATTAGTAGTCCTCTAGACTAGAGTTAAAAATTCACTTACACTTTCATATAATTACGAATAGCAACCACAGGAGTATAATCTGCAAAAATAATTGATAAAGGTTAATAATCTACACGTACATCTTTTGCTATTGAAATCGCAATCATTTTGTACCTTGTACCATCAACTTTCTAAAATATTCAGATTTATCGACAGCAGTAACTTTATCTGACGTCAGTCTCAACTCTTCAGTACTTTGTTTGTTTGTGGACATGGAGAGTAAAATATCAGTCTTCATTTTCAATTTCATTTCATAAACAATTCCTTCATTTCGGTTAATTTTCATTATTTGTTGTAAATCATGCAATTCCACGATTCGAGAATGACAGGACACACACATCAGAGGAAATTCTTGCAGTTGTGCCACAGAGGGTACCGTTTTTAATTGAGTTACCCCTATTGCCAAACACAACGACTCGAAAAGTGAGGACGTAACCGGTAAACCAGCCTCTCCCAGGGGTTTAAGGCAAACAAGGCATTTCATCCGTTCATCTTGGGCACAATGTCCAATTTCCACAGTGGCAGGAATCTGAGAATGGTTAGTAGAACTGCTTACTGTGCGGCATTCACTTTCGTGGTCCACTTTTAGGTGTTTAACACATTTTGATTTGTCAAAAAACTTCAAGCGACAATAGGAGCATTGAAAGCGTCTTATTTTCCGATGTCTACTAGTAATGTGATCAGTTGCGGCTTTCCTCTCATTTATAAGTAATGAACACAATTTACATCGAAAATTGTCACCAAGGCCTGGAAACAAATATGAAAACTAAAATGAAATAATAGTACTTATTTAATTGGGCACTAGAGCAAATAATTAAAAAAGACTCATAATAAAAACCTTCCATATATTGGTCCCATTCCTCCGCGGTTAAAGTCAGCTGTTCATCTTTCAGTAAATCAATTATTTCTGATGCTTGTTGGTCAGATCTCGACATAGCAACCGTTGGATTCCAATCTAGATAAAGAAATTGAAATTTTAATTAAACCATCTCAATTAGATTACTTAAAATGCTAATTAGTTAACTCAACCCATTCCAAACTTAGTTAATGATAACAATTAATAAAAGTATTGACCCTGCACTGCAGCACTTCGGAAGTAGTTTATTGCTGCATCAGTCCAAGAAACATTACGATGAGAACAAACCGGAAGTCCCTTAGAAAAATACAATTTGTCAGCCGACGTTGATTTCAGTATTTCTAATTTGATGTTCCATATTGTATCGTCGATTTTCTTCATAATTGCGTTTAAATCTTCTTTATATTTCAATAAAATTCCGATTTCCTTGCCACAATTTGTACAGAAGTTTGGCAAATCCAACTTGGCATCCCATTTCCATTTGTACTTTGGACTGTAGGTTTCTTCTTCGATTTCAAATATTTGTAAACAAGCGTCAAATAAAATTTTGTTATTGACTATTGTCATCGGTACATTAATTAAATCGTGGCTTTTGCGGCAAATTAGGCAAATCCAACTTTCAGTTTCCATTGCTAAATTCTTCAGCTTTACTATTTTGAGGAAAACTAGTGGATTGTCAAAATAAATATTCAAACAGCTAAACACTTCTACACTACAGACGGTGCAGGTATTAAAAATATCCGATAAAAATAAGTGAAATCTTGATTTCTCAAAACACATGAGATGTTAAGAGGATTCAATTTTGGCTCGCAGATATGGAGACTCTACATGATAGAAATCCTTGCTGCTGATTAACCAAATACGTGTTTGCATTCCTTAGGTGGACTACGATACTTTATATTATTATTTGAGTAGAGTAGGAAGAAAACCTGAAATTATAGAACTGACGAGAAAGATATTATTGATAAGAAATTTATAAAGTCGTAGATTAGCTGTAATTCATTTGAAATGGGAAAATTCTGCAGGACCCTTTCGGCCAATTTTAAAGTTTTACTACTATGGCACCTCTGTGCTGCAAGTACCTATAAAATACCGTTAATTTTTCTACCTATGTATTTTCTCATGTACTTTCCTATTCAAAACTTGTTTTTTCAAAACGGTTTTTTCATTAGGTACATGCATGTGTTGAAATTTAAATAATCGGAAATATCATGGAACCCCGTGAACAACGTTAATTAGTTTTCATAATGCAGTATGACCGTTATTTAATCTTTTCATTCTCAAATTAATAATATCAGCAGGAATGAGAAAGTCAACGTACTTGTGAAAGTGAAAGATGGGAATTATGTCGACTAATGAAAATAGCAATAAATTACGTAGTAAGTACGTTGACTTTCTCTTTCCTGCTGATAGCATTAATTTGCATGGAAAAATTAAATTTTACCCATGCAATTCGGACAGTATCCTTAACTTGTCAATTTTACAGGTACAGGGCAGCACGTCTACAGTTAAAAATCTCATGACAATCGAAATAGGTGGAAAGTATCACTATTTTGACAATGTAACAGTTAAGATCAGTTAACAACAGTTTAGATTTCACAGGTCTTCATGCGACACATGTAAACCAGGAAAAGCTTTTTTGAAAAGTTGTTCTAAAGTTTATTCAACATCAAAACTATAATTACAGGAAGTTCGGAAGTATGTATGCCAAATATTTAGTAGATATGACAAAAAAATCAATAAAATTGGAATAGAAGAAGTATAATCGTTGTATTATGTTTAACCTATCCGATTGTTCTACTCTTTTTTGGATTTCAACCCCAACGTCGGTTCTCTTTTCTTTATGGCCAGAGGGAACATGGTGGCCACATTCAGGTCTGTGATAACATTGCTGACAACAAAACAATATTTGCACTGAAATCTGTCAACTTTTGGTGATATCTGTAGCATAGTACTACAATACTAATACTATGGTCTGTGCCAAAAACTTTGTGAGTCCGCGCTTGTCATGTTCAGCAGATTTTCCGCCAGGATCGCCTGCGCGCTAAGCTCCTTCTGCTGCATAATATGGTAAGCTTCAGTGTACATGAATACTTTGAAATTGGCAATTGTAAATTATGAAAGTGAATTGCGACACCGTAATTATGATGTTGGGCATAGTATTAAATGTCACATTGCTCATTATGGTGTCGCAATTCAGTTTCACAATTTACAATTTTCAACGTCAACTTATTCATGTACACTAAAGCTTTCCATAATATGCAGCAAAAGGAACTTAGCGCACATGCGACCCTGGCGGAAAATCTGCTGAAGATAACAGCCGCGGTCTTACTATCTACTACTTTTGCCGTACCAGAAGAGGCCAGGCTATTAGTATTGTAGGACTATGTTTGTAGCAATGATTTACTGCACGATAATGCGTTGATGGTTGTGAATTACGTAATCGGCAATCGGCACGAATATAATGTCCAAATCGAAAACTATTCTATCTAAAATAATATTCCAGTTCTTCTGGGTTCCATTTATTCATTCATCCTTTCACTTCATTTAAGTCATTAAAGGGCATCGGTCAAAACTACAGGGTTGGCCGTAGGTAACGCCCTATAGGCAAATTGACTAAAGTTTACGACGATATAAATAATCAACTACAATGCAAACTTAGTTGAGCGGGTAAACAATGAAGCTGGTCGTTTACATTATTCACATTTACATCACCCTTTATTTCGTCTTCATTCAAATTATTACATTTAGAATTTTGGGACTGAGTTTTATACTTCTGAATCTCTCTTTTTCTGCCAAAAAATTCCTATTTAATGCTTTAAGAATATAAAAGGGGGTGCGCCAAAAGAACATGAAACGATGTCGGAGGATATAACTCTTAAACATGAAAGCCTACAGAAATGTGCTGACCATCATTGGAAAGATAAAATTTCAATCAAAATTGATACAAAAAGTACTTAATTTATTAATGCTTTTAAAACTAGTGACTTTAAGGGTGACCCCCTTTGCCCCTTGCTCGTAAAGTAAAGAGAAAAGCTTGCATATTCCTCTTTATGCTGATGACGCAGTTTTCCTAGCTATATCAGAACAAGGACTCAAAATGAAAATTAGGGCACTTGCAAAATATTTCTCCAATCTAGATTTAATAGTTAACAAAAAACTAAAATAATGATATTCAGCAAAGGGGACACTGTACCTAAAACGACACAATTTAAGTATAAAGAAAAAAACAGAAATTACAAAAGAATACACATATCTAGGCGTCCAATCACTCCAATCCTCAATGTGTTTCGCAAAAGCTACAAAAAATTGTAAAAACAAAGCTCTGGCGGTGGTGAATAATGTTTGGCAATTATTAATATCAGGAAGAAAATATAGAAAATAGAAACAAAAATAAGTGAACAGAGTTAAGATTTCTGTCTCCTGATGTCTTGACCCTTGTAGAGACCCTTTCCTTTTTTGACCGTGCAAAGTCATAAAATCAACCGTCCCTAAGATCCCATAAGAAAGTACCATCCCTTAAGTATTGATCCTATCAATACTTAAGTGATAGGTAAAAACAATTCATAAGACATGTCCTGCTTTGTCCGAAATAGGGATGGACAGGAGCCAGAAACACTAACTTGTTGACGAAATAATTTTAGTCGTAAGAAATAATTTTAAGAAAAATCACTTCTCTTTCGACTGTTCAACTGCAATGTTCTATCTTTCAATTCTCTCCAGTAAAATAAAATAAAATCTTCTCAAGAAAACTAAAAGAAAATATTGAACATTCTTCCGAGTAATCATTAGTAATGCCTGCTAACAACAAAAAGGTATAATTACATTTGATTCATAAATATCTTTCATTTTCACTATTTAAACTTATTAGATTAAGTAATAGATGAAAACCATGGGATAAACTGTTTAGCTACAGTTCCCACAATTATAAGGTACTTAGATGTTACCAAAAATAATAAGTCACTTAGATGGGACACAAGTAATTATGAAATCGATAATATAAACAAAATTTAATCCATAAAATTCTAGGAATATAACAATCGGATATGTGGGCTAAGATACTTAGAAGAAATAGAGAAAATCCAATTGCATTTCTTTAAACGTGTTTTGCAATTAGACACACGGCAAACTATCTAGTAAGACTGGAATGCGGTAGCATAAACCTACAATATAATGAGTGGAAACGATGTCTCAAATACTGGGATAAAATACTGAAGATGAGTGAGGTAAGGCTTCCAAAACTCTGCTTTAATCTTTATAACTTGAATCATCGGTATGGCTATTCCAAGTATGGCTAGTGTAAAATTCTTATAAGATCTATCAAAGAACTTTTAATTCAATTTAATTTAATTTAAATAGTATAAATAACTAAATTTAAATAATTATTATTAAATCTATCTGAATTGACAGTTAAATCTAAATGCTATGAGACTTCTGGTTAAGACACGATTGCAAAACACATATTTTAGAATAGATAAGTGGTACTGCAAATTGCACAGTTCCGAAATAGGCGCACTCCGAAATAAAATAGTATAAACAATAGTAATAAGAGCCAATTATAGTCTTTATTCAAACTGTGTTCAACGCACATAAATGAGCATTTTAGCAATACTCATGACAATCCTCAAATAGAGAGCCTTTCATAGCGCTTGGAACTGGGAGTTCCTTACAAATTTAGAGGGCACCTTTACATAATAGCAGGTGTAATTAGAACAAAGAATCTTAAGGTTACAATTTTAAGACAAAAAGTTACATTACATAAAGTAAAACCCTAATTAAAGTAGGTGCTTATTTTGACATTTTTTGACATTGCATATTGAGAAACTAAGTGAAGATGGTAAGTAAACTTACGACGTAGTCTCATTCTTGATCTCGAATATTCAAGGTCTATAAAAGTCTGCAAGTGGTGGAACAAGTTATAATTTTTATGAACTCCTAAGTACGTAAGTAAAGGGAAAGGCATATTATAATAAAATGTATGTACTGCATATATCTCTGTATGTGTGTACATGTATGAGATATTATATATATTATAGCATATTATTGGTTTACTCAGATCTTATGACTCTTATTACTCTTATGACCTCAATCGTTAGTACTCCGTACAACGCTATATTAAGGTCGAATCTCGATAATATACTGTATAACGGTTACTTATAACATAAGTCTTAACCATAGAGATACGAGAGAGAGTATTGCGTAAGAAAAATTGTTTTTGCCCTTTTGACCAACGAGTGCAGCGAACGAACTGTAGTTCGCTTTACTTGTTGAATCAAGATGCCAAGGCACTAAATGTGCTGAGTTGGCAGTATCCTAGAGCGTGTTCAGCAATGAACACTTGGTTCTTGTAGAAACGACGGAGTGAGTTGTTGTTACTAATCCTTTTTAAATTCAAGTCCTGGGGAAACGCAAAATATAACGAAATGTCTAAGTTATTGTGCGTGTACTCTAAGAAGTGGTAGATGTAAGGATACACTCTCGTTTTGTTCCGGCAGCAAAATATAAGGTATTATTTGTGTATGTATTACTTATTATATTGTTAGTTCCGTCGTGAGAGAAAATATTTGTCATAAACTGCAATTTACCTAGATAGCTGTTCCTCGTCTACTTAGACAATAACTAAGAGGGAAGGAGCGAATCGAATGGACATGCAGAAGCGACCACGGCCTGGTGGCTGGAAAGACGGAACGCAACTTGTAACCATTAGTGCCGTATGGCAACGTAAACTGGTAATTACCGTCTGTCGTATTATGTGTACCAGAGTGAAAAAAATTTCCTAGAGCCGTGTCAGTCTTTATTGAGAGACTGCAATTTCTTAAAATGGCAAAAGTACAAAATATAAACCTGTCATTAGTATCTACTAGTTTAGTTGCGATTTGGTTTTACTTCTAATATTATAAAAATGTTGTAACTAAATTGTTGTTGGGGACAAAATGTAACGTGTATACCATGATAACTAATCATAATCATGCTTGTCTATTGCAGTTGGTGTCGCTGCTGGCCTTTGGATTTGCGTTACGGTCACCTTCGGATTTGCGTTACGGTCACACATATGCCATATGCCGAGACATATGCCGTAAATGCATTCTCGCACAGCCTTCTCGACCTTTTTATGTATCCCTAACTGGGTTTTACTGCGGTATCACCCATGAAGCCATGGAACCCGAAACTTATGAGGAAGTTTGTGACTCTTTCGGTTGTAACTGATTGATGTCGCAAAATTTCACCAAAGAAAAGAAAACCACGGGGTGTCCACGTAAAGGATTGTGAATTTAAATGAGCTTATTTACTCAACAAATATTTGTAGTTAATTTTTGAGAAATTAATATAAATCTCAATTGTAAACAGAAGTAAAACTTAATATTCTCTGGGTTTCAGATCTCCGCAAAATCAGGCCGCATGGGGAAAGATCTTCTGGCAGCATGGCATATTCTACGAGCGAAATGGTTGCCCGTATGAATATTGTGGCCGGATAAATCTGTTTATGTTAAACCAAATGATGTTCCAAGCAATAAACGCATATAAGAACCATGAGCAGAGAGAAGTGGAGGAAGAACAACGAGAACTACAAAAGCAAAATCTGAATCGTGAATATAAATCATCTTCTATTATTGTATTCGTACTTGCCGTTATGGTTACTATAAAAAGCGCAATAGAAAATATCCAATATAGAAACAGAAGAAAGCATTTATAGAGTACGAGTTCGCGTTAAGAGATAGACGAGGGGACAAACAACCATTGAACAGCTCTTTAGCCATTGCAGAAGCGGAATCACAGCGATCCGCGTAGCAACAGCAAGGGCAGCACAAGAGCAGAAAAGTATAATGCAAGGCAACGCAAAGCAATAAACTCATTCCGTGGAACTCAAAACATAATATAATATTCTAGTATAGTATATAATATAGTATAGTTTATAGTATAGTTTAGTATATAACATAGTATAGTTTATAGTATAGTTTAGTATATAATATAGTATAGTTTATAGTATAGTTTAGTATATAATATAATATAGTATATAAGATTGGAAAGTTATACAGAAACTTGAACTAGTTTACATATAGTGAATAATAATATATGAATAATAAGTTTATAGGTAATGCTTTTTAACTATAAGGAAAATAATGAGAATATAAATATACACGTTTGAAGTAAAATGTGATTACTTATAAACGTAAATAAACTAAAAGGAAAACTACTAGAATATGAAATCTAGATCAACGGATAATATCGATAATATAAGTTTTTCCTAAATATAAATAAATGATTAAGAATAAGGAATTGTGTATTATATTACTTATTAGATTATACGTAAGTGCAGATTATATTACATACTAAAAATAATAACCTAGATTACATAACCTTCTTATGATATATGACAAAAAAACTTGTAATAAAATATATCCGTAGAGCCTCAGCCCACTTTTGTAATTGTTTGGCTCACTTTACTCACGTCGCAATAAGATCCCCGTTCACACACTTCAGGGTCTAATACAAGGAGCTGCTCTCGTTTCAACAATGCTAGTTTTCCCTAATGTAAATGTAATATTAAAAAATATTAGACATGCATTGTGTTATTTTTCATTACTTCTAATTTGTGGAAGTACCTATAAAAATTGTATAATTATATCTATTGTTATACGAGGAGGAAATTCCTGGAACATTATATTTTCCTCCTCAGGATTACTTAACTGGCCTTTCCCGCGGCCTTGGTCTAAGTTGGTTAGACTTAATCCAGTGGTAGTCCTCCTCTCCGTTCTCTCCCTCGAGAACGTTAAAATTGTATAAATCAGTTACACATTCGATTTTATTATAAAATTGGTTTTAAAAAAGATAAAATAAATAACTCTTGTAATTTGGAACAATCCTCTGGCACTCAACATTGATTATTCATCTCCTCCGTCCGGTGGCCACGGGACTATTCATATAAATTAAATATAGCAGGGTTACTAAGGTCCTCTGATACTTTATGAGACCTCATTTATAAGTAAATATCTAAAGTTTACATATCGATGATATCCTTTAGGAAATAGATTTTAAGGATGTCATATTATAAGCATAAATAATTATGATAAATAAATTTTCCTTAAGAAATTGTATATAAACAAAACCCTTTACAAAATTAAAGTTCAGTTAATTTTGTGCTTATTATTTAAATCTGAAAACTAAATTAAATTCTCCACTTTTTAAAAGCATGTAGCGAAATTCTCACCAAAAATTTCACCAAAAGTTAAAAAAGAATTGTATGGTCGTATCAGAATATTTCAACACAATATTTCTATACTATTGTCGATAAGCGATCCCCAACAAGGGAGTTTAGACAGATGGTCAACATAAATATTGAAATGTTGTTACCTTAGTAGGCTGGTTGTATTCATGCAAGGCCAATTGCCCACTCGTATGATGAACTAAACTGAGTGATCAGCAGTTTTTGCACAAAGTAATAAATATTTAGTGGTTTCTCAATTCACTCTCAATTTCTTAGGGATGTTTATATAGGCATACAATCTAATTCAGTAAGAATAACGAATATTGATGCAGCAGCGTACATACAGGATGTAGTATTAGAAGTAAATAGACGAGCGTTTTTACATTTATTACCTACATTGGGTTAACCATAGTTAGGTACTCTTAATATAAATACGTAGATATGTGCAAGCACGCAATCTCTCCCTCTTGTCATTCATTCACTCGTTTTGCTGTTCAACTATCAACCACAGATATCTGCAAAGTTTCACTTTGAAAACCAACCGATTTTGACCTAGTGAAGCCGCTATTACAACCACACATCACCCGCATACGATTTTATAGCGCTACATTATATATTTTGATTTTAAGTGGTACATCAAACATATATATCAAATTGTGATAAATGACAATCTACTGAAATCTACGGCAAAGCGATTCGCTATTAATTTTTTTGTTTATATCTCAAAGTTAAGTGCAGTTAAGCTCAAAAAATAGTCCCGTCCACAAACAAATCCTTACTTATGATTCAAAACGAACGCAACGATATTTTGGAAGATAAAACGCATTGTCATATGTCACCGTCCCGATCACGCTTTCTCTATTCACTATAAGGATGAGGAGACCGTCGACAGTAATACGGTGACATATTTCCGAACTGGAAATGAAATCACAAGCATCTGATTTTATATCGCATTTTATATTTCTATATTATATATATATATTTATCTATATATATTTTATATTATATTCTTTAGTGGTCTGCAAGTGAGAAACGGAGAGTAGTGAGCGACTATCCCATTTTTTCTCATTATCATCTCTGCACTTCACTAAACAGCTACTACTTCACGAGATTCTTCTCTGCCGGTTTAGCTTTAAGGATTCTAGAATCTTTTAAATCTGTATTACAAATCCCGGGTTTTATTTTAGTGTGTAGGAGTTGGTGTGCTATAGCTTAATCACAGGATATAACCAATATACGTCAACAATTCTCAAAGCTAGACAACAATCCAATCTATACTTGTAATGTAAGTTCGCATGGAAGTTCTTCACATCGCATTGTTATCCGCTTACTTATGATGTGTGATTCGATTTTCAAACTTTTGTAAATCTGAACTAAGTTAACAACACATCGTTAGTACCTTCCAACAAGTGATACTTACATTTTGTTTACATACATACTTACAGTTCACCTACAATAATTCATAATGCTAAATCTCATAATGGTACTCATATCTTGGCTCTCATTATTTCTCACTTCAGTTCATCGTATTTTACTGTCATCTTTTACGAAAATCCTCCGAAATTAATTCTTATCTGTTTGTAGTCAGTCGAATCTATCGTCATCCTAGTTACAGACTTGACTCGTCCATTAGGCGCAGAGCATGTTAATCCTATTTTGCATTAGACGGTGGCGGCTGAGGATGATGAATGCAATCCCGTCGTTGCTCTTGTATGTTTACTCCGTGATAAAAAAAGTGTTCAATATAGCGGTGCACTATAGTCGAGGTTCTTAGTGTTGTGAATTCAAATTGTACTGTGGAGAATAACTCTTTTCGACACAGTTTAAACAAAATCCGGAGAACTGTACACACCGAAAAACACGAGGGCGATAAACTCGCGGGGAACAATCCTGGCACACACTCCTACTGACATGAGCGCAACTGCAAAGGCTCTGGGGATTTGAAGAGTCGCCTTTGAATACTGTATGAATTTTCTTTCTTATTAATCAATGCAGGCAGTGAACTTCGCCGCCTTTGGTGGGAATTGCTTGAAACTCACACTGAACATGTCTTTTAGGTTACAGAGCTTACTTTGTAAATTTCATCTCGATATTGCTAATACTTTCCGAGATATGGTATTTTGAAATCAGTTTTTCTTCGTTTTCTGACCCTCTTTTTCACTTCATAATTTCCAAATCGCTGCCGTTTTTGCCTCTGTGACAATTTTAAATTGTTGTCGGTATATAGCTACGTGAGGTCAAAGTCAATGTAGTAACGGGTCTCATTTATTAGCCGATGACCCAACAAAATTATGACCCAAACCAAAGGGATGCACCCGATAACTGCCTATTGTTTCTCGACCTGGAGAGTTTTTCCTTATTTTCCACACGGAGGATCAGTGTTGGTCAACTCCAAAGCTATGCATGCTATGCATCGCGAAGTAGTTTATAATACTGACGGTATGAAAGTACATTTTAAAAATGTGGGGAAAACAATGCGATACACCATAAATAAAGATATTGTTGCCGATGCGTCTACAAAGGCTTCTGCTCCTTTTATTTTCTTTTAACATGAATGGTTAATTTGTAAGAAACTAAAACAAATTTTTACTTTTCTTAAGTCAGTATAACCTAGTAATTCGATATTAATTTATCATTCGCCTTTTTTATGGTGTTAATTTTTGCTAGCGCAGAGGCTGACTATTTGATATTGAGAGACAAATGCGGAAAATGTATAGACCAGCAGTTTAGATTTTTCTAAACAGAGAACGGCTACTTTTGCTTGTACCCAAATGTTATGGCTCACGGTGGACTCACGTTGCGGGGGCATAAACTTACGCATGTCATCAGTCTCGCTTCTTTGGGTGACCGTGGTTCCCAAGCTGCCACAGTAACGATCATGACCATCACATGAGTTACCAATGTCTACCCAGGCGGAGAAAGCATTACACACCTATTGCAAAACGCGACCAATCAAAGTCGGCCCCACCACGCGGACTTTGAAAAAGGTAGCCTAGCCGAAAAACGGAAAGAAACCAAGTCGGAAAACTAATCGCGGCAACATACCCTTACCAAAGATTTAAGGACCAAGGAAACAGGGCTCCCCATTCACGGAAACGAAAGCTGGTACCTCAACGTCACTTTAGCTCAATTACAATCGGCCAAGCCAAAATCGTTCGAAAAAAATGAACCATACTTTCAGAAAATTCAACGCTAGCGCAACTCCGACACTGACACAACGGAACCTTTCCCACAAAGAACACACACAAACGTAAACCAGGATAGAAATCTCTTTTGTAAATTATAATAATTTATGCGTTATGGCCCTGTCTTAATATAGTTGCAAAACTTAGTAGACACAATCAGTATTAAGTTAAACAAGTATAATACTGACATATTACGCTAGATTTCTCTACGACATACTGCACTTTTCCAATATGATATACTTACGGATACACACATAGTTAAAAAAAATCAAATTGGAACATTAATGTATTTACAGGATTGGTGTATAGTTGTTACCTTTTTTAGCACGAGTAGACTGAAAGGGAAAACAAGAAGATAGTTGTATTACTTTAAAAGAGAATGGAGATTCTTCACTTGAACCAAAAATGGCGTATTTACTTACTTATCTACGGTGATTCTTCAGCATTACTTGACATAGTATCGCGATATTGGCACTGATATTTTCATCTCACCTTTCATATATTTATTAGCATTAGTCGACAATTGCAATAAATATCTATCTGGCTCCCTAGGCTAACCTTTGAACCCCCGTTTACCTTTGTTTTTCGGGGCGGCAGGCCTGTAGTACAAAGTAGAATAAATTGTACTACATACGAGGAAACCTGGTTTTGTTTAGCTAACAAAATCATAACGGTGCAAAACCCGTTAATTTAAAGCGTACTAGTGCACCAGTACCTTTAATATTATAGTTCTGTTACACATGAAAGTGAATTGATACTAAGTGACATTGAACTTCTGCAGCATAGCTGCTACTATTACACAACAGCTACGCGTGAAGTGAGTGAGCAAGAACGAGTTTTTGCTGCACAGCAAAAAACGTGCCGCAGGCTATACGAACAGAGTTTGGTTTAGCGAAAATTATGGTTCGCTTCTGTTCTCTCGTTTCATCTCTCCTTCACCATAATATTAACATTGTAAGTTTCATGTTACAAAATAAATGTGAAAACTGAAACTTCATCTCCGTGTATTTCATGAACTAACAAGTGAAAAACTTTGAAACTGTTGTTCAACTAAAATCCTAAGTTTCAAAGCCAAACAGGAGACGGTCCAGGGCTTTTTCAAAAAGTGCGTTTTCGAAACTTTAAGTGACGATACACCCCCTAGTGGACCACCCAGATTTTTTTAAATAATTTTCTGGGAATCTGGCTACAATACGGATTTTGGAAATCAAAAAATTATTTCGAAATTCGAAAATTTTTTAAATCCATTTTCAATACAGGGATATGCACGCCGTGTGGCCAAATAATCTATGTCGTGGCAACATACTCAAACATTGTCCCTATCAAGTGGCATGCAATTAAGAGAACTAATTAATTACTACGCACATAGGACTGGTCCAGAAGACGTGAATCATATTATTTATTCTCAAGATTTACCATTGGGTTGGGATAATTGCCCCAGTAGTTCTATTTATGTGTGTGCTAGGTGTATCCGACCTTTGGTTCCTCACGCAACGCTCGGCTACAAATTAGTTAATTCATTATATATGTGCTACGATTGCTCAGCCAATACTTTGTCTATTCCACCAGCACCAACTGCCACTAATCCTAAGCGTCGTGTATTTGTGACGGAATGCAAACGGTGTTTTAATTGCCACAGACTTTCTTTAGCATTTTTGTTCACCGAAGTCTCTACTAATCAGTTTCTGTGCCAGACCTGTCACCCAAATCCTGCAATTTCTCAAGGGAACTCTGGAAATATGACACTAAATGAGTGACGAGGAGCAGGAAAATAAACGAAAAACTCGTTCACAGTATAAAGCACCTGAATTACGGTTTTCGGATATTAGTAAAAATCCGGAACAAAAGGCAAAGGAACTTTTAAAGCAACGCAAGGATTCGAAGGAAGGGCTCTCTCCAAGTACAGTAAGCCAATCTGCAGATTTAGAGAGGCAATCTACTAGTACTGCGGAAACTCCCCCAGTTTTCGAAGGACCCTCCACTAGTGCAGCTGCCCGAGCTACAGTTTCGGAAGGGCCATCCACTAGTTCGGCGGATCAGACCACAGTTCTCATCCCCCCAGGGGAAGATTCGTTCTTGCAGCTTCTTGACAGATTTTTAACTGAAGACTTAAGTTCTTCTTCATCGGAAGGTGAATTCCTGTCCCCAGAAAGTGGTGTTAGTCCTGTCAAACCAGAACCGGATCTTCCAGAAAGTGAAGACAGTTCCCCCCCGCCCGAAAAACCGGATCTAGAGCTTATAGAACCCAAGGACGGTGAAGTTGGTTCCGAAAAATCGGAACTTGAACTTTTAACACTTGATAAAAGTGAAGCTGGTACTGTTGAACCAGAATCAACAATAAGTGATCCTTCAAAGGCCAAAAGCAAAAAATTTAAGAAAAAACCTACTGCAAAAGTAAGGACAAAAACTCCAGCCTTCTCTACTGCTGAATACTTGGGAGCGTTTCGTTGGATATTTCGAACGTCTCCTAGTGCTACAGCTATGGGTGAAGCAGCTCATATCAGTTCAGCGGCCAGCTTGACCGCTCGCTGCAATTCGGTTACTACCCGGATCGCTGCACACAGTGCAGCTACTCCCATACCTTTGTCTTCCGTGGAAATTGAAGTGTTACTGGATCGCATGAAACTATTACAAGCGGATTTAGTTTCCCATGGCACAGCTATGTATACCCGGTTGACTAGTACAACGACTCCTTCCTTGACCCAAGCTATTGTGGATTACGATGCCCTTAATGACAACTTCACTGCTTCCAAAATAAAACTACTGGAGCTTAAGAAGACACTCGAGCCATCGAGCGGTCAGGGGTTGAAACCGCCTAAAATCGAACTTCCTACGTTTCATGGAGATCGAGTTAAGTGGGTAACTTTTAAAAATTCATTTGACTCGTTAGTAATCAAATGTGACCGATATTCGGATGTGGACCGAATGAGGCTGCTATTTCAATCGGTCACTCCGAGTGAAGAAGCAGTCAAGAAAACTCCTAAATTAAAGGACGTTATTGACGGGCTATCCGATTTGGAAATCACTAATGCTAATTTCAAGATCGCCTGAGATAGGCTGTTGACACATTTTGACTCACCTCATGCCATATGTCAAGCCACAATTTCTCCGATGTTCCATGCATCCACCAAATTAAAAATGAAAGGTAGAACAGAGCATGGCATTCTGCAAATTGTCAACACCATCACAACAATTCGCCAGCAATTGAAAGCAATTAATGTAGGTGGCGTTCCGTTGGAAGAAATCATTTTTCTCCATTTTGGATTATCAATGCTAGACAAGGATACCCCGGAACAGTTCAACAAACAATTACCCGGGACAAGGATGCCATCTTTGGACGCTTCATTGGAATATTTGACTAAGGACGCAAGGTCACTCAGTCTTACCCAGTATCAACCTGGAGATCAGGGTATTCCCAAACCGGTTCCAGCAAAACCGAAGGGTATTCCGCGGGTTTTAACAGTCCAAAACTCTGGGCCCCAAAATAAATCCGGGCAACAAGGTTCCCGAAAAGGACGAAAAGCGAACAGAAATAGGTCCTCAGCTGGACCTTCATCAGGGCCTCCAAGGGGTCCCCCTAGTAAAGATGAAAATACTAGGAAACAGGACTTAAAAAAGAATAGTAAGAAAATTCCCTATTGCTATTACTGTACGAAAGAGACCAACCATTGGTTCCGACAGTGCCCCTTCTATTTTCGTCTTTCCCCCTTCAAAGAAATCAATGGAGTGGTGACACTCATCGATGCAAGCTTTGCTTGAGCACTAAACACGCATTACGAGACTGTGACTCGAAATACACGTGTCAAGTGTGCAATAAAAGACATCATACTACACTGCATTTAGATCAGCCCCCGAGCGCTTGCCACGCTCGATCGGATGATGATAGTGAAGATGATGAAAATGGTATATTAGCAACCGCCCTGGTTGCTCTCTCTACCCCCCAAGGGTCAACCAGCAGAGAAGTACGCTGTCTTCTGGACCCTGGATCACAAACCAGTTTTGTCACACGACAACTGGTTGATAAGCTAGAATTGAAGATTATTCCGAACAATAAAAGCTTTTCGGTGGCAGGAACTGCGAAATTACAATGTCAAGGTATGACTCAGTTCTCCATCTCTTCATTTTTTGACCCGAAAAAATCCTTTAAGGTCAATGCGTACATTTTGGATCAAATAACGACGTCGGTCCCAAATCAAAAGTTTTCGATTCAAAATTGGAATCACATTAAGGGATTACCTTTGGCTGACCCCACCTTCAATGTCCCAGGACCAATAGATGTCTTGCTTTCTACTTCTGTCTATGACCAAATTGTACAAGAACACAAACAAAGAGCACCTGGTCTACCGAGTGCCACACTGACAGAACTAGGATACATTGTGGCTGGATCCCTGCGAAGTTCCCCATCCTTACACGTAAAACTCCCCCCTTCCGAGGAAGGTGATGTCGAGTACGATCTGGAGAAATTCTGGCGGACCGAAGAAATTCCAGAAGAAAGCACCTTTTCCCAAGAAGAGCAATTCTGTGAGGATCATTTTTTCAAGACCGTTCAAATACTGGACACCGGGCGGGTAGAAGTCTCTTTACCTTTCTTGAAATCTCCGAATGAATTAGGAAAATCTTTGCCAGCCGCTATGCGTAGATGGTATTCTCTGGAGAGACGCTTGGCGACGCAACCCGAATTAAAAGAAAAATATTATAAACAAATTCTGGAATATTTGGATAATGGCCATATGGAGCTGGTCCCTCCTTCAGAAATGAATGTGCTCTCCTATTACATCGCCCATCATGCGGTGTATAAGCCGGACAGTACTACGACCCCGATTCGGGCTGTATTTGACGCTTCAGCGAAAACTTCAAGCGGAGTGTCCCTCAATCATCTTCTAGGGAATGGACCCCCACAGCAATTGGAACTTTTTGATCTCCTTCTGCTTTTTGTACGTCATATGATCGCTGCCACCGCGGACGCTGAAAAAATGTACTGGCAGTTTCGAGTTCCGCCAGAACAATGGAATTTTCAGCGCATTTTGTTCCGGAAATCTTCAAAAGAGCCTATTCAACATTTCCGTATGAAATGCTTGGTTTTTGGTGCAAAATCCTCTCCTTACTTGGCAGTCAAAGGCATGAACTATTTAGCCGAATGCCACAAGGAAGAATTTCCCAAGGGTTCCGAAGCTATTAAGAATTCCTTTTATATGGACGATTTTCTAGCTTCTTTTCCCTCCCATAAAGAAGCTGTCACTACTACGGCTGAAATCAGAAAAATACTGGCACCTGCACACTTAAATCTGCGCAAATGGAACAGTAACAGCAAATTTTTTCTGAAAACATTGGATGACAAGGATGAGTCACAAAAACCAATGGTACATATGACAGAATATCCGGATAATGTTAAAACATTAGGTATGAGTTGGAACCCGACCACAGATGAATTCTGCTTTAAGGTCAACATTACACTGGATAAAACTCATACCAAAAGATCCATTTTGAGTGACATCAGTCGCATATTTGATCCCCTGGGTTACTTAGCCCCGGTGATTGTCACTTCAAAAATCTTAATGCAAACCATTTGGAAAAATGGAACGGAGTGGGACGAAACTCCGCACTCCGAAGCAATGCAAGCTTGGCTGACGTTTGCATCCGAGTTACCTTCATTGGAATCTCTACGAATTCCACGTTGGTGCGACTTTTGCGAAGACGGTTCACAGCAGCTTCATGGCTTCTGTGATGCTTCCGAAAATGCCTATGCTGCTGTCATTTACCTTCGCAGCCAAATGGGCGATGAAGTCTCCTGTCGGCTGCTGACTAGTAAAACCCGGGTAGCCCCTGTCAAATTGATGACTATTCCCCGCTTGGAACTTCAAGCAGCCTTGTTGCTGACGAAATTAATGCGTCATGTAACCCGTCTATGGAAATGGGGTGACCGCGAAACTTTTTATTGGAGTGACTCGAGTATCACATTATCTTGGCTCCATTCGGATCCCAGCAAACATAAATTGTTCGTGGCTAACAGAATTACGCAGATTCTGGACCATACCACACCCGGCCAATGGCTTCACGTGAAGGGACACCACAACCCAGCTGATTGTGCGTCCCGTGGCCTTAACCCTTCACAGCTGCAAGACTTTAAACTTTGGTGGGAAGGTCCACCATGGCTTTTGGATCCCGTCTGGTGCAGCCCTGTATTCAATCCCGTCACTTGTCACAATGAAATACCGGAGTTTGAATTCAAAACGAAGCAACAAACCCTTGTAGCCACGGCCCCCGAAAATACGATACTGGAGCGTTTATCGAAATTGTCTGGCTGGACGAGAATCCTGCAAATCTTGGCGATGCTGTTCACCATTATGCGTAAGAAAACCTTCCGAGGAGCAGCTTTTCCAACTCATTTCCAGTCTAACTTAGCTGATTCGGAAATGTACCTTTTCAAACTCATTCAACACGACGCATATTTCTCTTCCTATCCGAATTATACTCTCGGGAAAGATCCATTACATCTGCGTAATCTCAACATTTTATGGAATGATCAAAAGGTAATTTTGGCGGGAGGTCGCTTTCCGAGGAAGGAAGACGGAAAGACGAGAGCTTTGATACTTCTTCCAGGCCATCACCCTTTGGTCAAGCAACTGGTGACTCATACTCACATTTCGCTGAGTCATGCTGGCATTCAGACCACCCTCAATCAGTTACGTCAACGATTTTGGATACCACATGCAGCTAAGACACTGAAAAGCATTATCCATAGCTGCCTTGTCTGCTACCGCTTTCAAGCGCGCCCTACTATACAAAAAATGGGACCGCTGCCCCTGGAAAGGCTCACTCCAGGACGGCCTTTTAGTGCTACTGGATTGGATTATGCTGGCCCCCTCACTATTAAAACTGGCAGAACGACTACTCAAAAAGTATACATAGCCTTATTTAGCTGCGTCACTACAAGGGCTATTCATCTGGAATTAGCCTCCAGTTTGGAGATGTATTCATTCTTGCTATGTCTGCGTCGCTTTATTGCCCGGCGTGGAATTCCGCATACGATTTTCTCTGACAATGGGACTAACTTTGTGGCCGCTCAGAAATACTTGAGTGAGGTCACAGCAGATCAATACCTGGGTAAAAGCGTGTCGGATACTGGCAGGCAACTAATGCCGGATATCGAACTTCACCGAATAAACTGGAAGTTCTCACCACCCATGGCTCCTTCCATGAATGGTATCGTTGAATCCATGGTCAAACAGGTGAAGCATTACCTGAAACGAATGGCCTCGGAAGAAACCTACACTTGGGAGCAACTGGAAACCATACTGAGTTTTATTGAATCCATTTTAAATTCAAGACCGATCAGTCCTCTGTCGAGTGATCCAAATGACCTGCAACCTTTGACCCCTGGTCACTTCCTAATCGGTTCCAGTTTGCTAGCGCTACCAGAAGCAGACCTCAGTCATTTAAAGATAAATTCCTTGGACCGGTATCAACTCTTGACCAGGCGTACCGAGGAAATTTGGCATCAATGGCAAAAAGATTATATACACACGCTGATAAAATCCCAGAAATGGAATAAGGAAACTCCGAATCTTGAGGCGGGAGACATGGTTCTCATCCTGGAACCCGACGCTCCTCCATTACACTGGAAGGTAGGAAGAATCGTTGAAACAAAGCCAGGAAAAGATGCATTAGTACGCGTCTGCATAGTAGAAACGGACAGTTCCTACAAAGAAAACCCGAAGAAAAAGTCTTCCGCTAAAACAACGAAACCACTCACTATAGTTGAGAAGACGGTGGAGAATTTGGCGAGAACTTCGGACAACAAATTGATCAAAACTTCTACCATCATTCGAAGAGCAATTAATCGGTTAGCTAAACTTCCGATTTACACTGAAACTACGGAAAGGATTGAAGGACCCCAGACTCGATCACGTGCCAAGCGGAACGACCCTAACTGGACCAGCAAGGCACTCCTTATACTGCAGTTAATACAGCAAACCCTGGGACAAACCCCGCGCCCTCTGTTGTCCCAAAAACCGCTCCATCAGTATATTCCAACAATTATGTGATGCAACCACAATATTTGGGTTTATTTCCTAATTGTACGGAAGAATGGCCCAGTATCCAAGAAATTCCTCCATGCCATTGCGAGGTGACTTGGCTCCACTTGCAACCTAATGGACAAGTTTGTACAAGGCATAAAGATTGTAAAACGCTTATGGTTTCTGGAGATGCCCAGAATTGTCTCTCTCATGAACCTCAATGTACGCTAGAAATGCCAAGATCCATTAGCATGGGAAACTTGCAATGTCAAAAGAAGAGGTTATCATCCCATCAAGACGTAACTCGGGCAGTTCCAGCCATCCAATCTTTACTGTGCGCCATAGGAGATCATGTAACAAAATCATGCAATCATTTCCAAAATTCAATTGAAAAGGTTCCAGTTATAATTGCTAACGGTCAATTAATACCAATTCGGGAAATGCGGATTCAGCAGGATGCTAGATACAAAGAATTAGATTCCTATTCATGTAGCGATCTTTGCGATGGAAAAAATTGTACATTAGGTGAATGCGCCGGCGACGAATCATTCTGCAATGCATTTCCGTGCCCAGCAGTTAAACCTTCCGGTCCGGTGTGCCATTGCCAATACAATACCACCTCAATTCATCACTATATTCTTACGAACAATACAAGGCTATCACCCTCATGTTGGGGCCATCTGACTCTCCCCGTAAAACGGGAAGTAGGTGCTCCCCCTAGAGGAGATAAAAGATGTAGCGGTTGCGTAATTACATGTACCAGTAAGGGTATACAGGTTTTGACACCCGGAGTAGTCGCAAAATATATTAAGACGACGAAAAATCCAGGATACGTTTCGATCTTGCCGGAATCTGCTACCACTGAATTGGTCTTTACTACTTCAATGGCTGCAGGGACCGGAAAAATCGAGATCGAAATGTATTTTGCAAATTATGATCAGCCTACAATCAGGGAGATTGTCTGTCCTAGAATTCCAGTTTGTGAGCTGATCACCTGTCACGTTTGCCTGGCCAGGTGGATGAATTTTAGTTGCTATTCTTCTTATCACTGGATCTTGGCCATATTATCGGGATTAGGTCTGACTTTCATTTTATTCTTATTAAAAAGTATCTTTTATCAATGTCATTGGATAACATGGTGTTGTTTTTACCCATGTAAAAAATTATTGAAATATAAGATAGCTCAGAATAAGAAGTATCGTAAAAAGCAGTTGCATCCGTCAGATGAAGAAGCACAAGGCCTAATAGAGTTGACTCCTCAACCTTATGCGCCGACTACCTATAAGGTTAGACGGGAGCGTAGAAATCCGAATTCTACGATAATTTCTGTCGGCATATTCATGCATCTAATCACAGTAGGTTTAGGCTGTAGCAATTACGCCTCTATGTCTGCAAGCAACCTTGAATGTCACTACGGAACAGATCAAAAGAGAACCTGTTCAGTCAGATTGAACATGAGAATTGCGCTGTCTCCCATAGCACAGACTAGCTGCTTAAAAATTTCGGACTCCAGAGACAATATACTGGGTACTATAGAGATCGAAACTAGAAGTATTTCCTTGCATTGTAAAAAAGAGTTGCTCTATTATGTGCCTTTAGCTGCTGTTAATTGTGATTCCTTCAGTCAATGTTTTTCGTTGTATGATTCCTCAAACTGTAGCGGAAGAAAATGTAAAAATTTTGGCCCAAATGACACCATAGAAGCGTTTGCGCATACAATAGACAACTTAGGATTTTCGTTTTGCAGATCGATTCGTTTAAGTACTTGTCCGTATTTTTTAACTGACGACTGCGTATTTAACCGGGTAGCCTTCGAAACTAAAATCGGTTCAGATTACCAGGTTTTCTCCTGCCCAGAATGGATAAATGCGGTTAAGGTTCGAACACAATATAATTAACAGACCAGATTTTACTCCCCTTGCCTATACAGCTGTCTACGGTCTACCTATAAAAACTATGGAAGAGATTGGTGTAACAGGTTGTACAAACAGATTAGGTGAACGTTCCGTAAATGTGCGTTGCAGGCATAAGTGAACGTTAAATTATATACTTTTATGATTGCCCATAAGGGCCGTGCACTTTATACTTAAGGTTAATAGTGGGTAAGTGGAGTAATTAAGTACTATGCATAATATTACTGGTGCAGGTTTATGTTAAAGGTTAATCTGTATATCACTACTTATATGAATTGTGTTTCTAGCACTTTACTTTGAACTAATCTAAATATAGTACAAGTACATAACGGGTACCAAGTACGACTAGAATAGAACGTACCAAGTACTAATATTAATGTGTCACTTATGTGGAACAACTCCACATGTATAAATATGACTTAATTGCAGTTTAATAAATTAGTTGAAATATTTGCACAGAAAACATCAAGTGAATTTATTTTCATCTCACCTTTCATATATTTATTAGCATTAGTCGACAATTGCAATAAATATCTACTCTATGATAAAAAGAATTTATTGGAATATTGTAATGCTTCGTTCATGCATTCAAAGTACTGTAATGCTAAGTATCCCTGATATCAACTTATATTACCGGGCCCTATTATATTATATTTTTTGCATTTCTGATGATTTACACTATCCCTAGTAATGTGACATTAATATCTATGCATAATTGTAATGAGTACACAATATCAAGTTGCACACTCCTGCAAATAAATCAAAAACTTAAAACAATATGCACATGTTTCTAGTTGTTGTCACACTTTAGCTATTTTAATAGCTCACTCTTTCAAATCAATATATGAAAGTTTGCCTCATGCAGACATTTGTAAAATAATAAAAGAATCAAGCTACCACCCCTAATAAAATACTTACTTTCAATTTCACAGTGTTTCAGACAGCTCTAGGTAGTTGTCTCGAAATTGTAAGGTATACAAAATATAAAGTAAATTCTACTACCATTATGAATTGATACATAATTAAGCGTTATATAAGATGTCCATAAAACCATAGTACATTATATATTTCTAATGCTATTAAATAGCCAAAGTGCATGTGTGCAGAAAGTCATTTCACTCACCCCGATGTCCATATCTCTGATGATGTCCCACGGACACCGACGGAGACATTTTCAACGCCTTACGATTAAGAAAAAAATATGTTACAGTATGTATGTATTTATTATTTGAACATACGCAATGCCGGTTCAAAAACTAAAATTAAAGTGGTAATTCATCAAACACAGGAATACATAGTTTAACTATTATCACGTGTTGTCTGCTTGTTTGCTTAACCATAGTATCTTTTTTATTATAATGTGTGCATAACCATGTGTTTTCTGTTTACACAAGAAGAATAATTGGTACATTAATTAAAAGTTGTACACATGATAAAAAGAGTGAAACTATCATAACTTATTATAATATATATATATATATAATAAGACATAATAACTATAATTATATTATAAACTATAATTACATTATAACTATAAAATAGATTTCCTATACGACAATATCAAGTCCACACGCGAAGTGTAGGTACTGGTAAGTCCATATATACGAACCCCAGTTCGTAATTCTTTAGAGGAGTTTTAGTAACCAACAACTAAACATTATACATAGTACTCATATCTTAGTACTACCTCTCCGGTTTTTCGGACTTAGCTAGTTCACAATCGTAATCACCCTCGTTCATCAAGTACACTTTCCATTAGACTAAATTGGATTCATTCTTGTATCAAGTCTAGAGTCTCATAAAACTCAAAAATTCTTTAACACTAACAGTTCAACTCCACTCCAATTCGAAGTTTGTTGTTTATTTACATACAGTTAGTTAGAACTTTTCATAAACTTTATAATCATTTCCCGGTCATTTGAGGTAGGATCTCAAAGGCAATTCTAGGAGATTTTGCGTACCCACCTCAATGAGGTATCTCCGCTCCTGAAATGAGAAGTGCCCGACCAAAGCCAATTACTCAAGGCGATGGACTAAAAGGATGAAAATAACTTTTATTATATATTACTATTATTGAAAAGAACATCCTAAAGGGATTAGGTACCGCATTGGCGACCTTAAATTACTACTTCTGTCTACATTTCATTTTGGACGTATATGTCCAAAAGTCGCTATTCTAAACCATAAAATAAACAATGAATCATATTAATACGAATAATAACCATAAAATAGAACTAGGTAGGTAGGTAGTCCATAAAATCTAGGTTATTTAATACGTTTGACTTACGTGTATTTGGGTTAAGGAAGACCATGGTGTAGATAATTTTGATTATCCTTTCCCGAACATTTAATATAAAATGAAGAGAAAATGTGTAAGAAATTATGTAGTATTCTTCTGGTATTCCATGTGTAATTACCTGACACTTGTAATGCAAACTGCAAACTGTAGATTGAATAAAATAATCACTACTGTATTATTACGCAAACAACAAAGTTCCGTTTAATTTCCACAGTCCACACCTAGTTGAATACATCACAACAAAGACAACTATATTTTCGTGACAAGTTATAATATTACAGACACTCATACAGTGATATCCAACATAATATCATTTAGCTATAACGCGGAAAATTTTTAGTGAAATTAAGAATGAGACCCCAAACCTATTATTTATAATAGGAGGTATTTCTTATTACTTTTCGTGTCCGCGGCTTTATTTAACCCGTAGGGAGACTCCCTGTGCTCATAAACATTATTGTTCCGATTATTACATTATTGCGATGAAAAGATTACTACCAGCAGTTCTACAATAGTGCACTAACTACAACAATGTTGACCGCATTGAACTTTAAGTAACAAATACAAATAAAACAAGTGAACATTTTCTACAGTGTTGCGCACTAGTCACGCATCATTAGGCTATAACATTAGGTTTGGGGCACTAGTTACGCATCATAGAGAAATAACATAGGTGTTTGAAAATGCCTCTCAAACTGTTTGACTGTCATGTGTCATTGTTTGAGAGGCATTTTCAAACACCTATGTTATTTTCTTATGATGTGTAACTAGTGCCCCAAACCTAATGTGTGACTGCGCCCAAAGAAAGAAGCCATTTGTACTAAACTTATGTATAGAGATAAATCCACCTAAAGCAATGTCGTATTTTTAAAACCCCGCGATATAGTGGGTATACCTCTCATATCGGAAATATAGGAATTCGTTTATTTGAAATAAGGTTTCACTCTGTGGGGTAATCGATAGCGTAGAATTCAAATCTGGTAACCGCTATGTCGTATTTTTAAAACCCCGCGATATAAGGGGTATACCACATTTATCATAAATATAAGAATTCATTTATTTAAAACGATATATCACCCCCTATATCTCGGGTTGTTAAAGATACGACATACGGGTTGTTAGATTTGAATTCTACGTTATCGATTACTCCAGGGAGTGAAATATTACTTCAAATAAATGTATTCCTATGTTTCCGATATATGAGGTATACCCCCTATACCGCGGAGTTTTAAAAATACGACACAGCGGTTACCAGATTTGAATTCTACCCTATAGATTACCCCATAGAGTGAAACCTTATTTCAAATAAATGAATTTCTTTATTTCCGATATAAGTGGTATACCCGCTATATCGTGGGGTGCCAAAGATATGACATAGCGGTAGCCATATTTAAATTCTACGCTATCGATTACCCAGAGGAGTCTGAGGAAGTTCTGTTATTTCTATGCCGGTTAAGTAATGAAAATGTCAGCTTTCGAATTAATTCAGGCGGACTTTCGGAATCCAACTCAAGCTGAATTACAGTAGAAAAACTGCTATGCCAAAAGAAAAGCAGCAACTTCAAAGATATATTAAAAATCATGGGAAGTTTTTAAAAATATGGGGCCAGTGCCATTTTATAGAACAAGCAATGCTGCATTTAATGACTATTTAATCTCATTTTTCGGATTTCAGACAATTGGCTTTTTTTCTTAGGCTTGGTCACATGTTATCTCGCTATGATGCGTGACTAGTGCGCAACACTATACTGATGTGATATTTAAGGTTATTTTAACGTAATTATTATTTCACAATACGTTTCTGGGACATCTAATTAAAAGACTGATGGTCAACAATCAAGTCAACAAAGTGAGACATTAGCCCATTTATCCGCCACAGGTTTGGGTAATCCTCCAATGCAAAATGGGACAACCACTTTTCAATCATCATCCCAACCGTCTCTCAGAAGGAATAGACGAACCTGGCGAAGACAACCGGTTTCCCCTTCACACGACCCCTTATTAGTAACGACGTCATCGACATTTCTTCCCCCGGTAAAAAGATACGGATTACCGTTTACCTGTCAGGACATCGGATACCAATGGCTACGTGCGGAAGACACAGGGCAAAATTCACGCTGGACACGACTTCGCCGGTACGGGTTTGATGATCATACATTATTTCCATAGTTCACGATCATTATAATTCTCACCACCCCTGCCAACGCTACGAGTTATGTTACAACCCCTCTAACTTTGCCGCTTATAAATAGAACCATCGACAAGCCCTTCTCCTCACAAGGTGTTTATTTTAACAAACTTAACAAAGTTAGTAAGTACAAAGTAACAAAGTTTTGAGAAAAAATTGTGCTGCCATAATATTCTTTTCTTCTATAATTTCATACTCTGAACTTTACTCAGAAATTAAAAAATTCTAAAGTGTCCTCCACAAACAAAACAAGTATTTTTCTAATCAAATTACGGAATGTCTTGTTTTCAAACATTAACATTAACAAAATTGTGGTCCCTACTATACACAACCCTAATTTACAAGTATATGAAGCATTCATGGTTCCTTTCCTATTAAAATATAAAACTTGTCAATTCAATTATAATAAGTTTTACATCGGAACCTCAAATATTGCTACTTTAAAGGATATTATTGTTAATAATGAAAGATCAGAAATCAATGGTTTCCTTTCTTATATAAAAAAATATAAAATATATGTAAAATATATAGTGTGCAAGTTCCACATGTTATGGTTCAGTAAATGACCTGAAATGCTTTGATTTGTTATCTGTATGACTTTTATAAACTATTTTATAAATTGTAGCTTTCTTAATTAGAAACTAATAATGTAGTTTCTATTAGGATAGTTCTTATGTATGTCATGGTTCAGGTCATGATTTCACCTTTACCAAATAATTAGTATATAAAGGGTGAACAAGGCGAAACGAAAAGCCCAATCTTAGTCACTCTATTCTTAGAAGATTTAGTAGAAGAGTTTAATGCCTCCAAACTCCCGTCGGTACATCTTGGTCGAAGAAATATCCATTTATTACTAGACGCGGATGACATGGTAATTTTAGCCTATAACGCAGTACATCTACAGGAAAAGGTAAATATTTTAAGCGAATATTTCAAAAATAATAACTTCAGCGTTAATTTTTTTAAACTAAAATAGTGATATTTAGAAAAAGGAAACCTTTAAATTTAATTCCTAAGATACTTTGTTGATATACTGATCGCCTACTGTCTTGGGCATCCTGGCCGAGCTATTATACTATTTAATACTATCATACCATTTTTTCTAACCCAGAAGAAAGCATATTCCTCTATTTCCAAACTTCCATCGATCCATGAATACATTTGAGATTTTCGCTATTAGCACTTCCCATTTCTCAGATCCCGCACTAATATTAGACGAAAAGGTTCTTCCTCGACGTCCCTATTTCATGAACCCTGAACAATTTATTCGATTGGAAAGCAACCCCTCCTTATCCATAGGTGACGACCAAAAACAACAGGCTTTAGTTGATCTCTTGGGCAAATATGCCGACATATTTTCTTGGACACGCTACGTCATCGGTCACTACGAAGAAGAAGGCATTTGCATAGACACGGATAATGCTGACCCTGTTATTAAACCACCATCCAGAAAATCTATGAAAGAAAGAGATCTTATTAGAAATGTTTCGTGCATTGCATAATTTCTAATTTTCCAATGACGTCATAAAGTAAGTTTATTAAAGACGCTGACTACATTGTGCACTAAGAAAAGTAATATAATTCATTTCTTTATTGTAATTCTGGTTTTACGTCTGTACGTACTTTGTTCTATTTCTAGACATAGTTTACTAAACCCAATACATACATGTGATTGATGGTTTATGTAGTTACATAAGGTAGCACGAATTATGCTTGTAATAATAAGTAACTCGGCCAGTATTGACGCAGGTTTAGATCATAGACAATAGTTTTTCCCATGAATCACATGTTAATTGACCAGATTGTGTTAATCCTTACCTCAGTTGTATTCATGAAATAACATTAAACCTTGTGAAGTCATATAAATACTATGCTTTGAATAAATAAATTCACTTAATATTCTGTTCTTATGCCGAAAGCTCTGCTCAATTGTTCCTTTCCTTTCATCATAAAAGTTGATTTACTGGCATACACACACAAAAGGACAAGACATTCTTTTCTAGTCTTGTACAACAGTTCATAATACACCAAAACAAACATTATTCATTCCGATTCCATTTTACAAAGATAATTGAAGATTTTAATATTAAATTAAGATGCCAATTATCTACAAGACAACATGACAACACATTTCAGATATGCTGGCTGCTGGGACAAACATCTATGATTTATTCGAAATTACATGGAACGCTAAATTTTTCACTAAAGGTGACATGCCCTTAGGTTATCATGGATTCGATATAGATCCTAAAGACCGCGAGAAAACAGCATTGATGACACATGAAAACTTAAACGAATACAATAGTGTTAGTTTTGGATTGAAAAACGCCCCAGCTTTCTTTAACATAATGATGAGAAAAATCTTCAATAATTTTCTTTTTGGCGTCTTTTATTTATTTAGACGGCCTAACCATCTCATTTTCATTTCACATTTAGGTAAATTAGAAAGACCTTTAAAAGATTCGACATTGCAACTTAACATTTAAACACAGCAAATGCACTTTCAGCAATCACACTGAAATAAGCTTATTAGGTTTTGAGGTTTCTGACAAAGGGATTTCTCAAGATCCCGAAAAAAATTTGGTCATCTCAAAAATGACAATACCGAACACTGTTCGTATGGTCCGCGCTTTATAGGACTAGGTAGTTATTACCGTCGCTTCATTAAAATCTGTAATTAAAATTTTTTAATTACATCAATGGCAGCACAAATTCGTGATTGTGCTCCCATTTTACACTTAAATTTTCAAAATAACACATTTCTTCACTCGGTGCTGTTAACAGCACTTGAAGGTGAACTCATCTTTCAGTTTAACATTTAGTTCAATAATTTAGCTCAAAATACGTCTGTTCTAAGCACTAAGACTAGAAATGTGAACCGGATGTCTAAACCATAGTAAACTTGTCATGTACAATTAAAGTAGTATCAACTTAGATAGAGAAACAGAGTATAACAAACCGACGAATGATAGTAGCAAAGCTCACTTTGTTGAAGTAAATAAATGAAGAACCTGCAATACAATCAATGAAAGAAATACTGTTTGTTATTATTTATTTACCATTATAAAGTAAATATAATATACCTTAACAGCAGACCAGTAGAATGTTTTGATGTCGAATAATCCACAATCTACTTTAGTGAACCATTTTCATGTATACAAATATATTAATCTCGAAATGAAACTAAACACAGATCAAGTGAATACATATCAATAAATCCATACGCGAAGAATACCAGATTAAAAATACACATTCATTTTCCAAGCATCAGCAATGCTGAGTACTTGCAGATAAAAAACATGTTTCTGCTTACTCATATTCAACTTTCAGCGAAGTGGGATATACAGAGCGCTATCATTTATTTATTTATAAGTATAATGTAAATATATTAAAGTGTGCTTTAGGTCTATTATTTCCATGCATATATAGGTTCCATATCATTATAATCTCGAAATGTAGCGCTCATCAAAGCTCAAGTGTTAGCAATAAATTCATTCTAGGAAATATCAATAAAAATATACCGATGTTATTTTTCATAACATCGAACCAAAGAAGAAAACGACCATACTTGGACTAGTACAAGAAATTGAACCCCTTCCACCATATCCAAAACCAAGAGGACGTGAGACCGCGGTAGGGGCAACTGCACAACGCGATAAATATTTTGCAACGAATAGGATAGAAATGACAGTGCTTTAAAATGCATGGGCCGTGAAAAATAGAAACATGCGAAACATAATGCGAAACGATTTTCAAATATTACAAAGATTGCAAAGGCTGTCTTTGAAATTTTTTGGATGTCAAGTATTGGAATATGTTAATTTGGTTCGTTGTAGCATTCACGGAATGCCACAATACATACCCAGCAAAAATCAATACAAATCTTCACAGTGATTAAGTCATGGAATCAGAAAAACCGACACAATATGTCATTTTGCCTAACCTGCGCCTAACCAATGTTGCTCTTATAAACCTGGATGAAAATAGTATTCGGTTGCCTGCTCTTGAAAAACAAGATTGCCTGCTCAAGATATAGTAGTGGATAAAATGATCCAGATGTTATCTTAAGTCTAGACAAACATGGTAACAACCAGTAAACACTCATTACATTAATTCCAGATGCTGTTCATTCTACGAATACTTCTACTACTATTATTTTTTGAAAACATTTATTCGGATCCAGCTATCAAAATTATTACAGGAATCTATCAAAGAGGTCACACCTTTAACGAACTCTTTACACCAGTAGAAGACCGATGCTTTATGGTGTAATTACTCAGCATTTTAAGAAATGGTCACATTACACATTATAAATTAAAGGTATAAATACCATCTCAAATTGTGTAGAATTGTAGAGGTATGGTAGTCAATTACCATCGTTGAGATCTCTCACCTACACATATATCAATAAAGTCCTTAATACTTTTCCTCAAAATCTCCTCAAAACCCAATATGTTTTTATTTCACTCATATTAAAATCAACCTAAAAAGGGTAGGTTGCAGCTTACTGGAGACCCTTTACCATCCAGATAAAAGAACAACCCTGGCGTTTTTTAGTGTTAGGGGAGATTGTCGATACCCGGTTTTTACCCTCCGAATATACCAAATGGTTCATTAGTTATAAGAGTCTAGCCATTTCAACTCCTACCTACACTACTAAATAAGACAAACTGTATTCTTACAGTTCTGCTTACTAATTGCAACAAACAAATGAAAAGAACACAATACAATTCTACTCAATACTGTTCAGTCGTTGATTGTTCCACCAGTACAGAGTTTCGTTTCATTTCACATCACTTTATAGAGCGACATAACATATAGGAAAATATTGCTATGATGTCAAGGGTCAAGCTGAAGAGAATAGTTGTTTTAATTACTCTAACTTTACTTTTTCTTTATAGATAACTCAATCAGAGATGAAAAAGGTAAGATGTGTGTTTCTACCATTTCAATCATCTTACTCTATACCATAGTGATAGTAAGTAGACGTACTGCTTTTGCATCAGGGCATTCCTCTCAGCGCCATTAATAATAATTACTAATATATAATGACTATAATACAAGGAAAAGACTTCATTCATAATCAGGACATCATACCTTTGATGTCATTTAGAAATGACTCTTAATGCGTCTTAATGATCGTGAATGACGAAAACTAATACTAAGTAATCTCATAGTATACCCATAAACCCTTGGATGACAGTTCAAATCCCCTGTAATATATCCCATGTAATGGTAATAAATACGGATAGGAATTATTTTATTACTGGCGTTCGTGCAGGGGCAGCGAAAGAACTGCTCAATTTTAAAGGGACCATAAACTACTGTAATGGATGTGCATGGTTCCCCTTGAGTGAAACCATCCCCATTTGATCAACAAAATCTTAACTAAAAATTAGTTACGAAAACCTAGTTAATAAACGTAATTACGACGTTCGTACCTGTCGACCTTGTGCTCAATGCCAAGGCGAGGCTTCTAATTAGTAATACTACGTCTTACGATAATTACTCAAACTTAAAGTAACCACACCTTAAAAAATACCTTTGTTTGTAACCATATAAATAGCCCCAAATTGATGTAACCCAATCAGTTGGGAAATAAACTCACTCTTAGACCCTTACTCCAAATCTCTCTATTTTACTCTAGGCATATCCACGGACAACACATAAAGGGTCACAATTTGCCTGTAACAGAAGATAATATTCTGTTACACCGCACTACTATAGGTAATACTACGAATTTACTAATATTTACTAAACAAACAATTTATTACTTATCGAATGCGAGTATTATTCGGGTATACAATATGACTTAAATTTTGCTTTGATTTTCATGTATATATGTAAATGAAACCCTCCAAAGGAAACTCTTTAGCTTTAAGGGAAAATTCAAGAAAAACATAAGATCATTTACTTTAGAATACGGCTGGTTTTATAAAGAAATCGCTTGACAATGACGTCATTACGTCTAGTGTTATTTGTAAAGGTATTGAATACCATGGAGTGCCAGAATAAAAGAAGTAAATAAAATACAAACAAAAGGGACCGCATGTTTCCTCGTCAGAACTCTGTAACTAACGGGAATTTACATTAATTCCATTAGGAATATTTATACCGTATGCACTTGCGGTTTTACCAAAAGAATCAAAAAAGTAGTATACATTATTTACATTAATACAACATACCCAAAGTAATCCTAATTGAGATTCATCGCAACAATTAATGATATATGCTCCACTATTATTTATTGAAAATCTATTTCTAGGAAGCACTTCTACATTAGGTATATTTAATTTCTGTTTAATTTCAGTAAGAATATCTAGAATTTCTTTAGTGTTCATTGTTCTATTTCCACGTTTCTGTTTTTATCAATTTTAATTACAGATTGGTACTGCGAATATACAATAGCAGTTATAATTTGTTCCAAAGCGCTGGCAAACTCTAAATCAAAATTAATTGTTCCTTTTATTTGAGGCAGCAAGCTATATGCTGATGAGGGAGCAATTAATTCTAAAACAACAAAAAAGTATCCGTTTATAAACTGACTCGGAGTTATACCGTTCTCCACGAGTCGATTCGTAGCAGCACTATAGAGACTTTCATATCCTAGTATGTATCTATTGTTTGCAAAGTCAAAGTTGACTTGTCTATATAGGATAGGTTCGTTATCGACAGACACAGCAAGTCGAGTTAACTTAAAGTGTTCAAAGTTAAACGGATTCGTTGTTATTTTTCCATTCCGTTTTTACAAAGGAGAAAACGAGCATTTCTGGAGTTCTTCCGTCCTTGCTTGTGTTTGTGCACGTAGTCAATCCATCGTATATGTTTGAAAATCGCTAAGTTGAACTCTGTATTCCGCGGCACTACTATTCAGCTTTTGCTGTATCCAATTATTGACAGTGAAGGAAACAGAATGCCTGACGGCGTAAAAATTTGCTTCAAGGATATCAACTTTGAATGGACTTTGAACTTTGGTTTTCTCGTCTCTGTCGGTTGTGTTTCACAATACAAAATCATCCGTAGACCATGATATTCTGATTCTAATGTCACAGTTGTTTAAAATATATTTCGCTTTATTGGTCTGCGCTTTCCACGCCGTATTTGGTTATTGAGTGATATTTTCTTTTTATTCTTCCTTTTATAAACTCTGTCGGTGCCAATCGGTATAGTATAGATACTGTGAGTAGTACTGCGAGTGAGTAGTAAAGTTGATTTTAATACACAGATGGGATTAAGTAAAATAAAGAAAACAGAATAAAGCAGCATGAAACCATAAAGCATAAAGCAGTAGCAAACACGAGTACAGGATTAGAATATCCTAATTTAGAAGAAGACGCAGATACGGGGACAGTTAGGGATTTAGTAGAATATTTTGAGGATATCGACGCCACACGCACACGTAAAATCTAAATCCCAATGCCCTCCACAATGAAACCCTTCTACCTAGACTTCTTCTATCTTTTTCAAGACTCTTCTAGGGACGACAGTTCCTTATTACCTTAGTTCAAGTTAGAAAGTTTGTCATCAAGTTCTAGTCTAAGAAGTGTATCGCCTATCAGAATGGCAGTAAAACTCAGTTCAGCCAGCACCCTCCAACAATTTGACCCCAAAAAAGAAGGTTGAGTGCCTATGAAGCCATAGCAGACAACAGCAAGATGAATGACTCCACAAAAATCAGCGTTTTTCGACAATCTTTGGGGGAGACATCCAAATCATGGTTTCGATCAGTAAATGCGTCCATGACACGACAAATGGGCAGTGCTAAAACCTGTTTTTAGCTGCCTGCAAAACTAAAGATGAAGCAGGCATGTACAATGTCTTCGAATGCCTCCGATACTAATCCACAGTAAAATCTCGAAAGCGAAACCACAAACGATCTCGGAGGCTGAGCCAAGATACACGCTTGACCCATGTACCGCAAGTAATTTCGGAGCATGAAACCTATCTCAACGCTATACAAGTTTTAAAATTATAAAATTGTTGACAATTAAAATTGTGTCGCTAAAGAAAGTAATTTTGGTGGATTACACAATATCCCAAATCAGAGACTTTAACACTATTCGTACTACCGATATAATTGTTTCCTCAAAATGGGAAAAAACTATTGAATCAAAAAACAGATATGGTGCTAACAAGCTGATTTCATTGCTCCACTTTCCCAATTTAGCTACTATGCTAGTAATCAATAGATGGATGTATTCACCACTTTATTGGTCACGAAAATCCTTAGTAATAATATGTATAAATATCTAAAGTAAATCGTAAATTCTTCATGCATTAAAAGTATATTATGAAATACCACACTTCTAACTTCTAGAATAGGTACTATATTGTACCTTTGGCATGACATATGTAAATAGGTATACTACCATTCTCTATTTCTTTATATTGTAGAGTAAAATGAATCATTATTACTTAGATGCTTAAAAATATGTAAACATAAAAGCATGAAGATGTAAAGTCATTCATGCTTAACATAAAGCTTGTATGCATAACGTAAGGAAAATATGCTCAAGGTAATGTACAACGTTTCTACATTATTAATCACTCTTTATCTTATACTACCAAGGTAATTTAACAATGTACGTCGCAATAAGCGACCAGGTACCAAGGTTAATATAACGTAATTATTAATTTATAAATACGTTTCTGGGACTTAAAAGAGAATAACGCCCTATTTTTGATCCCCATAAATACTGTACACTTTTCATTGTAAAGGCAGTTCAGCCCCAGCTGTACTCCCGAGTAATACTAAACTTTGGAAATAAATGAGTCTGTAATACAAAGAAGTCTTAAATTCCTTAATTGCTCGGTATCGGCCATCAATCTAATAACTAAAAGATTGATCGTCTAAAATATAGTTAAGAGATTTGCTTAATATTGACATTTTCATAATAATTCAGAGGATGGTAGTTACACTTACTGGTTGTTAAGGATCGCCGTGCGCTTATATATAGGTAATATATTTATGTATATGTGTATTTATTCTATCTTGTGTTTAAGGATATTGTGTTGTGTGATAGAAATGAAGTGGATTTTGCATTGTGAATACAAAAGAATACGATCAAAAGAATATTTAAATCAAAATTTGGCATGCAAATTTATTATTTATGATTTGAATTTTATTTTATTATTTCATACAGGTATAGACGTTAAAGACTGACACTAGATATTGATGACTGAGGAGAAAGAAGACTGGTAAAAATGATTGGTAAGTACAGTGTATTTTTGCCTACCATTTAACATAGGGATTTATATTTATTTCTATTGTCACTAAAAAATTGAAAAATTTTGCTTTTCAGGTGCTGTGCAGCTATGCTTGGAATGGGAGGGATTTTGGTATTTTTGCGTGGACGGAAGTTGGAACCTTGCATTCTCAGGAAATTTTCTGTGGTTCTACAGGGGAGCGGTGAGTAATTTTACTTTTAAAACAACATTTGCAGTCTGTAAACATGTGAAATGCTAGGCTAATAATGTGTATTTTTCTGTTGACTGTTGAAGGGTTCGACTAGGCTCCGAAACATATCTTGGATTCTATGGGTAATATGGTAATTCATTAAAACTTAGTAATTCTAAAAAATAATTCAATCGATAATTGCAATAGTAATTCAATCTATTATTGTTTGATTTGAGGTATAGACCTATTGCATATAAGAGAGAAATGTAAATGTTATTGGGTCCATGGGCGAAAGCTCGAGAGGACCGCCATAATTAAATAAAATATAAGAGAGAGTCAATGTATATTCTCTTGTTTGGGTTTGAATACTATACATTACTATACACTACTATGTATCCTCTTGAATGTCATGCAGTATCTCGACTGCCTTTAAACAATATTCAAAAGTTTCCCATGATATTTTTCTTGTCCATGTGACCCAATACTTCTGACTCTGAAATCAGAGAGGAGCCCACATCCTTTAGTCTTATTTTTGTGAGATTATTCCTCTTTGACTAGAATGACAATCAGTCGTCAAACGTACACCACAACACTCCGTAGAAAAAACACAGAATTAGTATGCTTAAAATTAAGAAATTAATTCTTCAATGAAAACTGTAAGTTCTCCTAAAATTTTACTTCTGTGTCAAGGGCAAAATATTATTTACTCTCCTTTCATCATTTTAGGGGTTATTGACCATGTGAGGTAAGATCTCACAACAATCCTACGGTGTAGCTTCAAGTGAGGATAAATACATTCTATCCTGTGAACTGGGATTTAAGTACAACATTGGAAATTATTCAACTATTATGTTATATTATTTTATATTTGTTTATGTTATAATTTGTCTTGGAATAGTACCATTTATACCAACAATACACCTACAAATAGAGAATGCATGAAACAACTGCTGTACTGCGCACCGAGAACAGCAGCAAAATGCCAGAGCTCCATCCAATGTTATTCGTTGTACAAATCTTTGATGGGCCATTCCGAACAAATGTGAAAAGTTTTCTCACCTCCACCTTCAAGTACTTCTGGTGGACCCTCACCTCCGACTGTTTGTGGCTATGGATCGCCCCTCAGAACCCGAATGAAGAAGCATATACGGTATTCAATTACCCCGAAAGGGAATCCGCTTTCAATGTGAGCACTTAAGCACATGTGCACAACTTCGGAGAGCATACACATACCGACGTAACAACACTGGGTACCAGCGTCTCCGTGGAACTGAGCGATATAAACTTACTTTGGTGTCTTTAGTACACCGTGCGCCCCATTTCTAAATCGATGTATATTGATGAGAGGAGGCTTAGCAGCAATTACTCCGTGTAATGTCTTCGAGGAATACGCGTTAAACAAGTTGGGCGAAATACAATGCAACTTCATCCAAGACGCAAAGGAGTTAAACTCAAATCGCGAGCCTCTTAATAATCAGAACCACTACAGACATCAGCGGAGCCCAATGCATATTCGATCAGGTATACCCGGAGATTCTGGCAAAAAGCAATTACCATTTAGAATCTCTGATGGAATCCTCACAACAGATAAGGACTCAGTTTCTTCTCAACTTCTACATCCACCTTGCTAGAGATTGAAATGACAACTGACCAACCGCAAATCACTAAGGAAATCCAAGAAAATCATCTGTGTTATGGAAATCATCATGTTGATTGGATGTGTAATTAATAATAATATTACAATGCATTCGACATCACTCAAAGAATTAATTTGTATTTCTGCAAGATATTCTTATTAGTGTAATAAAACCGTTCAATATACTGTTAATAATAAAATTGTTTTCCTGTTCTGCTTTACGAGATAATACCATTGTATTCAAATCAAATTAGAATTACCATGTAATTAAAACCACATACCAAGATAAACGAACTTCGGAGAAAAACACGTTTTTCTGATTGTTCATATATATGAATTAACATTGGCTTTGTCCTACATTCTAGACTAGGTTTGTATGTTAGATTGCCGTTATATTTAGGCTTTACATTTTAACTAATAAACACAATATCTGTAGAATTTAATACGGTTACAATAAAAACTCTTTAAAAACATATAAAGTGGCGTATCGCAATGATAGATTAAAAACACTCGATGTATTGCCTACTTGGATTACCAGAATATTTATAAGTGAAGCAGTGGGTTTCCAAGCAATGATGACGTGAATTCTAGAATTTAGGGTTACTACATTTGTTGTTGAGAGACAAACGCCAATTGTATATGATCTAATACAGTTGTATACGGTCCAATTGTAGTTGGTTTTATAAATATTTATATATTTAATAAATATTAATAAACACCAATTTAGAATCTAATATCACCATTGTGATTATACTAAATTTAGTCTGTATACACATTTATTATTCTGTTGCACAAACTGTTCATAATGCTGTGACTTCCGTATTTTGGGAAACCACTTAATTGCTTCTGACATCGACACCTCTATTAACGGGAAGGAGAAGACCTGCTCGGGGTTTATCTCCTCCGTGAGGATTCAAAAATAAACCGTAAGACCATCCTTTCTATTTCTATTACATCATACGTGACACAAAAGTAGGATGAGACAAAAGTGTGTTCTTCTCAAAAGGGTAGATAGAAAATACTTCCTAAAAGAATTTCACAATTTGAATGAAATATATTCTTTAAAAAATATTGCGCTTATATTGCCGCGCTTGTAACAGATTTTACAGGAAATTGTTCGACTGATCACCGAACTAAATTGCCACCACCATCAGGATGCTATTTGTGGACAAGATTTGCAAGAAATACTGGTATTACCTATTTTACTCACAATAAATGGGTGGGTAAAAAAATCATGCCCACGATATATCTATCCACGTTTCATACACATACATACAGGTTCATGTAATATAATATTATGCCTATTCAAATATACGATTACAGCATTGCATATTGTCATGGGACGTGGAGCTGGAGTAGGAAAATGTAGTGTAATAATTCCAAGAATTGGAGAACGGATGCATAATAGATTATGCGAGCTGCGGTCAGACCAAACAGCACGGATTAATAATAATTTGCTATGGTATATAAGCATAGGTTTAAGATAGGAGAGCAAGAATTTAACTCAAGAATAATAACTTAAGCTTAATAAATAAGCAGTAAAGTTGTAAGTACAGAAATACGCTGATAAGTAGCAGTAACTTGTCTTAATAAAATAATACACTGGGGCATTCACGATAAAAACTAAACAAATCGACTAATAATTTATTTTCATAATTCGGCAATCAGTCCCCCCCCCTGGGGGCATTACATGGTGGCTGGTGATAAAGCCAGCGACTGTAATCAGTGTTAAAAAACAGAACTAAAAATTTCGATCGATTAATTATGTACGACTCAACCAGTGAAATACACAATTATTCCATTCCTAAATACAATGCAATGGCTACGGCCACAGACAATATATTAGTGTTTGCAGAGATTCTTGAGAACCGAACTACCCATCCACCAGATGAAGACGATTTAACGGGAATTAATTTTGTTTTAAGTGAACCCTTAGTACTTGACCCCTGTGAAGTGACTTCATTACGTACAGGGTTACGTTTCACAGTGCCCCTGAGTGAAAGTTTAAGCCTCGCTCCGCATGGCGAAGTGCTATTGAACAAAAATGTTTTGATACATTCCCAAGTATTTACTACGCAGAATACGAAAGAACTTAAAATATTTATAAGTAACACTACGGCTCACCGCACAATTATTCCGAAATCAATTCAAATCGCTCGATTGACAGTAATGGGTGGTAAAACTTTAAATATACGTTACGTTTGCAAACCTGTGTGAAAAACTAATCGAAGGTAACGAGTGATACGAACTTATAAATTTAATTTTGCGAAAACCTTGACTTTGAGTTAATTCTTCTTACTTACCATGGTGCCAATCACTATAAATTTTCATTCACCAAACAGTATACCATTAACGTCGCACCGAAACGCTTCGTTCATTAATTTATTATTGGGTTACCCTATATCCATACCTCCCAACCAAATAATTATTGTACAGTCTTGGCTCTCTTTGAACATACCACTGGGGCATTACGTGATCATAAGTGCAAGTGACGATTTAATTTACAGTTATCCCGTTCAGTTCCAAACGCAACGCATAGAAGCCGATCCAAGTCTAATTTATTTTTATATGAAAAACAATTCTAACGCCGAAGTGACAATTCCCCCTTACACAAAATTTGGCATTATTACTTTTCATCACACCCAGTCAAACTCATTACAGCACGTACAATTGTGCCTAAGCTTTCCTTTTATGGGTGATCTACAATGAATTCAGTGGTGTTAAAAATTGAACTGACAGACCCTTATGCAATATTACCACAGTACGCAACACCATTTGGAGCCGGTTTAGACATTACTTCTATTCGTGACAATTTAATACCCGGTGGCGCTTCACTACCAATACGGACAGGACTGGCCATTGAAATCCCAGAAGGCTACTTCGGACTACTTAAGGAACGATCCAGTTGGTGCCTATATCACGAGTGTACAGTAGAAGGAGGGGTTATCGACAGCGACTACCGAGGAGAAATCATCGTACTGCTGAGAAATAACGCAAGATACCCAGTACAATTACAAAGGGCTACCAGATTCGCTCAGTTACTCATCCTCCTCCGGCCTAAAGTAATGATGACCATAGTAGACAAGCTGCAGAGTACAGCGAGAGGTGAAGGAAATTTCGGGTCTACAGGCGTTTGAACCGCTAACCAGCGTAAAAAGATAAGTACATTTTATTCAAATTCTAGCATCTGTGACTCAAGTAGTCAGGTACAAAGGGGTCATAGACTTATTGAAAAAATGTTTCATTGGTATTATGTAATTCCATTAATCGTTACAACGATTTATTTATTAGCTGACTGCACATGCTAGCTGAGTTTTTGCGTATATTTTTGGTCTTTTTATTATTTACTACTGTTCTGCACTATAGTAGTTTTGTATTTGACCCTATTAATTGTCGATGACTCCGACTGACACAGTGCGAAATTAAATTCGGGTTGTGAATCCGTCCTAGCCTTATGGATGATGACCATTTTTTCCCAGCACGTTCATTTCAAGTAACGTCAACCCCATTGAATAGTCAACATACCCTCCCCCGAGGTTCAGGTTTCCCAAATACAGCACAGGCTAGACGTATAACTTTCAGGCGACCGCTAGCTAATAGGAGAACTGAGATGAGTAACGTCGGAAATAACCCGGCCGAGGACGGTGGCGTAGAACCTCCACCTCCAGGTGATGATAATTTTGGAAATGACGAGAATAGAGTGCTAGGCCACATCATACCCCGTGCCGTAGCAACTACGTCAGCTGCTTCTAACACACAGACACCCGCTACTGGGGAAACTCGAGAATCGGGAACAGGACATACACGGTTCAGAGTCCGTGAGTATGAGGGTGCAGGCACGTCCGGAGACCCATACGTTAACTGGGGCCGGCCAAGTTGGCCTTACGGTTTAGGTCCAAGGGCACCCCCGTTAGCAGGCCAAGCGCGAGCCAACGCCGCAGAGCGGTATAGAAAGTACATGAAAAAGACTAGAAACCTAGAAATACGACTCTATGGGGCGACTTTTTCATTAGAGATGGGTTCCCACGCGAACTTGACCAATATTCGGGAAGAAAATGACGATATGAGACAAAACGAATTAGAGTACACGTCAACTTCGGACGAAGATAGTATACCAGAGCCATTAGGAGTTTACTACAAGAGGCGGACTCCGAAGAATAATGAAATACCTCCCGCGTCAGGAGAGGGAGGCAATTTGGTAGATTTGGAAATGGTGAATTCCGCCCAACAAGGGTGCGAAACCGAACCGAGTCCGACCGCTGGGCAACCTTTCTTAAGGCGGAGGCCAGGTAGACGCTCCACATACGGCGTGAGACCCACTGAAAGAGACGAGGGACTGTTAGAGGGGGATGACGAAATACCGGTACAAAGGAGTAGGGTACATAGGGGAGTGACTTACCCTTACGTCCCACCAACACCGACATACGTGTTCCCAATACAACCAATGATGTTTCCACCTTTTAGCGGCACCCTTAGAGCCGAGGGAAAGGCAAAACATTTCGTAGACAGATACGAGAGTTATACTTCGAGCTTAACAAGCCACGAGAGAGTAAAACGATTTTCGCAATTTTTAGAAGAGGCTGCATTAAACTGGTTTAACGCTTACAAAATAGAAAAGCAGCAGGAAAGGGTACGCGATCGGGAGGGCAATATTAGGAGAGCATTTGACATTCTAACTTGGTCGCAACTAAAGGAGGAATTTTTAAAACGGTTTGAGAAGGATAATAAGGCGGCATTTTTCACGGCATCACAACAGGCGACGGAGACAGGCCTAACATATTTCTTTAGAATGATCATGTTGCACCACGGAGCGAAACGCCCACTAGATGATGAAGCCTTAGCTCAATTCATCGCCAGTAGGTTAGGCGAGGCGTACGCAGAAAAAATTAAGGGTAAAAAGATAAAATCGTTAAAAGCGCTGAGAACAATCCTAGAAGAACTTGACGCAAACCGAAGTTCCCTGTTGGCAAGATACCGATATCGTAAATCAAAGGCGGCCTTGGCCCTTATAGACAGTAAATCGCCCGAGGAACTCGATGAGGACATATATCCCTACCACCAAAACCCCCTTAAACTAAGAAAAAACCCAGGAAATCAGAGGAGACGGCTTTGCAGAACAAAATAATGGCCATAGAGGAGAAGCTGCGCAAGTACCCACCCCGTGAACCCCGAGGGCCCCGCAAAGACGCTGATGCAACCAATAGCCAAGCAAAACCAAAGTTTACTTGCCATAGATGCGGCGGGCCGGGACACTACGCCAGAAATTGTTACTCGAGAATAAACCTTAAAAAGGGACAGCGTTTCGGAAAAGGGAACCAAAGAAAACCAAAAGAAAAGCGGAAAAGAAGCCCGAAATTCCTAAAGACGTGAAACCAATGGAAAACAAACAGTCACAGGAAGGTTGAAGGGGCCTTTTTGTGATCCACCAGCAAACCCTTCAGCGCTGAACATAGAAAATTGCACCCACATAGCACACATAGTAGCACCAGGCATGCAGATTTTTGCAAAGATCATAAGTAATGACAAGCCACATTTAGCACTAATAGACACAGGACCGGGCGTCAGCATAGCACAAACTAAAGCAGTTCCACCCGGCTTGCAAGTCACAAAATCCGATTTTAGGGTGAGCACGGCGAACGGAGAACCACTTAGAGTAGTCGGCACATGTACATTCACATTTAAATTAGCAAGCTTAACATGTAACCACGAAGTGATAGTAATTGAGGACCTCCCGGAGGGCATAATAATTTTAGGTAATGATCTTTTAGACAAAATAGGCGCAGACATAAAATACAGGCGTAAGGTAATAAAAATAGCACGGAAAGGAAGCATACCATGGATTTATTCTTCCACAAATGGATATCGGGTGTGTGCAATTGGAACCACACAGTGGTGCGACCGGTCGAAAAATGATGAGAGAGATGCACAAAAGGGACCCGATGGAAAAATAATGGCCGGAGAGCTGACGGCGGCACCTGTCTTTACTATAAAAGGCAGAGAAACCAAAGGTGGGAAACGTGTCGTACGTTGTAAGGAGACTGTTTGCCTACCAGCAAATAGTCTGAACTTAATGCCCATTAATGCCGTCAGGAAGTACTTCATCTTATTTAATTACACCAGACGAGAAGGCGGAACAACGGTTAGGTGTTGTAATCATGCCATCTCTAATAGACATTCATCATAAGGGAATTGCGATTTATAATCTTAACGATCAAGAGGTCACCATATTCGCCAAGCAAATTTTGGGGAGAGTGACTAATTTAGACGACTGTGAACATGACAAGGAGCAAGAAGATCCACGAGTACAAACGTCCACCGTATTCATTAACACACTTCAACGTTTCAAAAGACGCCAAACCAAAAGACGTATTAGAACTTGATAAAATACTAAATGAGTTTTACGACGTTTTTGCATTCGATAACTCAGAATTGACAACGACAGACATAGTAACGCATTCCATTAACACAGGTAACGCTCAACCAGTACGGCAAAGATTATGGACCAGGTATTCCCATGAGGAACATCAGTACATCGAAAGACAGATAGCAGAAATGTTAGCAGCAGGGATAATTCAGAGGGTAAAATCATGTTGGGCATCAAATATAGTTTTGGCTAAGAAACCAGATGGTTCTTTACGTTTCTGTGCAGATTACCGCCAACTTAATTCAGTTTCTGAATTCCAGAGTTATTCGCTTCCAAGGTTGCAGGACATACTATCCGCTTTAGCAGGGTTAAAGTTTTTTACAATCCTAGACGCAATGAATGGGTTTTGGCAAATCTTACTTAATCAGGCAGACGGATCTCATTTAAAAACAGCATTCGTAACTAAATTTGGCGTATTTTGCTACTTAGTCCTCCCATTCGGCCTGACAGGAGCTCCAGCTACTTTCTGCTTAGCAATAGATCAGGTTTTAGGGGATATTAGACAGCATGTTTCGTGGTACATGGATGACATTATTTGCGGAGGAAAAACAGGAGCAGAAGCTAACGAAAGGTTAAAAATGGTTTTAGAAAGGTTTCGAAGACATCGGATGAAGCTAAAGACCAAGAAATGTAAGTTCCTGTACACCAGTTAAAATCCTAGGCTCCATTGTGTCTGAGAAAGGTATATTCCCGGATCCAGAGAAAGTAGAGTGCATAATAAAAATGCCATTGCCAGACACGCTGAGGAAGCTGCGTAGTTTTCTAGGCATGGTTAGTTTTTATAGAAGACATATCGACAAATTAGCAGAGACGGCACAGCCGTTGTTTGAAATGACGAAAAACAAGCATAAATTGGCTAGGTTATCAAGGTGGAGTCCGTCAGCAAAGCAAGCGTTCGAAAAGGTTAAGAAACTTATAGGCGAACAGACGATGTTGCACCACTTTGACCCGTCCTTAGAAATTATTATTACGACCGATTCATCATCGTATGCTATAGGAGGTGTACTTGCTCAGGTAGCGACTAAAGTAAATACAAAAGAGGAACGTGAGACGTTCGAACAGCCCTTACAATTCATAAGCAGATTATTACGGCCGAACGAAATAAAATATCCCATTATCGAAAAGGAAGCATTAGCGTTAATGTTATGTTTAGATAGATTCAGACCTTATATCGCATTACGACATTTTACGGTTAGAACAGACCAGATAGCGCTGACATATTTGCAAAAATTAAAAGACCCAATTAGAATAAGAGTTGGACAGTGGGGATTGAAATTAAACGAATTTAAGTGCACTATTATTCATAAACCTGGAAAGGAAAATGTGGTGGCAGATAGCCTCAGCAGAAATCCGTTCGAGAAGGAAATAGACGTAGAAGAGTTGGTACAAATAGAAACATGGATGTAACTAAAGCCACAGATTCAGGAAACGAATATGCGGACGAGTTCGAGGAATTTTTAGGAGTTAGCATTGTCCAAAGCCAAATGCTTGACCCGTTGTGCAGGAAAATCAGAAGTAAATTAGAGGAAAATAATAATTATTGCGTAGAGAATGAGATACTATATTACTTCACTTCACGGAAAGAGGAAAAAAGAATAGTAATTCCGATGGTACTCAGAGCGACTATCATAGAACTTTACCACGCCACATCCTTTGCTGGACATTTAGGGCAATTAAAAACATTAATGCATTAATTTTTCTGGCCGAATATGGTCAGAGAAACTAAAGATTACATAAATAAATGCTTAACTTGCAGGTTGTATAAGTTACCAAACAGGAAACGTGCAGGTTTGCTAAGACCAATTTTACCATATAAAACCATAAAACCTGGAGAATTTTATTGCATAGATTTATTAGGACCTTTTCCTGGGTCAGAAAACGGAAATAGACACATAATAGTGGTATCCGATTACGTGACAAGATTCGTAATAGCAGGGCCAGTAAAAACCACATCGGCGCAGGACGTAGCTGATTTCATCATGGAAAGGATAGTATGCGTGTACGGGATGTTTAAACTAATTCTGTCTGATAGCGGTTCATGTTTCCGTTCTAGACTAATGAAGGCGTTGGCTGAGAAATTGAATTTCAGGCATAAGATTGCACCAGCACATTGTCATAATGTAATAGGACTGGTAGAACGCTTTAACCACACGCTAGCGTTGACATTGGCAAAAATAATACCAAAGGAGGAAAAGTTTTCTCGTTGGTGCAGAAATGTTCCTTATGCGGTTTTTAGCTACAATAACAGCCATTGCGAGACCGTAGGATGTAATCCGAGTTACTTGTTTTTGGGTAGAATTATAAGTTCACCAACGGATGTTTCCTTAGGGTTACCATCAAACTCCCTTCCGGCAGACGTAATACTAACAAAATATAGAAAAGCTCTCGTAAGCGCGAGAGAGGCATTATTAGAGACTCAGGCAAAGCACCGACAATATTTCGACAAAGGGCGAAAGGAGTCGCAAATAAATATCGGAGATATAGTGTTATACGAGTATCCAACAAGGAAAGTAGGCGAGCCAGATAAACTGCAACCAAAGCTTAGAGGTCCATTTAAAGTTATAGGAAAAATTGGAGAATTGACTTTTACGATACAATCAATAGCAAAACCAGGAAAATTCCTCACCGCAGGAGCTAGACAACTGAATTTGTTCACTCCATGAAGCTTGTGGGAAAGCACGATTCAAAGTAGGACAGAGATAACAAGTAGAGACCATCGAGACACTGCGACTGATAAGCAGAACGAAAAGCAAACAGCTGACAAGCCACCCGAGCCAGAAGTTCGACGATCAGCTCGATTGAGAGAAAAACAAATAAGAAACATAGTCCATTTAATAACTTTGAGTAAAAATGTACCTGACGATTTGGGTTATTATTGGGACGTTGACATGGGTAATCCTGGCAGCGGAACCCAATAGAGAGTTTCAGGACAACCACTTTACAGAAAAACAACATTATAGGGAAAGACAGATAGACGACTACCCCCAGAGCGTAGTACTAATAAGAACGACGAATGACACTACCGAACGCTCAGACGAAAGGGTTAAAATAGTCAGAGAATTGCCAAAAGAGATATCTTGCCCCAACTTCACAGCGTGCCCAAAAATGTGCCCAGACGAAATACCGACAAATAAGTCACAGGAGGAAGTTTTGCAACCGGTATATTGGATACCCGCAGCGACGGGCTTTGCTGGTTTGTCAATAGGAATTGTCGGGACATACGGGGTAACATACCACCACTTTAAGCGAATCTTACTATTATCAACGGGAATAGCGTTGACGAATTTACCTCCCCCAGTCATGGCCGTGGGAGACATACAGGTAGGGCCACAAAGCGTATTACCCGAATTGCAAGGCTTTAATAACCTCCACCCAGGTCCCATAATAATAATAATTTTACTGTTGACTATAATTTTGACAATGGCAATAGCAGTAACTTGCTGCTTATTGATAAAATTTTGTACGTGAATTAAAAATAATAAAAAGCTAACTTAACGATTCTAACTGCTGAAAATTTCATATGAGTTTCAGGCAACTGACGACGAGTGCAAGGAAATCATGTTATCATTTTCGTCTGGTAAGACGCTGCATGAATGACCTGTGTCGACTCGTCGCAAGTTGTCCCTTCACTTTCAGGTGGAAATTACAGCAGTTTGTCAACGGGATGAAGAATCGTTAAGAACAAATAAATAAATAATAGCTAAGATAAGTAGGTAGTATTAATAGTTGATGTAAAAATTAAAACATAGAAAACCAGAAAATTGTGAACAAAAAATGTAAAAATGTAAGTATACGTAATGGCAGTAGATGATAGACATAAAGTTTGTTGTTGTTAAGATTTAGAAGATGTGAATCAATAAGTCAGATAGTTCAACACGAACAAATAATTGTAACCAGATTATTGCTATAAGTTTAAAAGCACAATTGTAAATAGATGCAAACAACATTGTAATAATAGTTTTTAGAAAGGTCCAGCTGGGTGCAGTTTTTTGTGCCTGAAGACAATAACAGGTTTTTCCTGCATCCCCGGGATACAATAAGGCCAGATGGGGCTGGACGCAAGAATACATCAAAGACCCCACGCTTGCACAAAAATAGCGTATAATTTAAATAAAAGAACTTTTAATTTGTATAAGAAATAGTAACAGAATTTTTAAGACGACGTTAGGTTAAATGCAAAGCAATAACTTTGAACTTCAATGAATTGCACTGTAGAGATAAATTTCGTAGAATTATTGTACGTAGAATTATAAGCTTAGCGCGGAGTAATGTCAAATACAATAATTTATTTATTTATTTATTTATTTATGATTCATGCTCCTCACGAGCTCGCGCCCATGGAGCCAATATTATAATAGACTTTACAATACTTATTATACTAATTAGATTGCCTCACTAGAGGACTTTGCTCTAATACAATCTAATGCCCTATCCTTAGCACTAAAACTATTTATTCTATTTTATATATCCTATAGCTACACTACATACAAATGTCAAATACAATAAAGGTCTGCTTAAAGCGCTGTCATGGGAAAGGAGGAGGCCATAAGACAGAAGCTGATCTATTATGACATCCGATCTGAAAATTTTGGTAAAAGCGAATTAGCCAAAAAATTATGATTTTGTAAGAATCATAATTTTTTTGGTGAGTAAATGCCATGTCATGGGACGTGGAGCTGGAGTAGGAAAATGTAGTGTAATAATTCCAAGAATTGGAGAACGGATGCATAATAGATTATGCGAGCTGCGGTCAGACCAAACAGCACGGATTAATAATAATTTGCTATGGTATATAAGCATAGGTTTAAGATAGGAGAGCAAGAATTTAAGTCAAGAATAATAACTTAAGAGCTTGAAGCTAAAGCAGTAAAGTTGTAAGTACAGAAATACGCATCGCTACGCGGATAAGTAGCAGTAACTTGTCTTAATAAAATAATACACTGGGGCATTCACGTTAAAAACTAAACAAATCGACTAATAATTTATTTTCATAATTCGGCAATTATCCAACCAAAGCACAAATAATTCATACATTACAGCAACGCCTAAGTCCCCCCACCTGGGGGCATTACAATATGCAGCATAGGAAACAATGCATTCTATAATAAATTATTTAAATAAACAATTATAAACAATTGAGAAGTTATGTACAGAATCATGATGACCACATGATTAGGATATGCGTTTTATGTTTTACTGGCTCACACTGCAAGCGCCAAGCGTATACATACTCAGGTGGACTGTCCTGAAAGGCCAATGAGTGTTCCATAACAAACACGTTAGGTTTTAAATGTACTTAAAAGAGAAATGGATCAGACATTTTAGGGAAAAGTTTTCAAAAGAAATGAACATTAGGGTATAAATCCAGAATACTACAGAAGAGGATATAAAAGGCCGTCAATCGAAAACTATATAGATTTCAATCATGAACAAATAAATCATCCGACAAAGGACTATCAGCCACAAATGAATGACGAAAAACATGTCCCCTGCAAAAAAGCATCAGGCATCAAAGAAACGAGAACAATTCCAATTCAAGGAATAGGCCTGGATATAATATTGGTCAATTGTCTCTAAATAAATAGAGGTAACTTTGGCTTGACTTGACAGTCGAAACCGAACTGTTTCCGAATAGAAAACTCAATAACTGACCGGTATTACACTGGAGGCACTCACGAGATGTCATCCTGTGGTTGGACTGGTTGAGGGGACTCACATAGCAAGTCCATAGGGTTTTGCAGTACTTGCTTACTTGCGGGACATTTGTCGTAGCTGTATCCTTGCCCAACCTAAACGACCCTTCTACGTATCTCTGGCCGGTTTTTATGGCGGACCTAATTACGAAGTTATGGATACTGTTAACGACGAGGTTTTTCAACTGATCACACAGGGATGCCAGAAGTTATGGAAACGCTGGAAATATGATTATTTGTTTACTCTGCAAAAAAGCAGCAAATGGCCGGTTCAACGGGAGATCCAGCAAACTGGGTACTCAATACCATTTTCGGCGCCGCTCCGAAGAACGACCTCATTTTACTTTCAAAAAAGTGTTCGAAAGCCTTATGCTTTAACTCAACGAGTAATCCGACAATTTGAATGCTTCAAAAGCATCCAAACCAAAATCTAAGGCTGAGAAAGCTTTTTATTAAGTTTTAAATAATTCATTGCTTGGAAAATTAATGGAGAGCAAAAGAAGGAGAATTAGAGTTGAGATTTCGATAGAATTTAAAAATTTATTTATTTGCTAAGCCAAATTTTTTAGATGATAAAATTTTTGAAACTCTGAATGCTCATCAAAGTAACGGCATAACAAAACGTTCTCATACAACAGTAGATCGAAATATGTAAATAATAGTCACTTCAATTGGGATACATTTTTCACAAATATTGCTTTCATTACAAATTCTATTGTAAGCTCCCTTTCAGAAAGTCAGCAATGTATACCACTGTACTGGGGACTGAAAATACAGAGCAATAATGTTAAACTGTAATTTAAATTAATAAATTTATTCCTTGAAATTATGATTGTGCAACTTTTTTCCCTCTTATTGCCAAGTCAACCACTTAATACAGACTCACAGTTATTAAGTGGTGATGTAATGCAGAAATGAGTACCTTTTACATTGCATTAAGTATTTCTTTTTAGAACTTATTCCCTCGCACGCAAGTGGAGAGTATTTCTGTCTCAGAAAGAGACGTCATAATTTAACTAGTGCTTACGTTCCGGAGTCTCGCGCTCTGGCTCTATGTCCATTTACTATGTTGATTGTCACCTGGGAAGACAAAAACGACCACTCTGTTAATATCTTTTTTCAAAAGTCGTACCCATAGTCGTCGTATTTAAGTACCCATAGTAGAGTATTTAAAAGACGAGTCTCACAGTTTCTCAGTAACTCTGCGCTTGCAGAACCCAAGTATTTCCGTACCATCCTTATGGACTTAACATTACAGACTATTTTTTCAATCACACTTACTTTTAAGAGTTCAGGCGAATTTATTTCAATGTGCGCAACGCGATCCAGGAAAATGAATTTTATGGCTACAGTATTAAGGACTACACATTTAAGCCAAAATTGGCTGCTACTTTGTGCTGCTTTTGAAAATAGAAAATTTGAAAAATTGAAAAATCAAATTTTGACACTTTCATTTCCTGACAACCTTCACCGTGTCTTATATCAATCTAGAGCCGCCGTCAAGACCTTTCGAATGATATGTCTCGACGTTGTACGTTGACGGGTTCAAAAGATGTTAAGGTTAACAGATCAAAAACCGAAACCGGGTCATAAAAATCTTTTGGGGGAAAGTAACCATGGAATCTTGGTAAGGGGCCTACAGATACAGCACAAAATTCTGTGTATTGTGAAACAGGCAAAATATTGTAAAAGAAACATTTGCTAAAATATGTATATATCAGCAGTAAAACATTGAAAACATTTTTTGCAATTTGTTTCCGAAAGATTTTTAGAGGTACCAAACTACAAAGCTATAGGGGTACGAAGAAGTGGTACAAACATTTTTAAAGAAAACATGCAACCTCCTCCACCTCAGTTTGGATGGGGTTTCCTTAGTTACGAAGACAACGACCCTTCACTCACTCCAATGTTTGAAATTACTAACACAGGTACAGTAAACCCTACCATTTCCCGTAAAGTAACAAAGGACAGTCAGTAGTGTACGTAGTACTACCGTAGTTAATTTATGTCTTTAGCTGTCGAAACTGATTTTTAAATTCATGTAACCAAGGGGTGCTATTTATTAAATTCTCTAACTACATTATTATGCTACCCAGCCCTGCTATTTTAAGACTGAATTTGTGAAAAGTCTTGACCCCTACATTGCGATAAAGGGATTTCGGGGTTTTGAACCCCTTCAATCTCCGCACCCCTTCAATTACAAAAAAATTTTAGTTACTAGTATTTACCCATTATGTGATAATAGTTCTGCAGCATTTCTAAAATGAACCATTTTATAACTATTTAATAAATACAGTGACATTAGTGTTTTTCCGATATCACAGTATAGGGTTAGTTTCCAAGAGTGGAGTGTACATTTTCGTAATGTGACTCAAGAGTTGTCTTACTAATAAACTTTATGGAGCAGACTGTGCAGGTATACGATCTTTCTGATCTTTGCAGTTTGTGATTTTGGATATGTTTCTCCACAGTCGCTTTCTCAGTGAAAACTCTTTTGCATATAGGACAAACGAAGGGGGTGTGCTTTGTGTGTTTAATTACAAAATGAGTAGCACACCTCCACCGAAAAAGAAAGCGTTGTTGGCAGACGCGGCACTGAAATCCTCCCAGGGGGTCGTGGTATATTACCCAATGCTGCGTGAACACTTTGAAGGTTTTCAACACTTTGTGACACTTAAGACACTGAAATCCGTTCGGCAACTCTACAAGCAATATTAATCATATACATACAAGAAAAGTCGTAAAAAAAGTGAAATAAAATTTCCAAAGTACAAAATCTCACTTTTATGTCCCTGTTTTAAGTTCTGACTTAAATTAGGGTTTTTGGGTAACTTGATTACTTCACCAGGTTTAATTAGATTGTAGATATGCGCTTTTGTCATTTTATTTGTAGACATTTCTTCGTCGAACCTTTAAAATTTCAATTTTAATTTCAACACCGAAGACGTGATCTTAATTATTTTTCAATTGAAAATTTTAATTTTAATAATAGTTAGCAGTAGTAATACCGGTTGTAAAATATTAAAACTTACGTCTCTGATTTTTCATGTAAAAAGTGTGGTTTTTCGGTCTCTTTTTCCGCCTTTGTGTGAATAGTAGTTACACTTGAAGAAGACTGGGGTTCGTCGTTTTGGTACACAGTTTCGAAACATTTGCCTGTGTTCAGAGTACCGTCGTTCTGTTCGATTCCACTCTCCATCAGGAGATGGTCTTCATTAATTTCCAGCTCTTCTTTTATTGGAATCGTTATTAGGAACTCTTCTCCGTTTTCAAAATCATCATTTTCTTTGATATTTTTAAGGAGGTGTTCATGAACAGAATTTGGACTAGTGTCCAGATTCGTCTCCCCCGGAGGTTCTTCTTTGACTGGGCCTTCAAGGGTGCTTTCTAGTACAGGAGTGTTTGAATCTTCAGGGTCGATTCCTACAGAATTGTGGATTTCACTGTTAAATCCTTGCAGATTATTTAAGTGTTTCTCCTTGATGTGTGTTCGACAGCAGCTCAGTGAATAGTATTTCTTTCCACAAGTGGCACATTGATAATTTCTAACGGCAAAGTGAATACGCTCTATGTGCTGTATCACTCTTTTCAGGCAACCGAACTTTCTCCAACAAAGTGTGCACGGGAAATCTGAACCCCCACCTGAAATGTTAAAATAATTGGGCATTTAATAATCTCAGGAAAATAAAAAACTCCCAGAAAAGTCGGAAAATGAGCTCGATTCCGATTTTTTTGGAATTTTTAAAAGGCTTTAACTGATACTTAGTCGTTGCTAGCGTACTGTAGCACAAAAACGGTAAGAATTTTGCATTTTTCGCTTAATTACAATTTTTTTAAACAAAAAAATTAATTGTGACTGCGGATTACTTAGAATACCTGTAAAATAGTCTTCTACTTTTGGGTGCTCTTTAGCCTGTAATTTAACCACTCCCTTTAATAGCGAAGGAGGTGTAGCTCTGATCCCTTTCCTCTCCATTTTCATTCTTTTCCCAGAAGGCTTTATTGGTGGCGAATAATTGAGTAGTTTTTCGGAATGGCATTTTCGAACGTGAGCCGCTACTGTATGTCTGAAATGGTTTTTGTAGTCGCAGAATTCACATTGAAAACGGAGATTTCCAAAGTGCACTATTTTTATATGAGTTCCCACTGAACCCTTATAAGTCCCCACCATAGGACACAACGTGCAGGCGTCCCTTCTTCTGAATATGTTCAATTAATAACCAACATTAATGGTGCACACATTATAACAGCTATTCTACATAACGCAAACTGTCTAATATAATTCTTAACAAATTAAAAGAATTTACTTACTGCGAATGAATTGCTTTAAAAGCTTCTTATTCCATATAGGACAGTTTGTTTTTGCCACACCGTCTTTAGATTTGCTTTTACATCTATTTACAATTTTTCAAGTATTAATTATTAAAGATAATTCAATTTATGTTTTCACAAAATTAATTATTTTTCACCTTTCCAATTGTTCCACTCTTTTTTGGATTTCAGCCGCCACGTCTACCCTTTCGCCTTTATGACTGGAGATAGCATGACGTCCGCAATCAGATTTGTAGTAAAATTGCCTGTCGCAATATTTGCACTGAAATCTTTTAAGACACTTGTGAATTTTATTGAAATGATGCACTGCACCCTCGTAGTGTGACCTCTGCGAATTACATAATCGACAAGTGTATTTCCCGTCGTCACCTTAAAAAACAGTCATTCAATCATTACTTAAAAATTAGAAATAAAATACAATTTTTACAATAGAAAACTTACATATAAAATAATTTCCGAATTCTTCGGTGCTCAATGGAACCGTTTTATCCACAAGGTCTTCATTTAAAATTAAAATTTCGTCTTCATTCAAATATTTAAAAACAGAATGTTTGGACGGGGTTCTATGCTTCAGAATTTGACGACACCTGCCTTCTGTCCTTGTACTCTGGTAAATCCTACAATAACAGTTCCGACATATACTTCAAATATAAAAGTCGTGTCGTGTCCAAAATCTATAAGGTTTGAATTACTACAATTTTAGGCCGTACCCTTTAAAATCAAAAATTCACTTACACTTGTACACAATTGGGAATGGCAATAATGGGAGTATAATCTGTTAAAATAAATTGTAAAAGTTAGATAGAATCTATACACATAGCTGTTAAATTGCTACTGAAAATACATTTTTTAGTACCTTGTACCATCAATTTTCTGAAATATTCAGATTTATCAGTAGCAGTAACTTCATCTGACGTCAGTCTACATTCATCAGTACTTTGTTTGTTTATAAATATAGAAAGTAATATTATGTCAGTCTTCATTTTCAACGTCATTTCACGAACATTTTGCTCAATTTGATTGATTTTCAGTATTTGCTGTAATTCGTGCAATTCCACGGTTCTAGAGTGACAGGACACACACATCAGGGGGATTTCGTGCAGTTGCAACATACAGGGAACCGTTTTTAACTGAGGTGCCCCAATTGCAGAACAAAGCGACGCAAACACTGAAGTCTTCAATGGCAATCCAAATTCTTGTAAAGATTTAAGACACAGGAGGCATTTCAGTTCGTCCTGGACACAGTTCCCAACTTCCCCTGGAGCAATTATCTGAGAATGATTAGGAGGACTGCGATGTGTGCGGCTGTGACCTTCATTATGGTGATCGACCTTCAGGTGATTCAAACAACCTGACCTATCATAAAACTTCAAGGAACAATACGAGCATTGAAAGCGTCTTATTTTTTTATGGGTATTATTAATGTGACGGGTTGTGTTCCTCTTCAATCTTATAACCGCAGGGCACAGCTTACAGTGGAATTTATTCCGAATTTCTGCAAAATATAAATAAATGCACCAATATTCATGAATATAAAATAATTAAATCAATGAATAAATTAAAATATATTAAGCATTGCTATACAAACCTTTCATGCATTGGTCCCATTCCTCCTCGGTTAGAGTCAGCTATTCGTCACTTTCTAAATTAATTACTGCCATGGCATTTTGATCAGAACTGGATACAAAAACCGTTGGACTCCAATCTAAAAAAGAAATTAAATGTACATAAAACTCTTTTATAGGGTATCAATCCGCGTTAACTGAATTATTTCCTTACAGGCAGTATATTTGAAAGTAGATAAAAATAATTTAGTCACCCTGCACTGCAACACTTCTAAAGTAGTCTTTTGCATCAGTCAACGAAGCATCAGTACTACGAAGAGAACGAACCGGAAGTCGTTTAGAACAATTCAATTTGCCAGTCGCCGAGTCGCCGTTGACTTTAGTATTTCTAATTTGGAGTTCCAAACTAAATGTTTGATTTTCCTTTTAATTGCATTTAAATCTTCCTTATATTTCGACAAAATCCCAATTTCCGTGCCACAATTAATGCAGAAGTTTGGCAAATCTAATTTGGCGTCCCATTTCCATTTGTACGTTGAATTGTAGGTTTCTTCTTTGATTTCAAAGATTTTCAGACAAGCGTCAAATAAAATTTTGTTGTTGACTATTGTCACAGGCACATTAATTAGATCGTGACTTTTGCGACAAATTATGCAAAACCGAATTTCAGTACTTTCCATTGTTATTTATTTTGGTTTTAGATAATTTTAGGAGGCGAAGAAAAGATGTAAATTTAAAAATATATTTTACATTTTGAAATAAGCACTTTTACACTACATATGGGACACTCCCGATTGAAAGTAAATTGAAGAACTTTGAAAACGATCATATTATTTATTAAAATGCAGGAATTTCAAAGGATAGGTAAATTTCCTGTTTGTCTCAGCAGTACTTTGTACTTACTGATTAGGTTTTTGAAAGTCATTTTAGCAACAGGTGGAAAAGTTAAGAATGGATTTGATTTTGGCTCCAAGGTGAACTCAGCATTTATGCATTCTTCAGTGAGGCGAGTGAGCGTGAATTAGTATTCTTCGTTTCACATTTTAGGGAGATACCTTATTAGCCAAAAGTTTGTGCTTTAAGTACTTTTTCAATACTTTTAGCAACGAGAACCTTCAAAAAATGTTGGACAGGTATTATTACAACAAATGAAAGAAAAATTACATTAAAATCATTCTGTAGCTCAATAAAAGATTGGTCTCAAGTCACGCACCATATGGAAATAGCATTAGGTACGATGTATAAAAATGCCTCTCAAACAGTTTCAGAGGCACTTTCAAACATTACAAGCATTTTTCTATGGTGCGTAACTACGGGTCAACGCTGTATAATTAAATAACGGTTGAAGTAAGGCAGAGGTGGCATGAGGTGGAGGAGGTGGAGGAGGTTGAGGAGGAGGAGGTGGAGGTTGAGGAGGAGGTTGAGGAGGTTGAGGAGGTGGAGGAGGAAGACGAGGAAAAAAATAATTACGTATTATTTCGCATACGTACACCTAGTATTTGTAGAACAACACTTTTTGCAGTACAGCAAAATTGAAGTCTGGAGGTAAGGTGGGTGGAGGTGATTCAGGGGGAGGTGGGATATTCAGAATTGCATGTAAGAAATGAAATCAAGCATTGCAGTTAGGAAGAAAACTCGGGATTTAATTATTTAAAATTTTAAAATATTTACGAGTAATTCCTTGGAAAGGGGCAAATTACTTATTTTTTGTCAAACTGGTAAATATTTTAAAGGTCCGTTTAATTGGCAAAAAGTGATGTAAGTCCTTTAGGCCCTGCTCCACATCCCCAGATCACTAGACATTACATCCCCAGATCCTATTTAGTTAATAAGCAGTAAATTCGCCTTCTAGAATTTTATTTCAGGTGGTTTAGTTTTTAAGAAACGATTAAAAATAAATTAACGATTAAGAATAAAGTAGACAACATTGAAATCTTCTAAAGGTAAAGCTACTAGTCCTATGAACGGGTAACAAGTCCGCCAACGGGTTATAACGGAGGGCAGTCAATCACATTGGTAAGACCGATGGTCGTCCTAATGTGGTTCCTACGCGGAGTCACTAACGGCTACTCAGTCAGAGAACGGGCGCAAACGGAGGTCAACCAGACAAAATTATTTTGGTATATCAAATATTGTTTATCAAGTTTCAAAGAAATATTTAAAAAATAATTTGCCCCTTTCCAAGGATTTTAAATAATTAAATCCCGAGTTTTCTTCCTAACTGCAATGCTTGATTTCTTACATGCAATTCTCAATGTCCCACCTCCCCCTGAATCACCTCCACCCCCTTACCTACAGACTTCAAATTTGCTGTATTGCAAAAAGTGTTGTTCTACAAATACTAGGTGTACGTATGCGAAATAATACGTAATTATTTTTTTCCTCGTCTTCCTCCTCAACCTCCTCAACCTCCTCCTCAACCTCCTCAACCTCCTCAAACTCCTCCTCAACCTCCTCCTCCACCTCCTCAACCTCCTCAACCTCCTCCTCCACCTCCTCCTCCTCAACCTCCTCCACCTCCTCCACCTCATGCCACCTCTGCCTTACTTCAACCTAAATAACAATTAGAAACTTGACTGAAAATTGCTAAAAAAAGTCTTACTTTCATGCCCTTGTTTTAAGTCCTCCCTAATATTGTGATTTTTGGGTAACTCGGTCACTTCTCCAGGTTTAATTAGACTGTAGATTTCCGCTTTGTCCTCAGCAATCTTTTCGTCTTCCGACCTATATTTCAAGTCATTAATAAGTTTAGTTATTACTAATATTGTTATTAGTAGTGTTGAGGTTATTGTACTAAATATTAGCATTTTGTATTAAAACATGAGGCAAAGGTATATTACCAGTATTGAGTGATTGATACTTGAGGCGGCATAAATATTCTTTAGGTAAATAAATTCATTTGAGGCAAAGTGATTAATTATATTGAGGCAAACCGATTAAATATGAGGTGCACTTAAATGACAGCTTTTCGATTTCCTCTTGAGAATCGATGACCATGAAATAAACTGCACTCCCCCTCATCCCTCCTAATGGACTCACAAAATTCTTTTTAAGTCGATCAAACTCTTTCCTTGCATTAATTATTAGAATCTTGTCTTTCGGTCGAATCTATTTCTCTTCTGAATATTTTAGGGCTTCTTGCGATTCTTAAAATGTCATTCTCCTGTGGCTCTACAACTAATGCAATATTACACTTTGTGTTATTGTGTTTGACAATGAACTCTGGAAGTTATACTCTGCTTTGTAATTATCTTTCCATTTAGTTAGATTACTAGTTTTAATACCAATTATGGCGACAAAAAATAAACATTCACCCAATACAACTTATAAAAGCGTAATACCATTTCTGTTGAAATTCGAGACAGCTTTATTATATTACATAGTAATGTCCAAATCTCTATGCACTTCTTTGTTTCTCTCTCATTGCCAGGGCGTTTTAATTAGTAGGTTTCTTAATTAATTAGTAATTACTAATTAGAATAATTTGTCCTGACAACTAATTATTTGGTAATTAGTAATTAGCTTAAAAAATTCTTCTAATGAATTAGTAATTAGTTAATTAGTTCTACACTGCGATAACTAATTAATTAGTAATTATTAATTAGCATCTGATGCCAATTAATTAGTTAATTTAATCAGCTAATTAATTAGCAAGTCTTCGGACAAAATCAACATTAAATCGTAAATTAGTGGAGCGAGGAGGGCAGGAGAAAGTAGATTTAAGTGGGTTAGATGGAAAATCGTGTTCCGAAAACCTTCGCTAATCGGAAGCGCAAAGCGCAACGAATTAATTAGTAATTAGCTGATTACTTCATGGGCTGCATCCAATTAATTAGTAATTAGCTAATTACTTCGTGGGCTGCATCCAATTAATTAGTAATTAGCTAATTACTTCATGCGCTGCATCCAATTAATTAGTAATTAGCTAATTACTTCATGCGCTGCATCCAATTAATTAGTAATTAGCTAATTACTTCATGCGCTGCATCCAATTAATTAGTAATTAGCTAATTACTTCATGCGCTGCATCCAATTAATTAGTAATTAGCTAATTACTTCATGCGCTGCATCCAATTAATTAGTAATTAACTAATTACTTCATGCGCTGCATCCAATTAATTAGTAATTAGCTAATTACTTCATGCGCTGCATCCAATTAATTAGTAATTAGCTAATTACTTCATGCGCTGCATCCAATTAATTAGTAATTAGCTAATTACTTCATGCGCTGCATCCAATTAATTAGTAATTAGCTAATTACTTCATGCGCTGCATCCAATTAATTAGTAATTAGCTAATTACTTCATGCGCTGCATCCAATTAATTAGTAATTAGCTAATTACTTCATGCGCTGCATCCAATTAATTAGTAATTAGCTAATTACTTCATGCGCTGCATCCAATTAATTAGTAATTAGCACCTCACTGCCAATTAATTACTAACGTACTGCTCATTGTAATCTAAAACTTATACCGGTAAAATATTCATGTTTCTTGAAAATATGGGGCGGAAATATTCTTCACTTTCGTAGGCATTGCTCCCGATTAATGAAATGCTCCAAGCTCAAAGTTACCTATTTTCCAGTATTCTTGTAGTAACATCATTTTGCGACACCCCATATAATGTTAAATTTTACTACGATATAGAAAGACAGAAAATGTAAATTCTTTGTCGATTAGGAACATACGTATAGTTCTCCTTTGGGTTGAAGTAAGGCAGCCGTGGCATGTGGGGGAGGTGGGGGAGGTGGAGGAGGTGGAGGTGTTGGGGGAGGTGGGGGAGGAGGGGGAGGTGGAGGTGGGGGAGGGTGAGGTGGTGGGGGAGGTGGAAAGTTCAGATTTGCATGTAGACGGTTCCAGAAATCAAATGTGAACATGGTAGTGCATATAAGTCTCAGCTTTGGGTATCAAAGTTGTTCTTCGAAAAATTTTGACAACTATTTGTGTGAACTGTCGCTCTGAGCAGGATTCGGCATTTATGTACATCAACTTATAAAATATTTCATTCTTATTTTCTTAAAAAGGGGCAAATTATTTATTAAATATTTTTTGGAAATCAATCAATTAGCTTTTAAATGCCAAATTTTTTAAAAAGCGAATGTGTTTTTAAGTGATAGGAAATTTTCTTAAAAAGTAATGCAGCGGAAATAAAACTTTGAAAGGTGAATTCACTTTTTATCAACTAAATATTATGCAAAATACATAATTATTTTCATTTATTTTACTTATTCCTATTGATAATATATACTAATATATTTTCAAAACCGGGTTACGATTTTTCAAATGCAATTTTTTGAAAAAGCAAAATAAAAAGTAAATTCACCCTTCAAAAGTTTATTTCAGCTGGATTACTTTTTAAGAAAATTTGCTTTATTTCATAAGTATTTCATTCTTATTTTCTTAAAAAGGGGCAAATTATTTATTAAATATTTTTTGGAAATCATTCAATTAGCTTTTAAATGCCTAATTTTTTAAAAAGCGAATGTGTTTTTAAGTGAAAGCAAATTTTCTTAAAAAGTAATCCAGGTGAAATAAACTTTTGAAGGGTGAATTTACTTTTTATTTTGCTTTTTCAAAAAATTGCATTTGAAAAATCGTAACCCGGTTTTGAAAATATATTAGTATATATTATCAATAGGAATAAGTAAAATAAATGAAAATAATTATGTATTTTGCATAATATTTAGTTGATAAAAAGTGAATTCACCTTTCAAAGTTTTATTTCCGCTGCATTACTTTTTAAGAAAATTTCCTATCACTTAAAAACACATTCGCTTTTAAAAAAATTTGGCATTTAAAAGCTAATTGATTGATTTCCAAAAAATATTTAATAAATAATTTGCCCCTTTTTAAGAAAATAAGAATGAAATATTTTATAAGTTGATGTACATAAATGCCGAATCCTGCTCAGAGCGACAGTTCACACAAATAGTTGTCAAAATTTTTCGAAGAACAACTTTGATACCCAAAGCTGAGACTTATATGCACTACCATGTTCACATTTGATTTCTGGAACCGTCTACATGCAAATCTGAACTTTCCACCTCCCCCACCTCCCCCTGCACCACATCCACCTGCCCCACCTCCCCCACCACCTCACCCTCCCCCACCTCCACCTCCCCCTCCTCCCCCACCTCCTCCACCTCCCCCAACACCTCCACCTCCTCCACCTCCCCCACCTCCCCCACATGCCACGGCTGCCTTACTTCAACCCTCCTTTGCAGAAAAGTCTCCAGAGTGCAACAATATTTGTAGATGGCTAAAACTAATACCTTTTTATGTAATGGTAAGATGATCTAGCACTAATACTATATACTTGCTTCGTGTTACAAAGTTTTGTAGCCGTACGTTGGTAATATGTCTTTCTGCAGCAAAGACCCAAAGTTCTGCACCATAGGCATGTGGTGCTGAAGTTTCTACCAGTTTCTTAACTCTACACTTGAAATGGTTACCCGTTCATACACATATGCATTAGAAGCATGTCGCAAACTGTAGCACTACGTTCCTATGGTGCGGAACATTAGAACCTCGCTGTAAATATGCTACATGATTTTTAAAAACTACCTGAAGTAGCTCATATTCAATAATCTTTGCCATTATATTAAAGAAAGTCTTCTTCGCATTATAATGTAAATATACAAGTTCAAGTTCGCATTTACGTTACGCGGTAGCGGTGTCCATTGCATTACTTTGAAATCAAGGCTGGGCAGCTTTGTTTACAAGTAGAACTGCAGAGCGTGCAAGTTTTTTATCACTGTCCAACCATGTAAACACGGAGTTGTAAAAGTTGGCTCTGCATTGCTGCATCTCTGGAAACACGGATAAGAAAGTTTTCATTGCTATAATAATAAAATGTGATGGAAAATTGTGTTAATTTAATGTATCGGCAAAAACATTTGATTAAATAAATTAAGCGAAAATAAATGTCACTTAATAATGCTTTTGGTAATACGTTTCTTTAGACATTTATGTAAGAAGTTTCCGGAAGTATGAAACCCATTAGCTATTAACATAACTTCTATAGAGGAAATACCCATTTTGTGAAGATTTCTATTTAATTCTTTTCTTGCAAACCCTCCCTGTTGGATTTCTGAAGTTTCAATATCAATAATCCTTGCAAATTCCTTAGTAAATGGTGAAAATCTTAGTATTTCGATTTCCTCTTGAGAATCGATGACCATGAAATAAATTTCACTCCGCCTCCTCCATCCTAATTATCCCACGAAGTTCTTTTTCATTCGGTCAAACTTTTTCCTTGGGTTAATTATTAGAATCTTGTCTTTTGGTCGATCTATTTCTCTACCGAATATTTCAGGACTTGTTGCAATTCCTAAAATGTCATTCGGGGATTAGAAATTGGCGACAATAGAATTTTATATTCTGAACCGAAAATAAAGCACGGGAACAGAATAGTCGTAACATATATATGTTATGTAAAATCATCACTGTAGTTGTGTGAGCTTGTTCAGAGTAGAATTTATTATATTAAATAAGATAATAGATGTTTTCAAAACTTTCAAATAATAAAGTCAGTATAATAGCAATTGCTTTTTCGTAACCTAATTACTGTGGCTGCCACAGTTGATTTCCAACGAAGAGAATTATTTCTTCCATATTTAAACATATTATTACAAAAGCTTATGAAATATCCCGAATATTTTTGTGATGGACTCTATATAGTTTCAAAGCGATAGCGACAGCAAAGAGACAAAAAGTGAACATTCACCAATTATACATACAGCATTGGCCAGAAATCACGCACCATAGAGGAATAACATAGGGTTTGGACTCCAAGTGACGCACGATAGGAGAATGCACGTAATATTTGAAAATGTCCCTATGGTGCGAAATCTTTTTGCAATGAAAGTAACCGATGTTGACTTAAAGTACACCTTAAATTGCAAGCAATTAACTAATTACCTCTAACTTTCGCAAGTTGTAATGAAAAAGTTTTTTTGTATTTTTAGAACTGTACATTGGGCCAACTCATTGAAATATTATTGGAAGAACTCATTTTTCAGGATTTGGGATTTATCGTAATCCATGCGCAAATATGTGTGAAAACTGTGATAGCAAAAGGACGTGCAGAATAAATGCGCAATTTAAGTTAATTGGCAAGTCTTTTAATAAACTCGTTTGAGTAAAGAGAGTTGCTATTATATTAAAGAAAGTCTTCTTCGCATTAATATGTAAATATAAAAGTTTCAAGTTCAAGGTCATTTACGTTACGCCGTAGTCCTGCCCATTGCATTACTTGGAAATAATCTGTAAATCAAGGCGAGACAGTTAGAGCGTACAAGTTTTTATCATTGTCCTACAGTATAAACACGGAGTAAAGAGAGTGCACAGGATTTGTAAACAAGTTGGCTATTAAAGTTAAAGCCATATGCATTGGGGAGATTGTGCATTTAGAATATAAAGTAGAAACGTAAGATCATTCTCTGATCAGACTGCAATAATATACCTAATTGCACTGCAATGTATATATAGGGTGTCCTAATGATGAACTGTAATACTTGGTTCTGCCAATTCTGGTTACAGCAAGTTTTTCAACCGTACGTTTGACGTTTGCAAAGTGTGTTTCTTGTGATATGATCTTTAAAGATTCAGTAATAGTTGCTCTATTCATGTCCTCCGTCGCATTTTATGTAAACATGCAAGTTTAAGTTTAAGGTCATTTACGTTTCTCAGTAGTCGTCCTGGATTACTGGGAAATGCTGCAGGAAACGAGTTTGAAGTAATACCTAAGATTCTGGTATTCATGTTTAAGTAATTGAATTCTCTATACTGCCCGTATATAAAAGTAGACTTGAGGAAGATCTACTTTTATACATTTTTTCCATTGTCCAACCGTATATAAATACGATTTAAAAGTTGAGTCTGCATTGATTCAACAACACATTCTGAATATAGCACCTAAAGTGAACACTTGTTTAGCAAAGACGAGCAAAACTTGCTGAAAGTTCAAACTGAAAATGAATTTGATCACCACTACGTCAATTTTCCTAATTGTATTCGGGGGGGGCGAGTTATTGATGCAGCCTCAATCGGAGAATTCAGTAATATTTAAATACAATAATATTCAGTATAATACTTAAATATTTACATAATTATAATCCTAATTAATGTTTCTTATTTACAGCCAACGACACAAATACAGAAATATACAGTCCACTGACACCGGAAGAAGAAATCCTTATTGAAGAGGTAAACACAACATTAACTACAACATTATTGGTCTTTTGTAGTATAACAGGTATATAATAAAATTTTGTGATTTAGTTTCGAAATGAGAACAGTGCAATTCTAACGGACATTTATTTGCGTTCAAAAAGTTACCTTGCGGGAGCATTGAGAGGTAATTCGATTGTTATTCTATTTTATTTATCTTGAATTATGTAAAGAAAATAGTAGAGAAGTTGAGATTATATGGAATTTGGGGTTAATTATGTTTATTGACATTTTAGTTAAGAAATGGGATAAAGTCGAAGCATTAAAACAACTTAAAAGGGTAAAATTTTGATTTTTCAAAGATTTCATTAATTTTAGAACTTTTGGTGTTACTTTTAATTACACGGAATTATAGAATAAATTTTGAATAAATTCTTAGGTATTGCAGTGGCGTGCTACAAATAAAATAGAGGCGTTAGGGGTAGAGCAGCTGGACCCAGAATCGTTAGAATGGTTTAATCTTGCAATTAAGGGATACACCAGAGACGGTTGCCCAAGTAAGTACCAATTAAATATTTCTGATAAATGCTCAGTTTGGGTAAATAAATTTATTAAATTTACTTTTAAAATACAGTTACCTATGTGGACTTTGGGGATTGGCGTATGGATGAATTCATGCTGAGCAAGGAATTTGTTCGTGACGGTATCCATCAATTACGAAAACATTTCTATCAGTTGTATGAGAAAACACGTCGTAGTATAAGGGATGTGCTAGATCGTAATCCCAAGTGTGACCAAGCTATCTTACTCCTTGACGCCAAGAATTTTACGATGGCACATGTTGCCGAATCGAATGGTAAGACTTAATTTATAATAATTAAAGCTATAATTAAACAGTGTATTTGAGTACACCCATTATTTCTTTAGATTGGTAAAATATTAAAATGCGTGTGCTGAAATAAGTAAACACTTAATTGTTCGTTTGCATTTAGCTCTGAATGTTTGTATCCACGAGGCGATAACTTTGGAAACGTACTACCAAAACATGTTCAGCAATATGGTTTTCATTAATTGTAAGACAGTGAAATCAATAACATGTTTTAAAATGTTTTACAAATTAACTGTTAGTAAATTATTAATATGGTAATACTTTTTAGGCTCTGAAGATTTCCGTTATTTGATTAAAAATCTACAGCCTTATATGTCATACACTGGAAGAGTCATGAGATATTACACTGAAGAGGAAACTGAACAGGCCAAAAAGGATGTTTTATCGTTAGCCGACCAGAAAGAGCTACGACAGAGATACTTTGGTACAAAGGTGGAATAGAGTTCTCTGCTGCATCTCTGGATACACGGATACGAAACTTTTCGTTGTTATAATTATAAAATGTTATTGGAAATTGTTTTAATTTAATGTATCGGAAAAAACAGGAATAAATATATTAAGCGAAATTAAATGTCTCTTTAATGCCTAAATGCATCCTGATTTTACAAGTATGTTTTGTACTTTCTACAAGTCATTTTGTTACACGTTTCATATTAAAATTAACACCTTTTATTAATAATTTCGGGAGTAAAATGTATAATCAAGTGTAATTAGTATTTTAGCATGTGGAAAAATAACATGAGTTTTGGAATAATGAATACTTTTGTAGGAATTAACAATTTTTGTGGTAAAATAATAGTACTCGTAGTTTGCATAGGAGAATTGGCAATTCATTTGTTGACAACAATTACTTTTATGGTTAGTTGCAAACACTATTGATTGCTATCTAAATAAATAAGTTTCATATAAGCATATGCATATATAAACATATATATGATGTGATATATACAAACAACACAGATTTGGTACCTAATAAAACAATATCGTATTAATTAGACATTTAAATATTTTCAAACTACCGGTGGGGCAGCACCAGAGAATAACTTCCGATTGAAGATAAATGTTAAGTTGTATAACTTTAAAACCCAAATATAATTTATCGAAATGTACAATCTACAACCGAACAAAACCGAAATTAGTTCTCCCTCACTGGTACGATATTTTGTCGGGTTTCTTTCAGACATACCGACATAGGTGCGAGAAAATGCTAATAAGGGGATTTGAATTGGTGCCACAGTTTAAGTCAGCATTTTTCTGCCCGCATTATGAGGCAAAGAAGTTATAGTAACGGTTGTTTTTGGTGTTGTAAGGTAGCCTCATCCAAGATCATTTGAAATAAAATTTTAATGTGCACCCTACTCCCCCAAAGTGGGCGGATCTCATTCATATTCACTAAGGATACTCCTAGCTTCATTGTAAGCGTCCAATAAATTAAATAAAGTCAGTTTCAGACGTGATCCAAAATGTTTCCCTCAAGTGGGTGGTAATTAAGTTTTGAGTATGCAGTACTGTTCTGGTTTAAATTAAGAGTCGAATTACATTAAACCTGTGTCTGTAATTCAACGGGTGATCAAAATACACACCATAATGTCTAAAAAACTAGAAAAAGTGTGACTCTGGAGGCCTGCAGGGCCCACCCTATTGACATTTTTGAAAAAAGTTGCTACTCAAAAATGACTACTGAGATATACTCAACAACATATCAAAAAATAAACAATATTTACTGATCTCTCTTAACAAGGAAATCTCTGGGCACAGTTCTTTTATTTCGAGAGTACCTTATCAGAGTGAAACGGTGCGTTGTCACAACTACTTTGGTGTGAGGCGTAAGCAGAAGCATCGGAAACAGGTACATTTATACATATTCTATATTTACAATGCATATAGTCAAAGGAACCTGTTATGAGGAATTCCGCTTTTTAATTAATTAAATTACCGATTTCTTACCGATTTCGAACACTTATAACATTTTAAAGTCAGTTTTTAAGTGGTGAAAGTTTCTTGGTTTAACAATGGGGAAAGCGCTATGTCAAGTGACTCTATAGACATACTATATGTATAATAAAAGAATCTGACCGACAAGGAAACTCGTATTTATTAGCTTAAAAGTGGCAACATGTTTTAGTGTTACAAATCTGCATTTGATTTCTGAATTCCCGTCGGCATTCACAAATTCTGAAGCATTTAGAGGCACTTAGATTTCGGTTTCCAAATATTCAAATCGTACATATTTCTCAATTCATGAAATTTGAAATATTTCTACTTTCAGGAATTCAAAAATCAGATGAAAAAACCAAATACCGATTCGGAATACTAAAACCTAAGTCTACTACGATGTTTACCTAAACATTTCCTTACAATTTCTTAAACTCCACAGCTTGCACAAGTATGCTTCAGAAATTACGTGTACATAACGTAAATACATACATGATTTCCGCAAATAATATTTAGTTTCACGATAATAATATTGACAATAGTTTACAGACATTTTATTCAATTTTTTAAATTTGTTTTATTATTTTGGCAGATTTTTTTTCAAATTATTTTTATTGCTAAGTATTAACGAATTATGAACCTAACTACACATTAATTAATTACATAGCTCCTTATTATAGTAATAAAATGGATAAAGACAACAGGAGGAAAAAACCCATAAATTTGGATTTCAAAAATACCTAAAATTAGTTATTTGTCCCTATTTCCACATTTGCTTCTCCAGGAATCAGTTTTGAGCCATGTGGAAGTAGAAACAATGATACTGCTATTAATATTTGTACAAGTATTTGAACTACAGAGAGGTTCCAAAGTGACGCAACATATGATGTGGTGCTAAACTTAGCCATCGCATATTCATAAACACTTGAAGTGTTTACCCTACATGCACATAATATGCAAAAGAAGGATCTCGTAAAGTTTAGCACCATGTGCTAAACTTAGGAACCTCGCTGTAAATGAATACTTTTACTGTGAGGAAAGCCAAGGGCTGAGATATAAAGCAGGAACAGAACTTGTAAATCTGATTTGCATAAAAGCTACAAAAATATATTCATTCTTAATTAAATGCCTTAATGAAAGTGGAAATGAAGCAATTGCTGAGAAACTGAGTTGTACAAAAGTGTAAGAAATATCTGAACAGATATGGTTTGGAGTCACAACCGAATAGATTTTATACGGGAAGAGAAAACGAAATGGAATTATTGGAAAAGTACTGGGAAGATTGTTTGACGAAGTAGGACAGCTTTTGAATTGTTGCTGTGACTGGATTAGGAGGAGTTAGGAAAAGCGAATTGGTTTTGGACTTGGCGAAGTTGTTTGACGAGAGTGTGAAAGGTCACTGCATTTGGGTGGAGGCAGAAACTAATCAGTCACTGGTGGAATCATTCCACAACTTGGCTGAGAAGAACTTAAAAATCTCCCTCAACGACCATTTGGGGAAGGAAAAGAAGTTTCTGGAAATTGTAGAGGAAATTTATGAGAAACTCTTTGGACAAAAAGTGCTTCTTGTCTTCGATAATCTCGAGAATTATGGCCAAGAGGAATTAAAAGTTCCCCTCCGCGTGTCTTCTCAACAACCACCAACAGTACTCAAACCCTTTCTTATCACAACTTCCAGACTCTGTGACGCTAAAAAGTATTTCGGAACTCAATGCAATATTCTAGACCTACAAGTACCAAACAATCCGCCATCCAATTCTTCTACAAATCTCTCAGTCTCAATGAACCTCCAAGGGACAACGGCAATGAACTCATTCAAACATTTCGCCAACGACTGCAGTTCTATCCTTTGGCCATGCAGCAACCAACGCTCTTTCAAGAAACTAATTACAAGTTATCTAACGGAAATAGAAAAACAATCGAAAGCTTTCTTTCTTAAATCAATGCTGTTCTTAAATCCAAGGCTGGTACTTATGTACTATAAGGTTGCTTCAATTTTTAATGTTTTAAAAATTTTTTAAAAATTATTATAATTTGTTTAATATTATATTATAATAAATTAAAAAAATTTTTATAGTTTTTTAGATTTAACTTCTTTAATTTTTTTTAAATTTATTTTTTTAATGAAATTTTAAATTATAAATTTTAGCTTGAGACAACCTTATAGGAAATTTTCTATGGCTACACCAGCCTTGGGTCTCCCCAATATGAAATATTAGATTTTACATTTCAAAGATTTTTTTTACATGAAGGAGACTTTCCTTTCGAGTTTTAAAGAATCTGAGGATTGTGGAGAGGTCGAGGTGGCAACTTCCATAGTTAACATTATTAACCAATTTTTCCGTTTATTACCTACGGAAACGCCCACTCGATGCTGATTCTAGGAAGCGTGCACATTTTGGTACTTTTTTTCATTCAGGGTAGGAAATGTGTACTACCTAATTGCAATGAAAGAAATAAAAGAAGTCATGCAAATCTATAACAGGGTACACTATTATGTTAATATGACATAATGCAGGAGATTGTCGAAGACAAAAGGTCTTAAGGGTTTTGAATTTCTCATTTTTTAAGTTCTGGAATAATTTCTCTGTGGAATAATAATGGACTGATTAGTTTCTAGTTTCTGCGGGTTACAGCGACTTTTGTCAAAACCATCTGGGTCATACTAATGTTCCAGTGGTTTACCAATAATTTTTTTCCTGTCTAGTATCTGTGGGGTGGTTTCTTAGGAATTCCTTCAATTTTCCTAGAGTTGAAATTTCTTTGAAGTGGAGTACGGTTTCATAACTGCAATATAAAGAAAAATAGGACCGTTAATACTTGGATACTAATTAATTTCCAAAAGGATTTACGGAAACTATATATTCACTCTCTTTCGATTATAAAAATCATGAAAAGCTACTTTATGAAAATGACAATGACAGTCCGTATGTCCATCTGTCCGAGTGATAACTTCCTAACGGATTGGTATGATGACTTCAAACATGGAACACAAATTGCTAAGGTCCAGTGGAAAGCCATCTTCGACTTCGATTCGATGGGGTCAATCGTTCAACTGGTTCCTGAAATAGAGTCACAAATAAATATAGAGTCCACAGTTACATGTATGTATTCCGACATGCATTATGTATATAGGTTGCGAGACTTCCCAAAATACAAACTCAAAAGTGCTCAAAGTAATCAGAAGTGGTTAAAATGGACAAAATGGTGAAAAGTTATCATAATAATCAGCCTGGCTAAAATGGACAACATAGTCAAAAATTGTCACAATAATCAAGAAATGGTTAAAATGGACAAAATGGTCAATAGTCAGCAAAATTTTTAGATAACCCTAAACGGATCTTAAGTGTTCAAAGGGTTTTCATTGACCAAAATGGTCAATAGTGAGCAAAGTTTTTAGATAACCCTAAACGGATCTTAAGTGGTCAAAGGGTTTTCATTGACCAAAATGGTCAATAGTGAGCAAACTTTTTAGATAACCCTAAACGGATCTTAAGTGGTCAAAGGGTTTTCATTGACCAAAATGTCAACACTGTTATTATTGGAAAAAATGGTCAAAATAGGTCAAAATGTCTACAAAGTCAAGTGGACAAATTGGCCAAAAGTAGGGTTAAACTAACAAAAATGGTTAAATTAATCACCATAAAAAAATCTGAGGCCAATATAACCAGATTGGCCTCAGTAAACAAAAGTGGCCAATCTGGTTATATTGGCTTCAGTAAACAAAAGTGGCCAATCTGGTTATATTGGCTTCAGTAAACAAAAGTGGCCAATCTGGTTATATTGGCCTCAGTAAACAAAAGTGGCCAATCTGGTTATATTGGCCTCAGTAAACAAAAGTGGCCAATCTGGTTATATTGGCCCCAGTAAACAAAAGTGGCTAAAATATACAAAAGTGGCTAAATTGGTCATAATAAACAAAAGTGGTCAAATTGGCCACAATAAGCAAACGTGGTCAAACTGTCCAAAGTAAGCAAATGTGGTCAAATTGTTCGCAATAAGCAAGTGGCCAAATTGGCCAAAAGTATTATTATGTTCACTGTAATTTATCTTTGTTACATCAAGTCTTGCACTGGTTTATTACAATTGAAAAATGAAAAATAAATAGAAAAGAATTTAAGTTGAACTTACAATTTGTTCATTTTCATTTGAGTGAAAGAAAGTTTCCGATTTTTTCTCTATTTCAACTACATAGCGAGTGAGTACTGGCTTGACTGAAGGGTCGTTGGTTGCTGCATGGCCGAGGGATAGAATTGCAATCGTTGGCATAATGTTTGAATGAGTTGATTGGTGTTGTGCCTTAGAGGTTCGTTGATACTGACAGATTTGTGGAAGAATTGGATGTCGGATAGTTTGATATTTGTAAGTGGAGAATATTGGATTGAGTGCGAAAATACTGTTGAGCGTCGCAGAGTCTGGAAGTAGTGATAAGAAAAGGATTGAGTACTGTTGATGTTTTTTGAGAAGACAAACGAAAAAGAAGTTCTAATTCCCGTTGGTCATAATTCCCGACATTGTCGAGGGCAAGAAGCACTTTGTGTCCAGACAGTTTCTCATAAATTTCCTCCACAATTTGCAGAAACTTCTTGTCCTTCCCCAAATGCTCATTGAGTGAGATTTTCGAGTTCTTCCCAGCCAAGTTCTGGAATGATTCCACTAGTGGCTGATTAGAGTCTGCCTCCACCCAAATGCAAAGACCCTTCCCACTCCTCTAAACCCACTTCGCCAAGTTCTTCACCAATTCGCTTTTCCCAACTCCTCCTAATCCAGTCACGACACAATTCAGAAGGTCTTCTTCCTCAGACAATCTTCCCACGACTTTTCCAGTAATTCCCCTTCCTTTTCTCTTCCGGTATCAAATCTCTTGGGTCCTGTCACTCCAAACCATATCTGTTCACATAATTCTTCCACCGCAGTGCATTATCTGAATTTCTTCGGAATTCCTTCATTTCCACTTTCATCAAGGTATCTAATAAAAACTGAAAATCTTCTGAGTATCCTTCGAGTACATCAGATCTGCAAGTTGTGCTACTGTTTTATATCTCCGCTCATGGCTTTCCTTCAAAAATTTAATTAATTTTACTATTTTTATAAATTCGCTCTAAATTTTCGAATTCCGCAATTAATATCCGATATAAATATCCAAATATCCAAAGTTACAATTTTGAGAAGAAACCCAATTAATACTAAAATAATATTTAAATGCGATTTTCTTTCACTTACCATTGTTTCTACTTCATTTTGGCTTTAGACTGATTCCTGGAGAAGTAAATTCAGCAGCGGGTCAAATCACAAACGTCGGCTGAAATAAAATTCAAATTTTGGATTATTTTCAACCGGCATTCTTTATCCATTTTATTACTAAATAAAGAGCCACCACACTAATAAGTGCGGTGGAGTGAGATAATTGGGCGTGAATGAATTCGTGTCTGGAAATAAAGTATGGCGAGGCCACTCTGACGACGTGGATCTCTTTTATTAGGGTCGACAGTCGACGTGGATCTTCCTTATCAGTGTCGACGTGGATCTTCTTATCAGTGTCGACGTGGATGTGGATCTTCCTTATCCGGTTTTGGTAAACAACTCGTGGTTATTTCGTCGAAGCGACCGTTTTTATAAATAATGCTTGGTGTACAATACACATTGTTCTGTGTTTTCCATTTAGTGATATGTGAACACATGCTTTGCAAATATAGTAATACTGTGATGCATCGTTTATCGAATTTATGTGCCATTAAATAGGTCAGTCCAACTATGAACACTATTCCTGTCTTTACACGTTCGTTTTCATTGTAAGCATTTTCATATGTTTGCCAAAAATATAGCAGAAGACCAAATTAAAATTTTCAAACAGGGAAAAATATATAAATTACTGAAGAAAGAAACATAAATTACACTTTAATTGCAATTATTGGTCAGTTAAATACAAATGCAAAATATGAAAGTAACAGGCAAAATAGGCGTAGTAGTAATTAAAATTATTTTTATCGTAAAATAGCCGCTGCTACGTAAACAGTAAATGACGGGATTAGACTGCATATGCTTAAAGCATACATTTTTACATTTACAATGTGTATAGGTACTATTATCGTAATGCAAATACTTACATCCGCCCGCATAAACATGATAGTTTACCAGTGCTTTGATTTTTGGGTTATGTAGTCTAAGCGTTATCCACAGAATTAGATAGTGAATGTAGGACACTTCATATAGCACTGATAAATTATTAGGAAATGGATTTTCTTGGTTCAACCTAACAAAAGTAATTGTTAACCGATTTTGAATGAGTAAAGTATTATAAAACTGTATTGCAATGCCCCTTTGCATTATATGCACTGTTATGGAGCTACTTGCCCTGGATCGGCCCAAGAATGGGTTCAATCCAAGATAGTTGCCAAGGAAATTGATTTTAATGACAATACAGGTAGCCTCGTAATCGTAAGTAAGACAAAGTATTCATATTTTTCATTTTTAGATTGCTAAAAACGTGCTCCAAAGGGAATTTTGAATGTTTTGTTTTACATTGAATGTAGGAGAGTAGAAGCATTAAAATAAAAGTTATTTTTGTTATAAAAGCAATAATATGTTAAGGAATTCCATAATATGTATAAATATTCTGACCTTGAATGAGTTTGTTCTGCGTTCGTCATCGTTTATCAGAGAGAACAAGCTATCTAACTTAAAAGATAGATAGTTCCCATTTTAGTGTAATTGACAGCCATGCAGAATTAACAAGTTAACACAATGGGTGTGTAAAATTATGTTTGACTGCCCGAAGAGGTCCGTTTCGAATCCGAAAGAGGTTTTTTATTAACTTAATAATTTTAGATATTTATGGATTTCTTCATTACTACTGTTTCCGCTGAACTTGCACACAACTAGAAGCTACAGAAATCCAAACAGGAAATACATGCATCAAAAGTTTGCACTGGAAATTGAATCGTGTCTACATAAACATAAGTCATATTTATGTGGGGCTGTTGCTGATTAAGAAAGTGTTCTCACTGAAAGACTGTCAACAGGAAAACCACAATACTTCTCACAATATCAGACCAAAGGTGGACATAAAAAAGTATCTGAAGTGGAACAACGGCTAGGTTATTAAAACTATTTCTTCTCGTTCCCGAGCTATTATAGATTAAGCAGAACAAATAGATTGTTACTTATATATGTACTATGTGCCTTAGTCTTTGAGAGGACGCAGTCTTTGAGAGGACGCAGTCTTTGAGAGGACGCAGTCTTTGAGAGGACGCAGTCTTTGAGAGGACGCAGTCTTTGAGGGGACGCAGTGTACATTTTTATGTTTAACTTTTTTTCTACTATACTTAGCAATCTGAAATTTGGAACATAAATCAATGTTGGGGAAATAAATACTTTCAGTAAATTTCATCTCCCCAACTGTTACCGAAAAAATGTTATTTGTATTTAAGTTCAAAAAGTTAACAAAGTGAACGAATTGTTGTTTAATCAAAAACATTTTTGCATAGTTCAAAATAAGTTATTAACATTAAAATATACACCACGTCCCCTCAAAGACTGCGTCCTCTCAAAGACTACGACATATGTACTTCACTTAATTTAATCTGCTATGGATAATGTAAAATCACATATGCACAAAAGTAAACCCTCCCTGTGAAGAGTAAAAGTAAATAAGAACTAGCTACTGCATTTCAGAGCTAATATTCTCCAGTCAACTATTTGGTTTTGCATTCCATGTAAAGACGAATTATAAGTTTTCACTTCGCAGAGGTGGTGCTTTTTCAAGCCTCGAATCGAATCGAATCGATAATTTTACCAAGCCAAGTCGAATCGATTTGAATCGATGTCGATAACTTTACAATCCAAATCGAATCGATAATTTGTCTGGCAGGCCCAAATCGAAATCGAATCGAATCGAAAATTTAACAAAATTTAGTTTTACGTTTTCAAAAAATTCCGCCATATTATTGCACTTTTTTATGATGATCAGCTCAATCTATGGTCTTACTACAGCTGTATACGACAAATTGAATCGAATCGATAATTTTCGATATTTTCCAAATCGAAATCGAATCGAATCGATCCGTGACCAGAAAAAATCGAATCGAAATCGAATCGAAATCGAATCGAATCGATCCGTGACCAGAAAAAATCGAATCGATATCGATTCGATTAAATCAAATCGGTCCCAACACTTCGCAGTTATCACTTAACTCCTCCGAAGGTCACTTCTCAAAAATAGACTAGTCATTATTCCTGGATTATGTTTTACTGCTGTGGAAGTCTAATTTCCTTCTTCACATTATCTTCAATGCCCGCAATGACGAATACCATACTGAATAGAAAACCCTGAAGAGTGATTAAAATTATCCACGTTGATTATACAGCCGCCGTACTCTATTCGCAAACACACTTTATAAATTCTAATTATTGTGATTATACAGATTTCTAAAATTCACATTTAAATTACAAATTTCAATACATTCTCATAAATGACTACAACTTGCAAAACTAATACGCAAAACGGATAATGACATATTTCCAGTCTTTATTCGGTATCTCAAAGAAAGTGGAAATGAAGAAAATTTATGAAAATTTTTAGATCTAGAAAATATTGACCATTTATTTGACCGAAATGGAGAGCACCCAATGGTAAACTACTTTTTAAGAGAAAAATCAATATCTGTGCATCGACTGGGGCAGAAATTCTGACGAATTGAATTGGAAGAAGATTGAAAAACACATTTTTGCATGAATTAGCAGGATTGTTATGCTGAATGCAGAAGAAATTCCCTTTAAAGAACTTATCCATGTACAAATTGTTTGTCGTCATGTAATGAGACACAAAAAGAGATTATGGAAGCAGAATGGGTTTCTCAGGCTTGTTAACACCGCTATCTTCATTAAATTCGCCTAGGCATTTGCTAGTGCTACATGATGTATAACGCTAAAAACACATACACTTGCTTTGTAGAACTTGAACTTGGACTTCGACTTTTTATTAGATTTTGACAGTTGTTGGCAAAAGTTCCTTTGTTGCAATCTTTTAGTATAATATTGATTATCGGTTGCACAATGCCCCAGTATGCCTCTTTTACATTTTACATTATATTGCATTGCCCTTAGATTTTAATGCTAAAACAAACGTTTCCAAGATTATTTCCATAACTACTTTGTTTTTTGTTTTGTCGAGAAAAGAATGGTTTACTGCAAAAATCCAGTATTATATATTTAGACTTTTATGTGTTCGAATTCCTTTGTTTACTGCAACGGCAAGCATACAATGATACAATTGATAGAGTAATTTCATAGAATAGTTAAAAACATCTTTAAAAAGCTACAGACTATAATTTCTATTGTAATTTTTATCAAATTTATTGTAATATTACCTGTCTAAATTTTTTCGAAATATCGTCGATGTTAAAAGTATTGAAAAATCATAAACAAGGCCCATAAAGAAGTGAAACGAAGAATACAAATTCACGCTCACTCGTCTCACTGAAGAATGAATAAATGCTGAGATAACCTTTGGAGCCAAAATCAAATCCTTTCTTAGTGTTTTCACATGTTTTCTAAAATTGCCAAAAAGCTAATCAGTAAGTCCAAAGTACTGCTCAGACAAAGAGGTAATTTACCTTCCCGTTGAAATTCTTGCATTCTGACAAAATTATATGGTAGTTTTCAAAAGTTAATTTCCATTTATATTCAATCGGGATTGTCTCGTATGTGGTGGTGTAAACCTGTTTAGATTTTAGATGTCGAAATGTGAGAGCAATTTTTTTAAATTCCTGAAAAATCCTAAAATTGTTAAAATTGATATAAATTGCAATGGAAATCACTGAAAGCAGATTTTGCATAATTTGTCGAAAAAGTCACGATCTAATTGCGACATTAGTGAACAACAAAATTTTATTTGACGCTTGTTTGCAAATATTTGAAATCGACGAAGAAACCTGCAATCCGAAGTACAAATGGAAATGGGACACCAAATTGGAGTTGGCAAACTTCTGTATACATTGTGGCACGAAAATTGAAATTTTGTCGAAATATAAAAAAGACTTAAATGCAATTAAAAGGAAAATCAAACATTTAGTTTGGCACTCCAAATTAGAAATATTGAAATCAACGGCGACTAACAATTTGAATTGTTTTAAACGACTTCCGCTTCCTTGTCCTCTTAGTACTGCTTCTTTGACTGATGCAAAAGACTACTTTAGAAGTGTTGCAGTGCAGGGTGAATACATTTTTCATTATCTATACGTTTTACTAAAACTTTATTATACTTTTTCATTTTACTTTCTTTTTTAGATTGGAATCCAGCGGTTTTTATATCCAGTTCTGACCGACCGGCGTCTGAAATAATTGAATTAGTAAGTGATGAAAAGCTGACTGTAACCTCAGAGGAATGGGACCAATACATGAAAGGTTTGTGCATTAACATTTTAATTTATATATTGATTTAATTATTTAATATTCATGAATTGGTGCATTGACTTATATTTTTTGCAGAAATTCGGAATAAATTCCAGTGTAGACTGTGCTCTGTGGTTATAAGATTGAAGGGGCACACAATTCGCCACATTAATAATATCCATAAGAAAATAAGACGCTTTCAATGCTCGTATTGCTCCTTGAAGTTTTATGACAGGTCAGGTTGCTTAAAGCACCTGAAAGTCAATCACGAAACTGAGGGTCATAGAGGCACACCACGCGGTTCTCCTAATCGTTCCCAGATAATTCCTTCTGGGGAAGTTGGGAACTGTGTCCTGAAATGCCTCCTGTGTCTTAAATCTTTGGGAGAATCTAGATTGCCAGTCACGACTTCAGTTTTTGCGTCGCTTTGTTCTGCAATTGGGACACCTCAGTTAGAAACGGTTCCCTGTATGTTGCAACTGCACGAAATCCCCCTGATGTGTGTGTCCTGTCACTCTAGAACCGTGGAATTGCACGAATTACAGCAAATACTGAAAATCAATCAAATTGAGCAAAATGTTCGTGAAATGACGTCGAAAATGAAGACTGATATATTACTATCCATGGCCATAAACAAACAAAGTACTGATGACTTGAGACTGACGTCAGATGGAGTTACTGCTACTGATAAATCTGAATATTTCAGAAAGTTGATGGTGCAAGGTATCAAATGATTGCATTTCATTAGTAGTAAATGACAGATGTACGTTAGATTATATTTAAATTTTAGCAATTTGTTTAACAGATTATACTCCCATCGTGGTTGCAATTCGCAATTGTCTACAAAGGTAAGTGTTTTTTGACTTTAAGGAACAAACCTTAAAATTGTGGTCGTAAATCACACCGCAAGAATTTCTGGCACACATTACTTCTATCTACGACTTTTATATAACACGTATATCTATGTGGTATCTATTATAGCAGGATTTCTCAGACTACAAGGGAAGAACGGAGGTTCCGTCAAAATGTGAAATATCAAACTCCGTCCAAACATTCTTTGTTTAAATATTTGAATGAAGACGAAATTTTAATTTTAAATCAAGACTTTGTGCATAAAATGATTCCACTGAGCTCAGAAGAATTGGAGTATTACTTTATACGTAAGATTTCGATAAAAGAAATTTAAGTTCATTGTTATATTTTTGGCAAAGCTCTAATTGAGTGATTGTTTAAGGCGACAATGGCAAATACACGTGCCGATTATGTAGTTCACAGAGGTGCAACTACAAGGGCGCAGTAGAACATTGCAACAAATACCATAAAAATATTAAAAGATATCAGTGCAAATATTGTGAGCAGCAGTTTTACATCCGATCTGAGTGTGCCAGACATATTCTACTCAGTCATAAGGAAGAAAGGACCGACGTTGCAACTGAAATTCAAAAAAGAGTGGAACAAGAGGAAAGGTTGCACAGTAATTTATTACTTACTAAAACTTTCTGTAAAACCATATGCAGTTCCTTTAATTCATATTGATATAATTTTAAATAGAGTTCAAAGTAAATCTGAGGACGGAGTGACAGAATTAAACTGCCCTAAATGGGATACTAAATTCTTAACGAAGTGCATTCGAAGTAAGTAATGTTTTTAAAATTATTGTGTTCAATTATTAATAAATATTAGACAGTTTGCGTTATAAATTCGATAAATTAATTTTGGCGTTTCTTTGAGTGTCTATAGAAGAAGGGAAGGAAAAGTACGCCTGCACGTTGTGTCAGATGGTGGGGAACAAGAGTTCAGTGCGAACTCATCTAAAGATAGCGCACTTTGGTAATTTCCGTTTTAAATGTGAATTCTGCGACTACAAACACTTCCACAGATATGAAGTAGCCAGTCACGTTCGAAGACACCATCCAGAAAAATTGTTTAATTATTCGCTACCAATGAAATCTTCTAGGAAAAGGATCAGACCTGAACCCCCTTCGCTTCTAGAGGGGGTCGTTAAATTACAAGTCAAGGAGTACCCGAAAGTAGAAGACCATTTCACAGGTAGTGTTGAAAAATTTTTAAGTCCTGGTCTGAATGTTCGTTCAAAATTAAAAACTTGGTTTAGAACTGATGGAATTTTAATATCCTTATTTGTTGGAAAATAACAATGCATATTTTACATTTCAGGTAGTGGTTTGAACTTTACGTGCTCATTTTGTGGAAAAAATTTTCTTTTGCGTCTTCTTGTGATACAGCATGTAGAGCGTGTTCATTATGGAGTTAGACATTATCAATGTGCCACTTGTGGAATGAAATGCTATACACTTGGCAGCTGTCGAAAACACATCAAGATGAAACATTTAAACAACCTACTAGGCTTAAATAGTGAAATCCACAACTCTGTAGGAATCGACCCTGAAGCGTCTTTCACTCCTAATCTAGAAAATATCTTTCACGGTTCAGTTAAAGAAGATCCTCCGAAGGAGGAAATGAACCAGGAAAATAATCCCGTTCCAGTTCAAGAAAATTTCCCTGGTAATATTGAAGAAGAATATGATTTTGAAAACGGAGAACTGCTTCTGACGAGAATGCCTATGAATGATGAGATTGAAATTAAGGACGAAATTGATGAAGATCGACTTCTGGTAGAGAACGAAATCGAACCCAATGGAGTCACTCTGACGGGAAATAAATGTTCAGAAATTATCAACCAAAATGAGGAACCTCAACCTTCATTTCGTGGAACTAATATTTACTCAAACACAGCAAAGGAATATAAAGGAAAAATAAATTCGAATAATTCAATAGAAAAATCAGGAGAGTAAGTTTGAATACTTTACGAACATTTTTACTGTTGTATTGCCAAATTACTGGTACTACAATAAGAACTTCATTATTCCAGCTGTGAAGTGTCTAAAATTTGTTGTAACCGTAATATCTAAAATTATTTTAAAGGTTGGAGGAAAAGACGCCTGCAGACAAAAAGTATATCTACAGCCTAATTAAACCTGGTGAAATAATCAAGTTGCCAAAAAATCCTAATTTAGAGAGGGATATAGAAGAAGGGCGTAAAAGTAAGAAGCTATATTTGGTTTGGTTTCATTTCCAACCTTCTGTTGTAGTTTTTATACGGTTTTGTCAATTAATTATTTTCAGAGATGCCGAACGGCTACAAATGTCTGAAATGTGAGAAATTGCTGAAAAATCGTTATTGCTTCAGAAGTCATTGGGGGACTTTGCACGATCGAATCGGAGGATTTCAGTGCAGGGACTGCCATCAGCGATTCTATTCCAGGTGGCAATGTGCTCTTCATTTCATAAATAAACACACGAAGCGAAACCCATTCGTTTGTCCTCTGTGCGAAAAAACTTTCACTAATAAAACGAGCATGCAGAAGCATATCCGAAATCACACTGGAGCAAGACCATTTGCCTGCACTGTCTGCAAACTGAGATTTACCAATGAAAAGGCTCGAAAGGCACACTATGACAAAGTTCATTATATTCTGGGCACCTAAGTTATTCCACAGCTTAAAATCCGACAAAATTAATGTGATAATTTATTTCACTATAAACATCCGTTTATACAGTGTTTTCAGTACTTTTCCCTTTGAGATATCCAAGTATTATATGCAGTTACAGACATTTCGTGTTCGGAATTCTGTATTTATAGTTTTGTTGTTGTAAAACTTTAAAACGGCATTTTTGACTGATTTTGCAGTATATTTGCCTATTTTCGGCCGTCTTACGGATGAAATGCTAAATGCATTAGTGATTTTGCAAGTTAACTTAAATATTAAAGACGAAGGTTAACAGTTTCGACTTATACCGAATTGATTTGTCATGTGTAAAACCTGGTATTTGTTACTTGTATTTTCAAATTAATTAATTAAATTGAACAGTGAAATATGCGTTATTTCCATTTTAATCCATAATCCGCAATCTCAATCCTGAACTAAATCATTTTAATCCGTAATTCTAATCCAGGAATTTAATCCATAACTCTAATCCAGAAATTTAATCCGTAATTCTAATCCAGGAATTTAATCTGTAATTCTAATCCAGGAATTTATTCCATAATCCGTAATTCTAATGCCGAATTTTATCATTTTAATCCGTAATCCTTAATCCCAACCTCAAATTCAATTAATCACCCAACTCTGGGATTTCAGTGCAGCGTCTGTCAACAGCGCTTCTTCTTCTCCACTTTGTATCTAAGCATACACAGAAAAATAAATAACTTCCTTTGCCTACTGTGCGAAAAAGTCTTTCTTTACAGTGCGACCCTGGAGAATGTGGAGAAGCACATCCAATGGCACACTGGAGAAAGGCCTTTTCATCAATGAGAAAACTCTCAAGAAACATTACGATAATGTTCATCCTAATTTGGGTACATCCATCCTTAGGTAATTACTTAATCCAAGAAGCTCTACTGTAAATATTTACAACAAGTATTTAGAATGATTAACTACAGAAATCCAGTATTATATAATATTATCCTGAAATCGCTTGCAATTGAATAAAGTTTAGCCTTGTAGAACACTTAAGCACATCTTTTATTGAGCTACAGAATGATTTTGATGGCATTTTTCTTTCATATGTTGTAATAATATCTGTCCAACTTTTTCCGAAAGTCCTGTGTGCTAAAAGTATTGAAAAATCACAAACTTTTGGCTAATAAAGGCATCTCTAAAGTGAAACGAAGATGCAAATTCACGCTGACTCGTCTCACTAATGTATAAATGCTGAGTTCACCTTGGAGCCAAAATCAAATCCTTTCTTAACTTTTCCACCTGTTGCTAAAATGATTTTCAAAAACCTAATCAGTATGTACAAAGTACTGCTGAGACAAACAGGAAATTAACTTTCCGTTGAAATTCCCTCATTTTGACAAATAATGTGGTGGTTTTCAACATTAAATTTCCATTTATATTTAAACGGGGCTGTCCCGTAGTACCATCTGCACTGTAAAAGTGCTTAGATTTATACATGTACAGCCTGTTTAAATGTACATATTTATTTCACTTCCTGCATTATTTAAACTAAAATAAATAACAATGAAAAACACTGAAATTCGGTTTTGCGTAATTTGTCGCAAAAGTCACAAAGTCTAATTAATGTACCAAAACACGTCAACAGCGACACAGTGACAAATTGAATTGTTTTAAACGTTGAATTGTTCTCTTTCTCATATTATTTCTTAGACTGGTGCAAAAGACTAATTCAGAAGTGTTGCAGTGCAGGGTGATTGAATTTTTCTTATCTACTTTCCAAGAAAGTGACTATGGAAATAATTCAGTTAATACATACGGGTTGATACTGGATAAAAGAGTTTTATTTTTACTTTTACTTTCTTTTTTAGATTGGAATCCAACGGTTTTTAAATCCAGTTCTGTTCTGACCAACTCGCGTCTGGAATAATTGAATTAGTAAGTGACGAACAGCTGATTTTAACCGCAGAGGAATGGCAATACATTCAATGTGTGTTCATTAATGCTTAATACATTTTACTATTTAACTATTTTATTTTATATTCATGAATATTTGTGCATTTATAGTTTTGCAGAAAGGCGGAATAAATTCCAGTGTAAATGCTCTGTAGTTATAAGATTGAAAATAATTGTCTCAGGGGAAGTTAGGAACAGTGTCCAGGACTAACTGAAATGCTTTCTGTGTCTTAAATCTTTACGAGAATTTGGATTCCCACGCAACACTTTTTTGCGTCGCTTTGTTCTGCAATTGGGGCCTCTCAGTTAGAAACGGTTCGTATGCTGCAACTGCACGAAATTCCCCTGAATGCGAGTTTCCTGTCATTCTAGAACCGAGGAATTGAACGATTCACAGGAAACATTGGATGTGTGGCCAAAGTGAACGAATTGCTTACGAAATGACGCTGAAAATGAAAATTGACATTTTACTATCCATGACAAACAAACAAAGCACAGATGACTGAGACTGACGTCAGATCAAGCTGCTGCTACTGAAAAACCTAAATATTTCAGAAAGGTGATGGTGCAAGGTACAAAATTAAGGCAATTTCAGTAGCAAAAGATCTACGTGTAGATTCGATCTTACTTTTATCAATTTATTTTAAGTGCAAGTGAATTTTTGACTTCAATGGCCTATTACCCTAAAATTGTAGTAATTCAAACCGTAAAGATTGTGGACACAGATTACTTCCAGGACTTTTATATTTCAAACACTTCTTACATGTATGTCGTATCTGTTAATATTGCAGGATTTACCTGACTAGAACAACTGAAGGAGGTTCCGTCCAATTCTGAAATGTAGAACTCCGTCCAAACATTCCATTTTTAAATACTTGAATGAATACGATAATTTTAAATGAAAAACTTGTGGATTCATTTCCAGCTTACGAATTCGACTATTATCTCATATGTAAGATTTTTAGTAAAAATTTATTATATTTTTATTGCTTAAGTAAGTTATTATTAATTTGTGACAATTATATTAGACAGTTTGCGTTAGAAATATAAAATAGCTATCATAATGTTTTGCACCACTAATTTGATTACTAATTGAATATATTCAGTAGAAGGGAAGAATAAATAAGCCTGCACGATAAATCCTATTGTGGGGAGTTATAAGAGTTAAATGGGAAGATCTTCGTTTCCAATGTGAATTCTGCAACTACAAAAACCACTTCAGACATATCATAGCGGCTTACGTTTGAAAATGCCATACTGAGAAATTACTGAATTATTCGCCACCAATGAAGCTCCCTGGGAAAAAATGAAAAAGATAACAGCGGAAAGTATCAGAGCTGTACCTCCTTAGCTTCTATAGAAGGATTTATAAAATTGAAGGCCAAAGTAGACTATTTCACGGGTATACTTAGTAGTCTTAGTCACAAAATTTTTTTAGCTCAAAAAATTTTAATTTAACGAAAAATGCAATATTATTTATTTCGCAATGCATATGAGATTTTTATATTTCAGGAGGGGGTTCAGATTTCACTTGCACGCTTTGCGGCTTTAACAGGGAATGAAATACAAAACTCTGTAGGATTTTAATTTCACTCCTGTACTAGAAGCACTCTTGAAGGCCCAGTCAAAATAGAGCCTCCGGGGAGATACATCTGGAAACTATTTCAGTCTCAGTAAGTTTGATTATTTTACAAACTGTATTATTACTACTACGACGAATAAAATCAAAATTTTCAATTGTAAAATAATTCAAATCAAGTCGTCAGCGTTGGAATTTCAAAGGTCCGTCGAAGAGATGTTTGCAAAAAACATCGAAAGCCCATATTTGCAGTCCAATTAAACCTGCTGAAGTAATCGAATTACCAAAGAACCCTAATTTAAGTCAGAACTTAAAACAGGGACATAAAAGTAAGATACTTTGCTTGATTTTATACTTTTGAAATATTTATTATTGTGCATCTTTTCTGCTTGTATGCATAGGAATACTGTTGTTTGCAGAGTTTGCCGACAGGTTGTCAGTGTCCAAAGTGCCACAAAGTGTTGAAAAGTTTCGAAGTATTCACACAGCATTGCGTGATATAGCACGACCCCCTGGGAGGATTTCAGTGCAACGTCTGCCAACAACGGTTCCTTTTCCGGTGGAGGTGTGCTACGCGTTTTGTAATGAAACACACCAAGCAAAACCCCTATGCGAAAGAGTTTTCACTGAAAAAGCGAATGTGGAGAAAGACGTCCAAAATTACGGGCTGCAAGGATCAGAAAGATCCTAGTCTGCAGTAAGTTTATTAGTCTAAGAGAACTCTTGCGTGACATTGCGAAAATGAATGTGCAATCCACTCTATCATAAAAGGGTAAAATATTAGTATTTTGACTATACTATATGTAAAATCATGTTTTGTAAGTAGTTTAGTACAAGTCGCTCACATTCTTTTGTCGATATACAGTGAGTCCCAATACACACGTTGCATGGGACTTACAGTGTATAATGAAGTGTTGTGATTCTTATCTGCGTTGGTTTTGACTTTATACGCGTGGAGTCAGTTGGCGACAATTTACCAATATTCTTACATGAGTTGACCGATGAAACGTTTGTACTTCTGGGACTCACTGTAGTGTGCTGGAACTCACAAGCCAAACTGCTACCTGTATAGTTTGGAATATATTGACATTTTGTCACTACTATCAGAGTTGAGCATATTACTTTGCTTTCCAATTACAGATAGCAACTTTCAATTACCTTTTCAATTCCATCAATTACAATTACAAAGGATCATACACTTTGTGAGCTCGATTTGTGCTTCTAGGACGTTGGCCATTTTTTCATGGCCTTGCGCAAGGAGAGTAAAACTTACTATTGCCGCGATCTTTAAATGTTGACCGTTCCTCAGGTATGGGGGTCAAAGTCAACATAGCGGTTACTTTAAAAAGATTTCCCTGGGCTCACCTGAAGCCCAAAGGTAACAAAAAGAGAGGCAGGAATACTAGAACATTTGCCAACAGAGTTGCAAGGGAGTGTGTAGTGCAGAAATAGACTTCTTGCATTGTGGCCTGTCATACCTTAATATAGTGAATAATAACATTTATTAAACCAAATTTATTATAATAGGTTTACAAGAGTTTCATTTTAGGGTTAAGGTAAACTAAAACCTAAAATTGGATGCGCACGCAATATATGGTTGCATAATTTTACCTTAGTCTTAGTGTTTAAGTCTGCCTTCAAACGGAGACATTAAACTGCACGGTAAAATCAACAATTTAAGGTTCAGCCTATCGTGTACGGTTAGAAGGTTACAGTTACAGATTTGACAGTTAAAAATCGTGTTTAGCAATAGTAAATGTTAAATTTATTTAGCACTAAGTACTAGTTGTGTAAATAAAAAGCAATTGGGCAATTAATTGTCCAAAAGTTCATCTATCTTCTAATCCAAAATTTCAACCAACAGATTCGCACTACAGTATGACAATTTATACTGTTCACATAGCACCAATTTCACTTCAACTAAAGACGACTTCCAATAGGCAGTCCTTAAATAAAAGTAATTAAACTTAAATCCATGCTGATGTCATGAATTTTATAAAAATCTCTAGTTGATTGTTTACGCTTTAAATCAAATGTGCCACCGTATTTTCATCTTTTGCTTATACACAATTTCTAAACCTCCTATTACGAATGAACCTAAACCTTATTGCATGGTTTGTGTTGCCGTTTAAACGCTTGTCCGAATTTCATGTAGTCAGTTCAGTTTGGACTTCGTCCTTGCTGACATCTCTTGTTTCACTTACATTTCTTTCCCTTCTCAACCGAACGTGTGTATGGTATCACACCTACGTTTGCGTTTTGTAATAGTGGTACTTATGTAGACGCGCCAATGTGTCTGTTATTACCAGGGTCTTTTAAGGACGTAATTTTCTACGTTTTCAAGTCTTGTTCTTGGACTTGGTAGACTAAATAGGGCTCCGTGTCAGCGTATCCGAAAGGCGAGTGTTGCCAGAAGATGCGCTGACACGGAGCCCTATTTAGTCTACCAAGTCCAAGAACAAGACTTGAAAACGTAGAAAATTGAAAATTCGGTTGTGGAAATTAAGTATTTTATTACAATTTATTAAGCTATAATTTCAAGTGGTACTGAGGTTATATTATATGTGTATATATGTCAAGGTGATTGAGATGATCGCGTTAGGGACCGCGTCTCCCTAGTGAACGAACGAAGTATGGTTTGTCAGGATGGGAGAGCATTCATGATGTTCACTATGGCATGATAAATATTCACTATGGCATGATAAATATTCACAAAAATTATTGCCCATTTTTAGTACAGTAAGAGTGTATTTGGGATAACCAAAGTGTAATTAATTTAAGTGTATTACAATATTAAATAATATTATCAATCGTCATATAAAAATTAAAAATGAATGAGTGAAAAGTAAAAGACATAAGCAAATAGTAATAAGTCAACAATAATAATAATAACACTATATACAAGGTAGTCTTGAGGGGCAGGTATTCGATCTATCCAGTCGGCTTATTGGTAATGACACTTTTTCACCTTCCTGAATGGGCTTCATTTGTGACACGAGACGCTGGTATCCTTCGCCTTGTTTTTTGCGATCATTTAAATATGTCCAAAAAACTTGGATACGACTTTCTTTGTTAGAAACATTTGCCCCGAGGTATTCGGTTGACATTATTTTTGCCCACTTGATGCCATCTCCCTCTTTCAAGCATTTCCCATCGTTGTCATCGTACGGCTCTTGATGCAAAACCTTCACAATGATAAACAGGTAATAGTTTTTGCTATCTGTCCTGCTTTTTAGTTGTGCAATTGCCCAACAAATAGGAGGGTGAGTTTCGTAGAGAACCCACAGTGGCAAAGACTGCAATGAATGGAAAAGAATGCAAATAATTAAATAATCCCTTCTAAGCTATATACTTAACGTTAATTAAAAATATCTCAATTTACCTCAGCCTCACCACCAGCCTCACCACCAGCCTCTACACCAGCCTCTCCTCCATTATTGCTGACTTATTACTATTTGCTTATGTCTTTTACACTTTACTCATTCATTTCTAACTTTTATATGACGATTGATAATATTATTTAATATTGTAATACACTTAAATTAATTACACTTTGGTTATGCCAAATACACTCTTACTGAACTAAAATAGGCAATAATTTTTGTGGATTCGCATTTTAGACGTTGGTGAGGCAACATATCTGTTGCCTCGTCTGCGATTAAAAATACAATTTACGGCAATTAAAATTTCAGTTCAATTTTCATAGGAAATACCAGTAGGTACACACATATCTAGATAAATTCTACACTCATGCCACTGCCACGTACACCACCACGATCCAATAGTGTAAAAAATATTGGCAAAGCCAGCAGTAAAAGTGCAAAGCGAAATCGTACTCCAGATAAACTAGAAAGTGCAAGCAAAGAAATTAAACTCGACGAAGCTGACGTAGCAGAACCCACCAAAGCAATACACGAAGAAACAATTCACCATAACCCAGTTTCAACTGTACAGATTCTGAACCGGAAATTCCAACATTCCTCAATATGGATGACTTAAAAACCTGGATGCTTGAAAATTTTCCAACAAAACAAGAACTGAAGGATGAAGTAAATCTGATAAAAAATAAAGTCGAAAATCTGGAAAGATCCCTGAAAACTGTTACTAGCAAAGTAGAAAAACTTGAAAGGCAACTGAAAGAAAAAAACATTATTGTTTTTGGATTGGATGAATCGGCAAATGAAACTTACAGAGAACGAGAAGCCAAAATTGATGAGCTAAGCGAAAAACTTAATGTTTCTGTAGATTACGATGACTGCTACAGATTGGGAAAGAAAGAAGACAGCAAACCCCGTCCACTTCTAGTAAAACTGATCAGAAATTCGGATAAAAAGGCCATTTTGACTGCGAGAAAAAACCTTAAGGACTCCAACATCTTCATTAACGACGATCTAACTAGAGAGCAACAGATTGCAAGCAAATTACTAAGAGAACAACTCAAAACCCTGAGGGAAACTGACAAAGATATCAAAGGATCCATTCGCAACGAAACTCTTTTAGTAACCGATTCGACCAACCATACAACAAAATATATAGTTCAACAGGGAAAAGTGAAACAACTGCCACAATTATCAGCTAAAAAGAAGTTAGACCCTGGAAAAAGCTCGAATAGAAATACTGGACCAAGAATTTGAAGACATGGCCGGCCTTTACCAAAAGAATTATCCACAAATATATTGTACTGGAATATTGAAGGTATAGACAACAAAACGAATGACTTTTACAATGAGTTTTCACGAATTAACCCGACAATATTTATTTGGACTGAAACCTGGCACACAAAAAAATTCGAAAAACAACAAATTTGCAACAAATACAAAATCACTGAAATTTTCGGCGACAGATCGGCATCCAAAGGTCGTTTTCTAAAGGAATAATTATTGGAGTGAAAAAAAGTGAAAGTGCCCTCGTGAAAGGCGTAAATATTATTGACAACTACAAAGCAAAATTAACCCTACTACTACATAATAAATTGTTTACATTATTCTGTGCATACATCCCACCATCAGAAAACGAGCAACTTTCTAATTTCTTCGACGAAGTATTAAATACTGACAAATGTTTCATAATTGGCGATTTTAATTCACGCATCGGTCAACATGGAAATATCACATCTACTGGAGAGCTGATTCCTCGCAACTCTAAAGACAAAAGTGTTAATAAAAGAGGAAAACAGTTTATCGAACTAATCTCAAATTCTTCTCTGCACGTTCTAAACGGTTATTCAAAAAGTGATCCACATGGTGAATTGACTTTTATAAACGAAAACGGCGGAAGTGTAATTGATCTTTGTGCGGCAACAGAAGATATTTTTTCTCTACCCAAATTTAAAATTGATTTCAAAGTGCTGAACTCTCATAATTCACACCACTTTCCAATACTGCTGGAAATTCTGGAAGATGTCTGTCTACCCATGGAACAAACTTGTCGTACTAACGTCATTAAATGGAACAGTGAAAATAGTGAAAACTTTGCAACCCTTCTCTCCTCTAAATTAAAAAATGTGACACTAGATACACCATTAAACATGAACTTGCTCACGAGTATTATATACGATTCGGCTAACGAGTGCAACATGGAGAAAACAGTCTGCTATCCAAAAACTTTAGAAAATCCATCTGTGTGGTTCGATAAAGATTGTTTTATAGCTAAGAAAAAGGCAGGTAAAACTCTGCGTAAATTAAGAAAATGTACAAACTCAGACGGCAGGGGTAAGGAAATATTTCTGAAAAATTATATTGACACTAGAAATGCATACAAAAAGTTACTTAAATCAAAAAAATCTTTATTTATGCAAGGTATTCAACAAAAATTGATAAATTCAAAAATTGGTAAAGATTTTTATTCCCGATATTTTAGAGGTAATAGTTCGACAATGACTTCCAATGAAAATGTAAAGCTAGAAGTTTTTAAAAAATTCTTCGAAGATTTGTTTGACATAACTGATAATTCACATTTAGACCACACAAACACGGACACCATAGAAGACACTATACTTGATTCCGATTTTTCGTTTGAAGAACTTAACAGAGCAATTAAAAGTTTAAAATTGAACAAATCTCCCGGCTCTGATGGTATACCAAACGAAGTTTGGAAATCAATGGACACTGACACTAGACTTAACTTATTAGATACGCTTAATGACATTTGGAATAACAATGATCTCCCCAAAAATTGGAGTGAGGTTATTATTTCTCCGATATTTAAAAAAGGCGACTGCAAAGACCCCAAAAATTACCGGCCGATCTCGCTGTTAAATACGGTACTAAAGTTATTTACACAATTATTAAGTAGTCGATTAAATTATTGGTGTAGTAAAAATAAAATTATTTCAGACTTCCAGACTGCTTACAAATCAGGTTCAGGCTGCGAAGATCACGTGTTTACTTTGAACGCGGCTATTCAACACAATTTAAATAATAAAAATAAATATATTTACGCTCTCTTTATAGATTTAAGTCAAGCTTTTGATTCCGTCTGCCACAAGAAATTATGGACAAAATTGCATTCAGTAGGGCTGAGCAAAAAATTTATCTCGTGTATTCAAAATTTGTATTTTAATGCAACGGCGAAAGTAAGAACAAATTCTGGGTTTTCCGAAAGAATTAAGATAAGCAAAGGTATATTGCAAGGAGAAACTCTTAGCCCTAAGTTATTCACCATATTTTTAGAAGACATTATTACTTTAATGAAAAATTCTGGCATACCAGGGTTACGTTTATGCGCATTAGATTTGCACATGTTACTTTATGCAGACGACATCGTCCTACTTGCAACAAATGCTGTATATTTACAAGAAAAAATTAACATTTTACAAGCGTTTTTTGAAGAAAATAACTTGAAAGTTAATCTTCACAAAACAAAAATTATGATATTTAGGAAACGAGGCACCGTTAGATCACCTCCAAGATTTTTTTGGGGGGATGCGGAAATAGAAATAGTTAGCAAATACGATTATCTAGGGGTGCCATTCTACGACACGTTGACTAATACTGATATAAGTAAGCATTTCTTTAATAAAGGGAAAAGAGCTGTACAATCAATATTTGAAATATTTTATAAAAGTAAACTTAGAACATTTGATTCACACAACAAACTTTTTGAAGCAATGGTGCAATCGGTAGTTGGTTATTGTTCCCATACATGGGGAATCCGATTTACAGAGATGTTTGACATTTTTCAAGCAAATTTTTATCGCAGGTTGTTTCAATTACCAACTATGACCCCACGATGGTTTCTCAGACTAGAGGCAAATATTTTACCTTGTGAATTCAAGTTAATAAAACAGACTTTAAATTTTCTGCTTAAAATTCTGAGTAAACCAAGAAATAGTTTATTAAGAGAATCCTTCGAAGCGTTAAAATCAGATTACCAAAAAGGGCACTTCAAAAATAATTGGTATGCGCAATTAATGAGTATAATTACAAAATGGGAACTTTCTTCTATTTTCGACGAACATTTTGACTCTCTATCTTCAAAGGAAAAAGTAATAGCAGTAACGCAAGCTTTAGGTAAAGTTAAAAATGAAATGATTGAAAACGATATAGCCAGCATGCAAACTAGTAATAGTCTTAAACACTACAAGCAAATACATACGAAGATCCAAAGGGAAAGTTATTTAGACGAAGACATTAGTTGGACGACTGTGGTCCTTATAATACAACTGAGACTGAATGTAAATTACTTCACTCTAGCAGGAAAAAGTGTAAAACTAGCTGGTCACAAAATGATGTACAGTAAAACTCCTTCTGAAGACCACAACTGTTCTCTATGTAACACCAAAGATATCGAGGATGCATATCATTTAATTTTTGTATGTCCGCATTATTTAACTCAGAGAAGGGTTCTGCTTAATAACTTTAATACAGAAATTATCAGTAGAAAAGACATTGTATCCTACCTAGCATTGATTAATGAGAGTACGTATAAAATATTACTGAACTTTTGGATTAGTGTTCTGAAAACCAGAAAACATTTACTGGAATTAGCACATAGCAATTAACATAGCAATTAATATATTACTGTAAGCTCTCCCATAGGTTAATTTTAAGTTAAAGTACTTTTATATTACATTCTTTTCAACTTGTAAACGCGAATCTCAAAAATCAAATTGAAATTTGTAAATGCATAATACATTGTAATAACTGTATTGTAAAGGCCAAGGGCCAAATCAATTATACAGTGAAATAAAATTCTATTCTATTCTTATAAAAATCTCTAGTTGATTGTTTACGCTTTAAATCAAATGTGCCACCGTATTTTCATCTTTTGCTTATACACAATTTCTAAACCTCCTATTACGAATGAACCTAAACCTTATTGCATGGTTTGTGTTGCCGTTTAAACGCTTGTCCGAATTTCATGTAGTCAGTTCAGTTTGGACTTCGTCCTTGCTGACATCTCTTGTTTCACTTACATTTCTTTCCCTTCTCAACCGAACGTGTGTATGGTATCACACCTACGTTTGCGTTTTGTAATAGTGGTACTTATGTAGACGCGCCAATGTGTCTGTTATTACCAGGGTCTTTTAAGGACGTAATTTTCTACGTTTTCAAGTCTTGTTCTTGGACTTGGTAGACTAAATAGGGCTCCGTGTCAGCGTATCCGAAAGGCGAGTGTTGCCAGAAGATGCGCTGACACGGAGCCCTATTTAGTCTACCAAGTCCAAGAACAAGACTTGAAAACGTAGAAAATTGAAAATTCGGTTGTGGAAATTAAGTATTTTATTACAATTTATTAAGCTATAATTTCAAGTGGTACTGAGGTTATATTATATGTGTATATATGTCAAGGTGATTGAGATGATCGCGTTAGGGACCGCGTCTCCCTAGTGAACGAACGAAGTATGGTTTGTCAGGATGGGAGAGCATTCATGATGTTCACTATGGCATGATAAATATTCACTATGGCATGATAAATATTCACAAAAATTATTGCCCATTTTTAGTACAGTAAGAGTGTATTTGGGATAACCAAAGTGTAATTAATTTAAGTGTATTACAATATTAAATAATATTATCAATCGTCATATAAAAATTAAAAATGAATGAGTGAAAAGTAAAAGACATAAGCAAATAGTAATAAGTCAACAATAATAATAATAACACTATATACAAGGTAGTCTTGAGGGGCAGGTATTCGATCTATCCAGTCGGCTTATTGGTAATGACACTTTTTCACCTTCCTGAATGGGCTTCATTTGTGACACGAGACGCTGGTATCCTTCGCCTTGTTTTTTGCGATCATTTAAATATGTCCAAAAAACTTGGATACGACTTTCTTTGTTAGAAACATTTGCCCCGAGGTATTCGGTTGACATTATTTTTGCCCACTTGATGCCATCTCCCTCTTTCAAGCATTTCCCATCGTTGTCATCGTACGGCTCTTGATGCAAAACCTTCACAATGATAAACAGGTAATAGTTTTTGCTATCTGTCCTGCTTTTTAGTTGTGCAATTGCCCAACAAATAGGAGGGTGAGTTTCGTAGAGAACCCACAGTGGCAAAGACTGCAATGAATGGAAAAGAATGCAAATAATTAAATAATCCCTTCTAAGCTATATACTTAACGTTAATTAAAAATATCTCAATTTACCTCAGCCTCACCACCAGCCTCACCACCAGCCTCTACACCAGCCTCTCCTCCATTATTGCTGACTTATTACTATTTGCTTATGTCTTTTACACTTTACTCATTCATTTCTAACTTTTATATGACGATTGATAATATTATTTAATATTGTAATACACTTAAATTAATTACACTTTGGTTATGCCAAATACACTCTTACTGAACTAAAATAGGCAATAATTTTTGTGAATATTTATCATGCCATATTGAATATTTATCATGCCATAGTGAACATCATGAATGCTCTCCCTTCCTGACAAACCATACTCCCAAAACCCGGGTTTTGGCAGACTTCGTTCGTTCACTAGGGAGACGCGGTCCCTAACACGATCATCTCAATCACCTTGACATATATATGAGGTGTTATTTGTACAGTATGATAAGTTGAATAATTGAGATGAGATGAATATGTGTACGGTACCTTTTTTGTGCTTGCATGTGGACGGTTGCTGCTTGGTGGAGATGGAGAATTGGCGTGCCTTTGCACCAGAGATGAGTCTTATTGGTATTATGTGTCTGGGGCTTAGTTATGGAAGTAATGCACAGTCCTCAACAGTACACGCCTGTTCTATCACTATAGAATATCACTATAAGATTTTCGTTTGACCTACACAGGGTTTTACAAATATTTTTTAATGACTGAGCGTGTATGGTTAAAATTATTATGAAGTAAACTTACATATATATGTTAAGTTAATAGTTCTAGACTGAGTGTTGAATATAGAAATGATTAGTAAATTTATTAGATCGATCTGTGGTCAGCGGATGTAAGTCAAAAATTATCTCTGTCCAGAATCCAGTAGCTCTGTGCAGTTTGCTCATTAGTGCATTAAATTAATGTATTTCACGACTTAAATTTTTCCATCCAAATTAATTTTATTAATTTCAATGAATTAAAGATCCGAATTACTTAATTTACTAAAGAGCTTACGGTTTTGAATGAATAATATTAACAATGCCTAGCAATATGGCCAATACCATTGCAGGTAAAGTATTGAGAAGTCTAAAATCGTCCCGGGGGTGGCCTTCATTGGTTACTTCCCAATAGTTGGGTTCAAAGTGCTTTGATGGTTTGGGTGAGTTAAAGCTCGGAGTTGCTGTACTCGCTGTAATGGTTGCCCTCTCGTAGAACGTCTTCGAATTTTGCTCCTGAGGTGATTAATGAATGCTTGTTGATCCGGAAAGGTTTCGGCGACAGGATTGATGTAATAAGGATAATTTTGTCCGTTAATCAAATATTTATCTTTTGGCTACAGTCCATCCCATGTTGCACAGTTTCACATATTTTTAAATATCTCTCATTTTTAAGTATCTCTCAATTGGCTCATCTGGTTTTTGTTTAAGGCTTTCCAACTCTGCTTCCATTTTGTCTGCTTCATCATTAGATTGCCGAAAAACCCTTATGGCGTCATTCCACTGTCAAATTGTTGTAGGGCCATTCTGTTCGGCGATACATTTTTTAAATTATAACTTAGAACTTAGAATTAGAACTAGACGATTTTAGAGACTCTAGACTGTCGTCCCTAGAAGAATCTTGTAAAAGATTGTGAAGTTCTAGTGAGGATAGAGAAAGGCTTAGGATTAGAGGGGATTAGTATTTAGATTTTGCTGGCGCACTTGAGGTACTTGAGGTGAATATGTGAATGTGTCGTATATTCGCTAATAGTTGGGTCTGAAGTATAGTAGAGAATCTGTAGTGTGTTCTTTCAGCTAGATTTTTTGCTAGATGTGTCCTATACGCTTGCTGCATTCGTGCGTGTTCTGGTTGTGCGCTCCAATATCCGCAATGTTCGCGAAAGCAAATCCTTATCCGTAAGTTGTTGTGGTTGAATTCTTAGTGGCCTGTGTCTTAGGGGGTCAAGGCGGACGGGTGTGCAAGGTAACACACTGGGTCCTCAGAAGTGTTAATACATGTTTTATCATTGCATAGCAATGCAATGATGTGAACTATCATGCATGATATGAACTAGTCTCAATGTTGTTCCCCTGATTATTGTTTTCACTTGTCGCTTTTAGTTTGACCTCTATAGTGATAATTGAGTGTTTATTCTCAATTACGAAACAACTATTGGAATGTGCTTGGTCGAACACATTTCCAGAGTTAATAACTAAAGGTATTTGTGATTGGAAATGCACAATTTTATTTATCACAGTTAACAGTATACGATGTAGAACCTGATTTGTGTGTAAAATACGTATAGTATTGAGTGGTCTGACTGGACTGTTGGTGGTAGCTTGAACTGAAGAGAGTTGACTGAAGACTGTAGGACTAGACTAGAGGTGAATTACATTATTATTCTGATTTGTTCTAGTAGGTAGCTAAAATGAGTTGAAAAAGAATTCCTTTTTTAGTTATGTTAGTGTGATTGAACTGTCTAAAGTAGAAAACTACTTGACCATCTGCCGGTCACTAATTTAATTTAAGACAGCAAGAAGTTGATGACTGGAATTTCCAAAGGTGAATATTTCACATCTTCTGGAAAGGGTTACGTAGGGGAGTAATTGAAATTGTTGTACTCATCGTTGGAATTCGTATTTTGGTTTTCCTCTTGTCCTCCCACATTGTACTGCTGAGATGAGATGGGAGATTTTAATCGACACATTTTATTTCATTTCTTTTATTTCTATCTGTTTATTGTATATTTATGATTTTTAAAATGACTTCGGTCATAAAATTTCAACAATTAATGGAAATTCATAGGGAGTGTTACTTAACAGTGTTGGGCATAACTATGTGGTATGGAATTGCATCAGAATGGATTTATAAAATAACCAAAACAACAATTTTATCCTTTTACTGAAATTTGATTCTGTGTTTGGTGTTGTTATTCCCTACTTGCATCTTAATCCATTGCACAATATATATTTTCAATGTAAGCATAATTTCTTTTTACTAGTGGATTTAATTTATTCCATAATTGCACAATATCTCGCATAGGATCGCGATAAATTTTATTGGCAAAATGAGCTTCACATAATTGTATGATATAGAACGTAGACCCTTTTCCATAGTGCCGTCATTTAATTCAGAAATTTTAATCTATTTCATCTCAAGTAAGCATATAAAATTATCATATACAGTTATAATATGTTCCTTAAAGCCCGGATTCAAAATAAGTAATGTTTTTCATACTATGTATTTCATAAGTCTCTTAAAGGTAAAGGTACTCATAATTGGTGACCCATTTCATCTCACTTCAGTTCTATACAATGTACTCTCATCTATTATAAGAATCCTTCAAAATTTGTCCTTATAAGAATCCTTATAAGAATTTTATAAGAATCCTTATTTTGCTTATCTGAGTAGTCGTAGTCAGTTCAATCCGTCGTCGTCTTAGGTGAAGACATGACTCGTCCATTAGGCGCAGAGCTCGTAATATAAGCCGGTGGCCGCTGAGGATGATGAGGACAATCCAATTGAGGCTCTGATATGTTCACTCCGGAATCAAATGTTAATGTTAATAGAGTGAGTGAGTCACATAAGTTATACTATACTGCATTGTATATAATGATACATGCAGTATTACATAGTCAGTTTAAATGAAACTTGTATGTACACTTGATATTAAAATAAGAAATGTATTCAGTTCAGTGTATGCAAAAGAAAAACCTAACAACTTGTGCATAGTAAGCATTTATTTGAATCATATGAGAATTGCGTTTAAACTTACGGAATACGTATGAGATATGATTCATTAAAATATTCGTTAAAATCTAGGAAGCTGTGGCTTAATAACGTACCGACATAATAATACTATATTTTGTATCTTAAAATAGTTAAGGTTCTAAACTGGTTCTACTAGTAGTGTAGATATAGTAGTGTAGGTAGAGTGTGGGCATACCTAGTAATAGTAACAAACATCATTCTGTTTGTGTACGCACAGAATAGTAGAAGATCACACATGACCTGAGTGGAAACTACGTTTCAGTTTTGTAGTGTAGTGTGATATAAAGCAATTTATCATGAAAATATCGTAGCGATATCAGTTATATAAAGTGGTTATATAAAGTGGAAGTTTCAGGCAAAGTATAAATTCTTTGATTATAATCATGGTAATAATCCTTGAGTTCTACTATAATCAGGTATGTAGATCCACTAAAATATGCATTTATTATAAATTAATCCGAATTATTAGAATATCATACATTAAGTAAATCATTAGAATTTCGTAATGCTTTAAATTGATTAATAATAAGATAAGGTAATATAATTTTGAATTAAATAAATTTTAAAATACGTCCAATAATGTACTTATCTAATAATTACGATAACACAAAAAAGGGAAAAAGTTCAGGAATCCATGATAAGGGGAATCAGTTGTTTAAGCGTTTAGTTGTCATAATTTTGATCCAGCAGTTGTGTGTAGTACGACCATCGACAATTCAATCGTCCAAGTTTCGCTTTCTTCGTCACTATGCGAAAATTGCGGTTCCTTTATTTTTCCTCCTTCTTAATAAACTAGGTCTGTTGACATCAGTGTCAAAGAGTAGATTCCTTCTTTCGTAAAGTTTTCCCGATTTCCTTATGGATTTCGACTGCTCTTTCTTGAGGATTAATTGTTTTACAGAAAGGTGTTGGGTGTTTAAGCTGATATTTCACCTTGAAAGTTTGCATCAGTATTCTACGGTTATTTTGAATACCAATGTCTCGTAACACTGACCTTATGGGTTGCTCTTTTTTCAAGGAGGTACTTCGAATTTGGCTGTCTTTGTTGGATTCTTTTCACTCTTCTTGCTTCTGGAGAAAGTTGTTATTGGTTTGGAGAACAGAAAGTCCGGTTTGCCTTACTCATCGTTACTTTCTGTTGTTCCTGGTGTTCGGTTATAGTAGTAAGTTATACTTACTACTAGGTACTTTTTGAGCCAACGTTCTAACGTCGCCAACGAGTCTAAACTTAATTCGTAAAATTCGCTAAAGATCTTTCATGGATAATATCCACTGTGACCTATAAAAGCCCCGATATCGGCACTGTAGAATTAATTTTAGGTGATTAACTTTAGGTGATGATGTAGGCACAGATATTATCTATGATATGTTTAAAGAAGGTTACGCTCTATATGCTTTCGATTTACAATCGTGTAAAACATTAAATGCGTATAAGCATTCAGCTTATATTTAAAAAGGCATTGCCAGAAGCAGTAACCTGCATTGTGTATAAATGAGAATGCCTCCTATTATAAATAATAAGTTGGGGCTCTTCACTTTTCTATATATTTTCCTCGGTAATGCTAAATGATATTGTGTCAGATATCTACTTGTATAAAATATGTAGTGCTGATTTACAAATATTTATATTTATATTTACAAATTTGTATATGTACTTAGACGATTGACAAGTATGTAATCGTACAACTATTTCCTGAATGTCGTTTCGCTTGTATATGTACTGTCCTATATACTTAACAATTATGATTATAAAAACTCTGAGTGGTTTGATCACTATGTAAAGTATGTGTACTATTATAACTCGGAACGAACTAATAGTTGTGTAGGTTGTGATGTATTAAATATTCAACTGGGTGCTGGTTATGCAGATTAAACTGTATTTTGTGTTGTGTAATAATACAGGAGTGAATTTATTTAATCTACAGTTTTACAGTGTATTACAAGAGTGTCAGGTAATTACAACTGGAAGAACAGAAGAATACTACATGATATCATATACACATATCATATACACATTTTTTCTTCATTTTATATTAAATGTTCAGCAAAGGATAATCGAAATTAATTACAACGTGATCTTCCTTAACCTAAATACACGTAAATGAAACGTGTATTTGAAAGTGTTTCGCATCATAATATAGAACAATATCAGGTTAATTATTACTTATTCTAGTTTATTAATTTCATTTTCCTTATCTACTAATAATAAATAGTAGGTCCTTAGAATATATTACGTACATTCTGGCTTTCCTTACTCATCATTGAGGTAACCTATTTATATAATTCTAATTTATGGTTATTATTCATCTTATTATTATTTATTATTTATTTGATGTCTTACTATGACAAAATGTTTGGACATATTCGTCCAGTGTACATAGAAAGCCAATTCGATACTGTGCATTGACAAACAAATGAATACTTATTTCAGAGAGAGCAAGCTATGAATATGGATGAACTATTTTAAAATAAAAAGAGTGTGGTTTTGGTGTAGAGAGGTTCAATAGAAGAGGAGTTCATTAACAAGTATTCCAAAACGAACTGACTTGATAACATGAAGGGTATGAAGGCCCAAGTCAGTAAATGATATAACACAATTAAATAAAGTATACAATTGAAGTATCTTATCTTAAAGAACTTCAAGCATATGACAGTTAAAGAGAAGTCCGTTGCCTCCGGTAGGTGTTCGGAGTACTTACCTTTAAAGTAGGAAACAGTTCAATAGGACACACTGGAAGGGTTGGAGTTCTTATGGTCAAGCTTGACCTAGTGTAATATACGAGACTTAATATTAAGCTAAACTCAGAAGTCTTTTATTCCTTTAAAAAAATGAGGCAAATAAATCAAGAAAATAAGGACGGGGAATTCCAAGTAGAAGTTTGGAGTTGCTGAGTACATTTGAATTATACTAACATCTAAACATAGGGCACAGGTAGCCGTACTAAAGTAACGCTAACGTAAACAGCTTAAAAATATTCTCTAACAAGATTTCGCCTCGTATGAATACACAGAAGGATTTAGAGGCCCGTATACGTAACCTTGAATGACACCGGGGCGCTACGGTGCAATGAATGGTAGCGTGGAAGGGATTTGGACGCCTTGGTAGTGAGCTGGATAATAATTATAGCCAAAGGGAAACGTCTAGGAAAATCCCAAAGAGGGAAACGGCGGTCATCATAATTGTAGTCGTAATATCCCATATTATAGTTAGGCCTGTACCTGCGATTTTTGTAGGAGCCGTTTGTATTACCTGCAAAATGTTAATTTCGGCACCGGAGCCATCCGGTGGTTCTGCTTTCTGGAGCCATCTTTTTCTGGCATGTCTGTCCTAATTTTTCTGCATTATTTAACTACATCCCATAAATAAGTTTCGATTGTATCGCCTATGTGTGTTGAAATTTCCTATTAGAAAGAATACGTTCGTATTCCTCTGGGTGGTTTTGCTTTTGAATTTATCGCTAAAAACGCAGTATTGCCCTGTTTCTCAGAGAAGCTCCTGGTACTGTGAGTTTCATACACCATCCAGTTCACCTTTACCTGGGCGTAATTTTAAGAATACATAATGAAGGTATAAAGTAACATTGTTTATTGTAGTAAATCCAATAGTTGCTATGTAGTTACTCGTGTAGACTGAGAGTAACGTGTAAGCAGAGAGAGTAGTTCAAGGAGAGGAAAGTCTGAAATCTGTTTGGCTAGTACGTGAGTTAAGGTCCGTTGGTCATAGGTGAACAGTCATGTACCTATTAATGGGTCATGGTCATGGTCAAGCTGAAGCATTGTTAGTCCGTACATGGTATCAAATACGTCCCAGTATGTTGTGTGGGAAACATACATGCGTCAAGTGTACAAGACAAGTGTAATTTTGTTGCACAACGACCTTGAGGAGAGATGTGTGAGACCTTAATCATCAAATTCTTCATCCCGAGTTAAGTGAATAGTGTCATTGCTACATTCGCCATTCGTCTTTCCATCCGCATTTTGAAGAATTTTCAACGTAGTATAATGATGATTTTTGCATATCATGCATGTACACTTACTCTTGCATTCTTTAGAAAAATGGAGACCCGTCCACGCTTTGATTGAGAAATGAGGTTCTTCCATGTAGGGCAGTCACTGGTCTGATGGACCGGATGATCGGGTTGAACTTCACTTCCTTGGGTTGTCGGATTATCGTTATTTTACTTAATACAGTGCTTTGTTCTGAGTATTCGATTTTTCTGTGGGTGTGCAACAAGGATGTGTGGGTGAGCAACAAGGATACCGACCTAGAGTTTATGGGTTTTTGAGAAAAACCCCGACCACTATTTTATAAAAACCCATGGGTTTGTGGGGATTTTGGTCTTTTATTAGGCGAGAATGTAGAACACCCGTAAATTTCATTACAAATTACACATTATCTTGCAAAATAGGAACATATTTGACAATAATCAACAACAACTATCAACAACGACTACAACAACAACTGTAGTTTGTTTGAGGGGCCACTGTAACTAATTGAATAGCAAGATGTGAGAGAATGAATGACAAGAGAGCGATGCGTGCATGCAAATATCTACGTATTTATAATAAGTGTTCCTAGCTATGGTTAACCAAACATAAGTAATGTTAAGATGCTTTCCTACTTACTTATCTAAGACGACATCCTGTATTGAACGCTTACGCATCAGTTTTTAACTTATCCTTTTCTGTAACCATCTGATTGTTTGTGCAAAAATTGCTGACCATTGTTAATATTATTCCATCATTGGAGTGGGCAATCGACATCGTATGAATACAAGCCTATGTTAGTGTACTACTCCGAATTGCCCTGTTGGCCAGTACATTAATAATTTGAAAGACTTTGTTAGGTTTTAGAAGTTTTATCTTTATTATTCAAAGATTTTATCTTTATTATTCAGCCAAGTCTGTGACTGTCTTCAGTCCTGGATGTGAACCGGAGACAGTCACAAACTTTATAGCAATGATGTTATATTTAAACAAAATGTTTAACTTTTGTTCGTTCTTGGCACTTTCTGAGCATATATCAGAAATAGTTGATGTTCACACTTGACTTTAATGGAAACAATGATTCATTTTCGTAGTGTAGTGTGATATAAAGTAATTTATCATGAGAATATCGCTATATCAGTTAAAGTGATCAATAATAAAATGATGACCATTCATAAAAAACTGATAATAGGGGTACAGTAATGTTAATTAATCGTATCGCATTATGTGAATATGCATATACGTTATATCCTAATTGTAATAGTTTAAGAAAGGCTGTAGATACTAAGGAGTTTGCACAGCCGCACACACACAACAGCAGCCGCAAAACTCATTTTGATAACAGGATTTATTGTAATGCTGATTGATGTGATGCTTTGCAGTACACGTTTACTAGGCAGCGTATATTTATGATGCGCACACGTGCGTTTCCTTTTGTGTATTACTGCATTTCTTTAAAGCATCCTATGCTAAACTGATAAGTAATATGCGCTTATATCAGTCTCATTTATTTTTAATTGGTACTCAGTAAATATGCAATGAAATGTAACACAAATATGATTAATTCACTTAAATTTTACTTTGCAGAGTACATATTATCGTGTGACTTCCATTACATTTCAAATTGGCTGTAATCAGGAAGCGATGATACCAATTCAGCTCTGATATATTGTCTACTGTTAATAATCGCTGGAGTTTTCGAATGTGCTCGTGCGGGTTAGTAGTCATTAAGGTAATGCCTAGGATTATTCTCACAAATATCGCATTTGTGCATGGGATAGTAGTCCCTTTGTATCACACCCTTTGGTACCCATTTAATATCTTTTTGAATGCTGCAGACAGGAAGAGCAGGAAGAGCAGGAAGTGCAGTCCTTAGCAAGGCCGTTGTTATCTTGTAAACACAAAGCACTGCGGAGTCGGAACTCAAGAAGCCCCAATATTCATCGAAAACGTTTCATACACTCTATTTGCCCTACTCGTCCTTTCTTACGCACTTCCCAGGTACACTTGCATCGAATATGTGTAACAAGTTTATTAGGATTGCTATCTCTGTACATATACATTCTTTGGACATAGTCCCATACAATCGTAAATTCTGATTGGGCCGACTGACGAGGAGTGGATTAAATCTAGGCTAGGAGGGGTTCGCAATCCTATAGTAGGCAGTCGGTCGTCAAATCTTACGTGCAAGAATGGCTCTACTGGTTGTAATTGGAAATATAGGTATTACAGTCTTCTGTTATTTAGAAATAATAAACTATTTCGGACCACTATTAATGCACTGCAGTCTCCTTTTGCAAACTACAATTGGACAATTGTTCTTCATTAGTATGTGGATTCGATTTCCAGTTGTTTGCTGGGTATGCAACAGCGAAAGAGTTCACGTTTGGTCGTAACAAAGTATTGTGGAATTCCGTGGAACAGGATTCTCAGTTCTTTTACATTTAATACTTGACAATTAAGTCATTGTCTACGTTAGTTATGTTCTGTAGACAACTATACTTACATTTATTGCTGGTCGGAATAAACATTGAAGTTGGTATCCTTGGATGGCCATATAATTTGATTAACGGATCCGAATTACTCTACACAAACACTTTACATGTAAAGATTTCGTCATATTTTTGACCCTAAAGAATAGAAAATAAGTCGAGTCCCCAGTGTGCACTCACTAATCACTCAAATATTAATGCCAACTCAGCAGATTCTGTAAAATGGACGAAAGAACCAGTTAAAAGTAGTTAAGGTGCTATACGTGAAATATAATAATACACATTCAATATATTGTTTTAGACTGAAGTGTGCCAGTCCTTCGCAGGTAATAAAGTAGACGAAATGCTGGTTTATACGAGCCAAATAATAGGTTTCTATTTCATAAACTGTGCTCAACGCACATAAATGAGTATTATAACAATACTGAGGTAAAATCTGAGAAGGAGCCTTTTATAGCTCTTGGAACTGTGAGTTCCATACAATGATTCAAAGTCACCTTTACCTGGGCGTTATACTTAGAATACATGATTAAGGCATAAAGTAACATTGTTAAAAACTAGCCTTATTAAAGTAGGTATTAGTTTGACATTATTTTGACATTGTATATCTAGAAACTAAGACAAGTAGGTAAGTAAACCAACGTCCGAGTTTCAATCTTGATTTTACATTCAAGGTTTACAAAAAGTCTTCAAGTGTGAAGACAAGCAAGGTTTTTTATAGTGTGCTCTCAATTATCTATACTGTATGATAGACATGCACCGTAACATGAGTTGGCTGCATTATTTCTACACGTAAGTAGATTTATTAAAAGTACCTAGTACATTATAGACTTATCTAAATCCCTTACAATATATATTTAATGTGGTGAAATTGCAAGGGTAACTTTTGTAGAAAAGTGTCGAAATATGCAATTAATTTGGTAGAAGTATGATTATACTAACTTAACTGTGTGAAGTGCTATGCAAGTGTATTACTGGATGCAATAGGAATGATGTGTTCGGAGATGTGAACCAGAGAACAATTCAATTACAAGTAGTCAGTTTATTCAGTTGTTTGATTCATAAATATGAACCATCAGAATTTCTCTGAGGTTCGATTACCTTGATTGTGGTATGGATTACATTGTAATTTGGGTTAAAACAGACTATTATTATTCCCAAAACCAGAAATACAGGAAAGAAAATTATTTTATTATTCTTAACAGTACATTACGAGGAATGAACTAATAATTATTCTGTGTAATTTATTATTCATGACTACAGATGTGTGAGGTTAGATTTAACATTATTCTAGATTGGAAAGAATAACTAATCTAAGTAGCACAGGAAAATCATTGCAATAATACGAATATTTTACAGTAATATTTCTGGATATTATTGAAAACAATGTATTCTTATTTGAATAAGGAAAACCATAAATATTAACAAACTAAACGCAGATAACTGCGTGTTAACCTACTTTCCTATTTTTCTGCACAAAGAAACTTAGGAAACAAAATATTGGGACTGAAATAAACATTACAATAAAATGAAATGAAGTAAAATGTTTCCTTTACCTTAAATTCTATGGAAATACGAACATGTGGAATTGTTGTTATGGTATCTTCAGTTCCCTAGTTTTCCTTGTAGGCATAATTGGAGGTAGTCCATATTTGCCTAAGATCCTTCTGCGGATCACGATAAATTCATCTAATTTTTGCACCATTTATTTAAATAATAACGATCTCATATTTCAACGGTGCTCATTTATTTTATATTAGCCCAACAACGTTATATTTGTACTGTGTTGACTTTATAAAGTATTCTCATGTATTATGTGTAAGGAAACGAAAGAAAACTGTGTTAAAATTTTCTGTTTCGTGTTGTACGAAATTAAAAGGTCACGGTAATTCCCTGCAGACTAAATAAAAACCCGACAGAAAAGGTTGTCCTGCTCAAAATCCGGAATGGAAGTAGTCGCCAGTTATACTGAGCCAGCCCTGTTGTGTGCAAAGTATAATGAGAGAAATAAGTAGAAGACTTGTGGTGTTTAGCCAAAAGAAATTTACTTTTCATTAAATGGTAAAGGAGGATTCCTTTAGGCGTTCTTGGTAGAGAATATCATAAGGCACTCAATATAAAGGTTATATAAAGGTTGTACTTGTTTAAAAAGATGGTGATTCCAGTTTTATAACAAATGTCCTGGGTGAGCCAAGTGTAAAGAAAAGATGGGGCAGGGAAAAGAATGAATTCTGTGTAATGTACAATAATCAGACAATGCAGGACGTGAACTCAGTAGAATGTGAAAAGGAGGGCAGAAAAAGTGCATGGAACTCATGCATCCTGGAGATGTATAGCTTGACACGTATATAGATTATTAGCGCAGTATCTAAAGTCGCAAACTTCCGCATGGACATAGTCTTCCAGAGGTTCCGATTGCAGTCCAGAATAAAACTCCGACAACGAGACCACAAACAGCCTCAGGGGTTGACCCAAAATGACGGCTTGACACATGTACCGTAGATGACTTCGGAGCATAAATCCGATCTCGGTACAAATCGGTTTTGTCTCCCCGCTTAGGATCCATAAGATTCCTAAGACTCCCTAGAACAAGTTTAAAAACACATTTTATTTTTTTTGCTTCTTCGTAACAATTTTCTTAACAAAATAAAATTGTCATGATTCTATTGACGAGGACCTCATAGAGGCCTCAATACAAGCGAGACAACCTCTTATAGAGAATTTTTTTAAATATAATTTAATTCTTTTGCAACATAGGGCTTAATATTGTACTTTTGTCATACCACAGAAAATCAAAATTCGTGATACTTACCACGAATATGGCCGTCATCACTACTTAGGTCTCTCTCGATTATAGCTAGTGCCTGTTCCGCTCCTCGAGGAAATCTGGAATAACTCTCAAACATTTACATTCCCTATTTATATTAGCGCTAATACCGTAAAAATGTTTCCCGAGGTCCCCTAGGTCTCTTTTATAAAATTAGTCGCTACTTATATGCTCTTGTGTCAATCTTACATTTGACTTCTAAAATGCGGCCCTAGCAAAAGTGCAATCTCCTCCTTTGAACTCCATACATTAAGACCAGCTTACCAATTTTTAGCAGCCCTCTTTCTTTGAGCATTCTTGCCGACCGTTCTTTTGCCCATTTTTGCGATTTGAGTAAGCCTTCGGCAGGCTTCTTATCCTGTATCCGGACTATCCCTAGCATACACACCCGCCTTACATTGTTTGGCCTTTAGGGGATTAGTCATTGATAGTCACTAGGTTAACTCTATCTACATAAATATAAATAAGTAATATGATTTAGGCCTAAATGAGTTCTAATTTATGTATCCCTATACATAACAACAGAACAACGAAGTCGTTCTGATATAAATCCGCCTAGTAATCTATTTAAACGGTAACCATTCATCAAAGCAACTCAGAGGCTCAGAGCTGGAAAGGCTCAGCAGAGCAGCTCAGAGAGGTGGTTTTGATGAAGTACCCCATAAATGAGGAAATTTAGAGGAGACGGGTTTTATGTAATATTGGCAATTAATGTCAAATTTATTGGTCAACTTCCTTTATTAGTTCACTAATTCACCAATTATCAAAAATTCATTTATTTTTTCAGACAAGTTTTACATGGGACGATAATATAATGATCCGGCGTCATTTAAATTAGGGTAACGGTACTTCTACTATTGAATACCCATCATACGGTGCTGATGATACTATGAATGTCATACATGTAAACAATTTCTGGTCTCACAGTTGCTGTGAATTTCTGAACCTTAGGGGTGCTCACTCGGAGTTTTTGGTAGGGACTCTGATTTTACGAATTTTATCAAAGTAAGTAACAAAGAAATACAGATAATGGTGTATTAAACACAGGTAATAATACACACACACAGACAAAATGTAAAACACGAATCCTTAAGGATTATATATGAGTCATAAAAGATTTTCATTACTCATCCAGAGCGCGGCCTTTTTGCTCAGACTTTAGCCACCTTTAAAATTCTTTTCTTACTTGATTCAAGTAAAAGTATTAAGTATATCAAAACATTACCTTACGTCCTATTGAAAACTGTAATATGAAAACATATCAGAACATTACTTACTCAGGGACTTGAATACTCTAATCCTGTACTCGTAAGCGTAAGCGATTGGTACTTACTGCTATCTGAGCCCTGATTTGGTTCCTCATGAAATCGGTCTGTTTTCTTTATTTTACTTAATTCTGTCGGTGTATTAGAATCAACGTTACTACAAGTGCCCTTTATAACCTTCAGATTCTTGTCACTGACTATCTCCAGTTCAACTCTGGGGGTATCGCTTGTAGTCGTCGATTCCTGTTGAAGTAGGAGAGGAGAGCATAGAGAGGTCTTAGCAACATACATTCTTTTTAAAGATGACGTGTCTTGGTTCTCGTGCGATAACTTAAAGACATTTGGCGAAGTTGTCTCTATTTATTTAGATTCAAATGTTACAAAGAGAAGGCACAAATAAGATTGTACTAGTTTACAATAAGGGAATACAAAAAGAGAGCAGAGAGGAGAGATTGTACACCATTTCAGATTGTACAAATACGGTTTTGTAAAATATAAAAGTGTGACAGTTCGTAGGCTGATGTCCTACGCCTTTGCATTACATACAGTGCATTACATACGTCTTGGAAAGAACCCGAGATTATGATGATATAAACTTAAAATTTATTATTACAGGGAGTCATGATAAATCTTCAATATTACTTCAACCATGTTATTAGGCAAAACTAATAAAAGTGAATTATTAAAATTATTCATCTTTTATAATATTCCTTCAAATAATCTTATGATTTTTATTTCTCAGGCACAGGAAATGTGTTTTTAAGCACTAAAATTATTTTTGAAAGTACCTTATCTTCCTATATAAAGAACACTGTTTGTCTAACTGTGGATTTAGTTTTGGAACGATTTTGCTAAAAAAACATTTCCTTGTTTGAATTGTAATTCAAAAATTCCAATCTTTCCGTCATTCTTGGCTTATAATTTCGTGCAATTATGAAGTTAAGTATCGTTTCTACTTTATAATGGCAACTCTACTTTCATCTTAATTTATATTTGCAACATTTTCATAAAGTAAAATTAATTACTTTTAAATTTTTAACGTACCAAGTTTGTTAAATAGAGTTTTATAGTTATCTTACATAAACCTTTGATTGTGGTTTTAGTTTGTGATCGTATCTCTTGTGGTCGGCCTTACAGTTGCTTCTATCGAAGGAACGATAGAGCCAAATGTAACACGGACGGAGTGAGCTATTGATAACGGGGAGAGAAAGGTGGACGAAACTTCCGCCACTCTAGCCCTTGATCGAGGAATTCGATCGTTGCTAAATGCTGCCTGTCTAAGGTTTATTTATAAAGCATTTGCTTTATCAATCATCGTACGTATCACCTATCACGTTGAGATGGCTTCCTATACACGTATGGGTTTGGATATAATTTGGCAGGGTCCGGCGTGTTCCTTTTCATAATGTGCATCCTTCGGATCGGGACAGCTCGTTCCGTTTGTTCATTATTAGAACTTGACGCACTTCTCTGCTGCTCGCATTCACTAGTTAAACTAAGTAATGTGAAAGAATTACATATCCTTCTTTTTAAGGTTACCTTATTAACAAAGAAAACGTAAAAGATGTGCGGATTTACCTACATAGTAGAGGACGGGAACCGTCTGGCTGGTAATTCATCACTTATAATGCTATCGGTTTCTCTATGTCGAGTTTTATTTGCACCGCGCAATGGATTAGACTTGTGTTGCTTGAACGATCAGCGACTGAACAGTGTAGAGTAGGATTGTGTTGTGTTCTTTTGCTTTGGTTGTTTTGTGAGTAGGAAGAAAATGTAAGAATAAGATTGTCTTATTTGGTAGTGTGGGTAGGAGTTGTGATGGCTAGTATCTAACTACTGAACCATCTGGTATATTCGGAGAGTCAAAACCGGGTACCGACAATCTCCCCAAACACTAAGAAACGCCCGGGTGGTTCGTTTATCTGGATGGCAAAGGGTCGGCAGTAAACAGCAATGTGAGATGATATTTCTATGTGGGATAGATATAGGTATAGTAAAGAGAAAGTAAAGAGAAAAAAACCTCTTAACTTAAAAAGGTAATTTTGAAAGGAGCAGAAGAAAACATTAATGTGTAGGTAGACAATTGGGCGTTGCTGCACACATTGAACGCAATGAATACTACGTAATGTGTATTCGTAATTTGTACAATAAGAATTGATACTTAAAATCAGGCTAGGGGGCTATGGCCTTGAAATTAAATTCAAGATGAAAGTGTTTAACAGAATAGAATAATGTAATTGCTTTATGGTCAGCAAGTATAATTCGAAATAAATCAGAACTGATTTCCAATATCAGGTAGAGACTAGAATACCCGTAAAGAATGAACTACTGCACGTTATATACTTTACTAAAAATGCAGTAAAATATTCAGAATCATTTCAGTGGATCGTTTTTGGAAAGTTATAAAGTCAGAATATACTACGTGTATTATACTCGGAATGTACGAAATGTACAAGATATAGTGTAAAATAAGTGTCCGGGTTTCGTATGCATTATAGGAGAGAATAGATATTATATTCTTAAATATAGTTTCTCATTTGCGGTTGTTCCAAAAGGCTTTTGTGTCATTAGTGCTGTTTCATTAAACGGGGCTGGAGAGTGCTGTATGTAAGAGATTGGAGTTCGAGATTCACCACACATCTCCTCTGTTTTGTTCGTTTCTTTTCTCTCACGTTTGGGTTTAGACAAATTAAGCTTAGTAGACTTTAATTTAACTTCAATTGTTATTATCGAGTATTTATTTTCGATTTGAAAATTACTATTTGAATGTGCTTGGTGAAAAACATTACCATTACATCACAACTAACGAGAATTGGAAAGTCTCTGTTAGTGATTCCATTACATGAATAGATTCGGAAGCCAACATGGCCAAACGGGTTTCACCACGGCTAAGGGCTTTATCTATTAATTTTGTAGCGGCGAAATCGCTATGAAGTTTTGCTTTTAAATCATCAAACTTTTTATAAAATTGACCTAAAAAAGAACCATTGGTTGCTGTAAATGCCGATATGGAGTCTGTTACGCGAACCAAGTTTCGATGATCGATTTGTACAGCATCTTTTAAAGTATTGAAGGCTGTGGATATATTATCCATTCGATCGAAGAGTGGAATCAGATCATCCATGCCAGCTAAATTGCAGAAGAATTTGAAGGCATGGGTCTGTACCCAGTAGTATCTAGCGGTACGCTTGAATCAGTGGGGTTTAACTAATCCACTTGAATTACGCTCTAGATAATCCTGCTCTATATCAGGATGAATTGGACCAGTAAGGGCTTTTTGAATAGCATCCAAATTATTAGTTACGGTGTATAAATCCTTATAAGTTCCGGGTAGCAATAGACACATCGGATCCTCGGAGTTCGTTGCGTTATTACAAAACTGTAACATGGATTGTATCCCATACACACGTTCAGTGGAAAAGGGAAATTCGACGTTAAAAGTAATCGCCGTGCTGTGTTGATAAGTAATTGTTGTTGCAGCAGAAGGCTTCAAGTATAGTCCCGATGTAATTTTCCTAGGGGCATTAATGAAACGTAGGTCTTGAGTGGTGGCTTGAGGAGCAGTCACAGTCAGCTTAGTGCACATATTCTATGTTAAAATCATAAAAAACGCAAAGTCAGAAAGGGAAGCTTTAGGGTTGGTACTGTATCCTATCTCCAAGTGCTCTTTCTATCTCCGAAACTAAAGGAGCTATAGAGATGGGACCTTCACCAACAGGGTCCCTGGAGAACACAGAGATATGCCCTAAAAAGAAAAGTGCAAAAATTCAATAAACCGCCTGTACGGACACGACGTCCTACAAGGGCATATCCGATGGGGTTACCATGGACGACTTAATCGGGCACTTTCCTACTTTGGGCGGAGATACCTGGAAGAGGTTGGTACGCAATAATCTCCTAGGATTGATTTCGAGATCCCACCTCGAATGACCGACAATCCCTAATAAATGTTCAGGAACAGTGCTGACTCAATGTGTAGAAATAAATAAAATATAATAAATATATAATATAAAATAAAATAAAAGGCTTTTGCTGGATTCGTGGTTACGCAGTTCACTTTCACTATGTGCCATTAGTGCTGTTTCAATAAACGACGCTGGAGAGTGCTGTATGTAAGAGATTGGAGTTGGAGATTTACCTCACATCTCTGTTTTGTTCGTTTTTTTGTAAGCTTAATTAAGCTTAGTAGACTTAATTTAACTTAAATTGTTATTCTCGAATATTTATTTTCGATTTGAAAAGTACTATTTGAATGCGCTTGGTGAAACACATCACCCAAATTCACTAGAAGTGGAATTGGTGACGGGTAAGGGTGTATGTATGTGTAAGTAATGTGGGATTTACTATGTATGGTTATTTAAAGTAACATTAGGTATAAATGTAGAAATTATTAGGAAAGGTGTATTCTTACAATATTACCATATTAATAATATTTACATCTAATACCCACGTACAAGAGGTCAATGAAGTCTTGAGATCTGACATACTGCTTTCCCCAAGTATTTAACAAACAGGTGACCTGAGTGGTAGGCAGAAAGTCATCTGAAATGTGTCTTACTTCTGATTCATTGATATTTTTACACTTTAAATAAGTAACAATTTAGTTCACTTTGTGTTCTATATAAGTATTCATAGGAACATAATATGATTATTCATCCTAATACTAGTAATCAATGACTAACATTATGCATTAATTAATTATTCGTTTCGATTATTCAAATTCTCTTTCACTCAATGCTATAAGGAAATAGCTTTAGCTAGTGTAAAGACAATCAGTGAATGTACAATTTTCCAGTGTGATGGTACCCAAGGGAATTTTTGATGTGCTGTAAATGTACGAGTACGTAGTTGAAGAATGAAGAAAATGGTGTTTAGGAAATACTTCCTTCTGTGCCACTGGGAAGGCATGTCAAAGTAAGGTCAAACCAGTACCTACTTTAATCAGGCTAGTTTTAAACAATGTAACTTTTTACCTTAATTCTTAGGAAAACGCAAAGGTAAAGGTGAATTTCAAATCATCAATCGTACTTTCCTACTTAAGTAAAAAAAACTATTAGAAACACTTTTAACTTACTATATTAGCCTTTAGTTTCCTTTTCCACAGTAAAGTTGTTAGACATGATCCGATTACATGCAAAATAATCGCATGCCTCTTCATAAACGGTGTCCTTTACTGCGCCAAGGGTCATCCCACAGTAGAAACCCGCGAGCGACACATTGAACGGTGAACTAGGACACGGTTCTAAAGGTCCCATTTTTCAATTTCCATTTGTCCATCCAAATATGCCAGGTTTTACATTTTTCTGTGTTCTAGTTCTCTTCTTCTCCCATTCACTTTTGGGTATAAATTATTGATAATTGCATGGTACATGATTATCAACCACATACTACTTACTTGACTTGATAAATGTTTCATAGTCAGGACGTGCAGCGTTGCAGTACAAATTGATACTAGTAAATGGTCCAATAGTCCTTCGTCAAAATCCCAGTATTTAACTAAAAAAGATATGTTCAAATTCTAACTAAGATATGCTGCAAGTATTTCTATTCCCTACGTTTAAATGCTATACTACTACTACATAATAATAAGAAGAAGAATAATAAAGTACTTACAATCCGAATTCCCGTCTTGTGGAATGGTAGAAGAATTAATCCAGCACTCTGGACACGTTTGCAGTAAATTCTTCTTCTTAGCCCTAATTACATAGTTCAAGGCACACCACAAATGAAAAACATGATTGCACACTGGATGTAAAATTTCTTGCTCATTGACGGGGTCACTGTACATGCTAGCAGTTTGCCCGCAAACAGCAATGTCACAAATGGGACATTCAACCATTCAAGTGTACCTACTCAACTGATTTTTGAACAATTCACTGTTCAAGTGAGTAGTTGTGAGGTATTCTCTGTACTACAACTGTTATTACCACCACTGCTTCTAACAATCCTTTCCATTGTAAATAGTATAAAAATACTGCTAAAAATGTAACTGAGAATGTAGAAAAACTGTTGATAAATGCTAAACTCTGTTTTAAATGTACTGTTTTGTGAAATGAACTGGTGTCGAGTTAGTGTTGTCAGGTTTAGAGAAGATTGCTAATTGTCGGGCTAGTCCAATTTCATAGTCAGAACATGTTTTTGTAGCTGGTTAGTAAGGTGGATAGGACTGAAAAACCCGATCTCCTTGCACTCAAACGCAACTACGTTGGTGCCGAATTCCACCTTCGCTTCTATGATGAGTACAAAACCGGAAAGGCACGAGTAACATCCTTCAAGCTTGATGAAATTTGAAGTACATCGGGCATCCTCGCTTTCCTTTATGATCTGCATATTTTCTGTGGATATCTGAAGTTCCAACAGGGAGTGAGCGGAGGTCTCAAATGATATTGAGTCACCATGAGGGACGAGAGTGCCAGTTCCTAAGCGAAGTGGAAGAACGTTGTCTGCCATCAATTTGGCAGGATCAACTAGATCTGCGAAGCACTTCACTCCAGTCGAGTCTGGTAGTGTACGAACCAGATTAAGACTTGCAAAACAGTTTGGACTCATGGCTATTGCTTCAGCCAGAGAATTACACTGTATTTCACCTATTTTGGATAATGTGACCTCCTGTCGATCGTTACACGTCACCATTGATATCTGTTTGTTGTGTTCCATGGAACACTCATCCGTAACTGGAGCTGTGGAGTCGATGCAAAGAGTGTATTTAGCGCCCATAATGGTCGTAGAACTCCCAACATACAGCGTAGTGGTGTTGGTGACGAGTTTATTACCCAAATGTGAAATTATTTCGACTTGAGCAGCTAAAACCCATTCTGGGCATTTGTACACTGCATATCCATCAGACGAGGTTAATTCGATCCTGATAAAGTTACAGTCTCGGGTCAAAATCCAAGGGCAATATGGAACTCGTATTGATTGACACATTGAATAGCCTAGACGACTGGTTGCATATCCAAATGCCTCAACAGTGTCGTTTCGATCGAATTTTTCACATTTTTCGCCGTTACATTCCGCCGTTGAATAAAGATTGTAGCACTGAATAGAACTATGACACTTGTATGCAGGCCTTGGAACGTAGTATAAAAGTTTCTTCATGCAGTGTAATGTTATGGTATTAGTCTTCACTATGATGGTTCCTCGGGTGTTTGCTCGGATCGAACAAGTCCTCTTCATGTCACTTGCGTGGTGATACTCAGTGGATGATGCAGAAATGGTAGCCACATCAGTACATCCTATGGAGAGGGCGATGAGATGGAATTGATATTTCCAAAATGCAGAATTGAAATAAATGGAAATTTGCATAACTCTATCTCCAATTCAGTGATTGTCTGTCTGTCTGCGCTCCAGGCAAGAACTTCCCTTTTGGTTTTTGTTTTCTTATCCGTCCTGTAGTGGACTGGTAAGGATTATCTATGAGTGGCAATCCTGCTTCACCGTCGTCAGATGGGTGAGGACGGTATCTGGGTGTTTTCCTGCGATGCCTAGCTATGACACAATGAAGCATCTTACGACACGGCCAACACAGCCACCAGGAGATAAACATAAAGGCACGAGTCACACATATTAGAGCGACGATGACGGTGGTGATGATAATACCTGCTATTGCCAAGATTATCCAGTGATAATAGGAATAACATGATACATTTGCACATCGAGTAAGGCAGAAATGACATTGTATCAATGCGATGCATCTTGTTGGGCCCAGTGCAACTTGGGTTGCTTCACTTTCGTTTCGTATACGCGGCTCCTAAGGAAGAAATGCTGTTACAGGTTCAGTGTCCATTATAGATTTTGGTTGACTAGATGCAGTATAGAGAATCAATCGAAAGTAAGTACTGCATAATAAAGCATACCGGTAACATACATAATAGACATAAAAATACATAAGACATACAAGTGTTGTAAGGATAGGGTAGTACAATTGTTGTAAGGATAGGGTAGTACACTTGTAAGGATAGGGTACTACAAATGTTGTAAGGATAGGGTACTACAAATGTTGTAAGGATAGGGTAGTACAATTGTTGTAAGGATAGGGTAGTACAATTGTTGTAAGGATACGGTAGTACAAGTGTTGTAAGGATACGGTAGTACAAGTGTTGTAAGGATAGGAGTGTGGGAAAGTATTCCAAATAATGTCTGACTTTTCCTTAAAGTGGATGAGAAGATTTGCGAAAACTTTTGAAAATCTTCTTTTAACTTAGTCTGCTGTTTCATTAACGTTGACCTTTGTAGGAATAATAATTCGTTATCTGCTGATGGAGTGATGTAAGTAACTTCATTTCCCTATTGCTTTTCATTTATATTTTTCTTCGATTTACTTTGTTTAGGTAGAGTTAACTTTTTGGGTTTGTAAGGAAAGTGAGATGAAAAATGTTTTTTAATTTTACCAGTAAGGTTTAAAGAATCTTGCTTTCTCCCCGTCGGGAATAATCCTGATTCCTCCTATTCCTATTTGTTGTTCGTCATCCTGGCTTCCTACATCGATCAATTCCTCGTTGTCAGAAATTAGTTTCCTGAGATAATTTATTTGAGTTTGGTCTGGTCAGTCTCCTGTTTCGCTGTCGGATAAGTCAATAAACAAAGGGTGGGTCTGGTAAGGAGACAAAAAGGTTCTAAAAGTCACACGTAATTGGGTTGCAGTGATTTGCAGATTTTTTAACGTTTGGTTTGGCTGCTTCTGCATCGCTAGACAATTCAATCGTCCCCGTTTCGCTTTCTTCGTCACTAAAAAAAGTGATGACTCTGATGTCCTATGCGAAAATTGCGGTTCCTTTATTTTTCCTCTTTCTTAATAAACTAGGTCTGTTGACATCAGTGTCAAAGAGTAGATTCCTTCTTTCGTAAAGTTTTCCCGATTTCCTTATGGATTTCGACTGCTCTTTCTTGAGGATTAATTGTTTTACAGAAAGTTTTGGGTGTTTAAACTGATATTTCACCTTGAAAGTTTCCATCAGTATTCTGAGTGTAAGACGGTTATTTTGAATACCAATGTCTCGTAACGCTGACCTCATGGGTTGCTTTTTTCCCAAGGAGGTACTTCGAATTTTGCTGTCTTTGTTGGATTCTTTTGTAGTGATGTGTGTGATACATTAATTTAGAAGATATTTTAGGTGTGCCTAATGTGGATATGAAATAAATAAATGTGCGCATTTATTTATTATTGACTCGGATTTGTTGGAAAGTAAAATACTTTATTTGTTGTAGTAAATCCAATAGTTGCTATGTAGTTACTCGTGTAGACTGAGAGTAACGTGTAAGCAGAGAGAGTAGTTCAAGGAGAGGAGAGTCTGAAATCTGTTTTTCTAGTACGTGATTTAAGCCCGGACAGAGATCTACAGAGATCAGGATGCAGGTCCGTTGGTCAGTTATATAGGTGAACAGTCATGTACCTATTACTGGGATTACTGCATACTGTTGCACTTGGCAACAGTCAAGAGAAGAGGACAGAAGGAGACGGAGGACTTCCAATACAATGTCATGGTCAAGGTGAGGCATTGTCAGTCCGTACATGGTATCAAATACGTCGCAGTATGTTGTGTGGGAAACATACATGCGTAAGACAAGTGTACAAAAGTTTGAATATACTACACACTATAATACTTTTGTTGTACAACGACCTTGAGGAGAGATGTGTATAGGAATCTGAAAATGAGTATTTCAGACAGAATACTATACTTTGATGCAAATGTTCTTTTTAAAACTATGTCATAAAAAGTCCTTTACCTGGATACTTTTACAACAGAAGAAGGCTTAGTCTATTATGCAAAGCTCACCCTAGAAATCAACCAGTCATAACTTATAGACTGAGCTAAGCATAGCATTCTAGTTTATTACTTAACAATCTATAAACAAACTAGTGCCCTACAACTACTTTTAACTTTAAATAGTTGTATAGAATTACATATAACAATACATTGAAATATTCAGAGCAAGTCAAATACTTCAACACTCCCCTTAATTCTTACATACTATTCAGTATACTTATTATTGAATGTGGTAAGATTATACTAACAAGCTCTTATATGTATACCTACATTCACTTCCTTAACGCACTATTTTCCTTGAAACAGGTCCACAAAGCTGTCTGTAAAATCCATCACTGCGTCCAGTTCTTTCTCAATGGACATTGGTGTTGGTTCATCAAGGTCGTTGTCATTCTCAGCCTCCTCAGCAGCGAAATGAATGAACTCATGTTCAAGCTCCTTTTCCTGTTCGTAGCTTTTCCAGCCGGTCCTGCTGCGTTCCTTTAGCTTCCCATGTCCTAGCTGCTTCTCTTCCAAAGAATCTAGCTGTACGTAACATTGTTTTGGATTGAAGTTTTGGTGAGCGTTCTCCGCCCCCGCACTTTTTGCATTCAGGATGCTCTCTTCTTTTTCTGCTTCTGCATCCTCTGCATCCATTTCATCACCCCAGCTAGTGATGATTACATTAGCGCTCTTCTTCGTTTCTGATGCTTTCACACTAGATTCAGTAGACTTTTCCTCAGTCCTAGATGTTACTTTTCTGTATGGCTCCTAGCAAGGCTTCATACCTATTGTTTTCCTTTGGCGGTAATTTGTCCTCAAAGTTTACTGGATGGCCAATCGGTCGAGGGGTGTAACCAAAATAATCCTAAAAAACCGTTACAGGGCGTCCTTTAAAATATTTCCTTGAGGTAGCCATTGGTTTTGGTTCGTTCCGAGTAAACGAAAAGTCTGCTTCCTCTTGGGCAAAATCGCCTGCTGAGAGTGAATATTCTCAGGAGTGAAGAGATGGTTAAAGTGGGTACTCTTGTTACGTGTAATTTGGTTTGGGCCGTTTGACTGTGTGTCACTCACATTAGTGCTAGTCGGAGGATGTTTCATTACGGCAGCGTTATTTGCACCACACAGTCATAAGTTTCGATATTGAAACTGCAGTCTTTGTTTATTTTCCGATTATTATTGCCAATACTAACTACTAATAGTTTAGAGTTTTTATACCGCTGAGAGCGATTGCTAAGAACGTCCAATCTAATGAATTGGTTCTTTTGTAATTTAAACGAATTCCATAATTCTTATTGAAATGATATATTTATTTGGATTATCGGTATGAAATGCATTTCAGTTTCATATTGAAAGTTTTATTATAGAGTTTCAAAAGAATGGTGTTTACATTACATGAAATACAAAGAGATTTTACTTACTTAACACATCTTTACATACTAGAGAAAAGTTTTGGATGAAGTACATGTTACATACTAGAGAGAAGTTACATGAGATTGGATTTTATAAGTTGAACTCAGAACGAGAAGAAATATTTGAGAATCAAAATTACGGGTTAAGAGTCTGAATTAAAAATTCAGAGTGAATACAAATATTTTCTTCTTACTGAGATTCAGTTCCTTCGGTTGGGGTTGAACATTGGATTTGAAAATTTGATAATTTTATTATTATACAGAACATGTCTGATTACTATTGGAAACAAGTACAAATCAACATTTGTAGTATTTACCGGATTAACAGGAATATTTGGTTGACCAATCTGGTAAGAGGGACAATTGTATTTACAATAACAATCTTGCTAATCAGTCATTAAATCATTCGTACATGACGAGTTAAAGTCACATCACATAAACATACATAAATGAATGTTTGATTCCTATGAACTATATTGGTATGATATAAATATTATTTACTATATACCTATACATGTACACCGTGACGATAAACTAAAGTACCGTGATTCAGTATCAGATATATCAGTGATTTTTCCTGAATTTTTCACAATAATCGAAAAAGGTTGAATTTTCAACTTTTCTGCAATTTCTTTTCACTGATATAACATGGATTGCAGCTGTGAAAATGTTATTTCAAAAAAGTTGTTTTTTCGGTCGGGAAAAATCCGAATCGAATTGTTTGACCCACTTATCTTCAACCGATTTTAATGAAAACTTGGATTTCAATGTAACTTTGGACTGGCTTTCGAGTGGTGTATACAGTTTTGCTGTGCTGCTTACGGTTGGTCCTGTACAGGGGGGTACCTTAGTTTATCGTCACTGTGTATTATTATATCAATGTAACATCTGCATAACAATAATATAATACTATTGACTTTACGAACAATGTAGAAAATTAATTTGTAGTTACGCCACTATCCAAGGTTGTCCAACTCAGAGAACAACATGTTTTTCTGATGTTTAATATATATAATTTATTTAGAACAAATAAACTTGACTTGTCAGTCAATCAATATTCCTTTCGAAAGCAACTCCGAACTTTACTCTCGTTATTATTCTCCTTACTCTTACTTATTCCAAATACTGCATATTTTTTCATTTTCTACAGAATGCATGCAGTTTTTCTTTAAGCCTAATATTCAGTATTTTATTTCCCTGACAACAATTTCGGGTGAAAATTTTCATTGCTGACGAAATATTCTCTTAGCAAAAAACAATATATTTTTTGCGGAACTACTCCTGCGAAATCGCCATGCGAACGAAATTTTGGAAGTGAAAAATCGTAAGTGAGTACTGAAAAACGAAATCCGAAGCGAAGAGAGAAATTTGGTCGTTTTCGTACGAAAACAGGCCAAAAAGTGGAACGGAATACCAGGCTTTAATACTTACAAGGTTTCACACACAGTTCATACCACTTCAAGAAATTACATACAAACATTGAACCAGAATTTGGCATATTTCCGATACTACCATTCCGCGGTTACAATATGGATATTATAAATGGAAAGCTGATTTGAATGTGGGTATGGTACATTTAATGATGGCATGTAATTGTGCAGCTTGTTAGTATATCTTTGTCATCTTACAACACATAATTGTGTGTGTTGCCTATGCTGATGCTGCTGTGTGGTACTTCCCAGCCCCTTCCCCGCAACTTCCAAACTAGTACTTAAAGGTATCTATGCAAAATCCCACTATAAAAGGCCTATGAAACGCCATGCAATTTCAGGGCTTTTGCATGTACCAAAAATTATGAAATTTTGCACACTTCTGTTAAATATATTCATTTATCACTAAAAAAAAGATCTCACATGTTACCTTTCTAGTTACAGAAATATAAGCGATTTAGTGGACCCATTTTTTCAATGTAATTGGTTACTGAATTTGAAATTCTTCAAATTCTTACACAAAAAATGAAACAGAATATGTTTGCATGAACAGATTTTGCTGAAAATTGGTACTCATGTAGTTGAAATATATGTTAGCACATATTTTTAATTTCAGCAATGTTACCTTTCTAATTTACGCTCACGATGCATTTAAAAAATATGTTGCTAAAATCATCTCTGAAATGGCCATTGTAAGCCGCATAAGTACTATTCTGTCATGCATACTGTTTCTAAGATAATATAGTAGCAACAAACATACTAAAATGCTAAACAAATGCACTAAAAAGATTGAGTGTTTTGAGTCATGTTTCTGATTCGCATAAACGATTGGATTCTTGGTGAAGAATTTGGTCTGAAACAGAATTTGCGGAATAAGATAAAAAACAGGTGAATAATATGCTATATAAAAATTCGTATTACTGAAAGAATGCTTTGTTAATATGCTATTATTCATTAATAATGACATTAATGTTTGGTTTCATTAGTTATGGGTCATGAGAAGTGTACAATTTGCGAAAAAATAATATGCAGCAATCTTCCGAAAAGAAAAATAGGAACTGATTCTATTTGGCAGAAGGTAAAGGATTATGGGCAGAAGAATGGTCGCAATTTTACTGAGAGCGAAAAGGACAAGTTTATTTGCAGACATTGTCACGTTTGTATTGAAATGAAGAAACGAAAAATAAGGAAGGTGCGACCCCCCGTAATCAATCGGAATAGAATTGCATCAAGTAAGAAAAACACTGAATATTCGACATCAAACACGGCAATGGAATCCCAGGATACCATTGTTAGCAATGAAGATGTAATGGATTCCGATTCGGGGCCAGATTCGCAGTTCAGTTCACTGGAATCAATAACTGTTACTTCCGGTTTCTCAAGTCAAACATCGTGTTTTTCAGCTCAGTCTTCCAGCTTGTCCAGTGAAAGCATTTCCTCGGCTGCTCAGTTTGCTGTACCGAAACAATTGATTAAACTAAATATAAATTCTTGCTCCGGAACGCAGAGATGCTGTTTTGTTTGTAGAAATAATGGCAAGGAAGCAAGAAAACGGATTCCTGTTGCAGCAATAATCGATGTTTGGGTTTCAAAACACATCCTAATTCCCTTTCAAAATCGCTCCTGTAAAGATCATCTGAATGAACAAGATAAGTTTACTGATGAAGCAAAGAATCTGATTGTTGCGAAGAAGGACGAAATCGTCATGTCATCGAATGAAATAAAGGAATTTATAATGGCGTTAACGAATAAGATTGAAGAAACAGTTTCTAGTCCTTTAATCGACTTTGAAGTATCTTCCGGCCTTAGTTTACGTGATTATGAAAAACTCACAGGGTTGAAGAAATGCAACTTTGATGAATTGTGCGAATATTGTAAACCATTCATGAAGAAAAGCGTTAATCGAACAGTGAGGAATGCCTTAGGGTTGTTTCTTGTGAAGTTGAGACTCAACGTTTCGCAAGAAGTTCTCGGAATACTTTTTAAAATTAAGGATCAGTCAACTGTAAGCAAAAGTATTGAAACAGTCAGAAAAGCGCTAGAGACGTCTTTTGTGCCAAAATACCTGGGCTATCAACATATTACACGCGAGGAAGCTAAGAGCCACAGTTCAGAATTTGCTCGAACACTTTTGCAAGCACACGATGAAGAAACATTCGCTATCGTAGATGGATCTTATATTTATATTCAAAAACCATCAGATATTGATTTACAGAAAAAAACTTACAGTTTGCACAAAAATCGGAATTTGGTTAAACCAATGATGTGCGTTTTATCAGATGGCTATATTTTGGAAGCTGAGGGCTTGTTTTTTGCTGATTCGAAGAATAATGATGCAACTATCTTCAATTCAATGCTAGATAATCCTAATGGTTTCTGTTCCTTTTTTAAACCTGGTGATCATATTATTGCTGACAGGGGATTCAGAGACTCTATTGAAAAAGCGACAGCAAAAGGATATAAAATGCATATGCCCTACTTTCTAAACAAGACGGAAAAGCAGTTTACAACTGAAATGGCTAATTTATCAAGAATAGTTACTATGATCAGATGGCTTGTCGAAAGTTGCAATGGAAGAATAAAGAACATTTTCCATCTCTTTGCATCTGTAGCAGCAGCTAGTTCTATTCCGAATCTTGGATCATATTTCAGAATTGCCTGCGCTTTGATAAATGCGTACTCTCCACCGCTTATTTCCGAATCAGCTATGCACATTCGTTTTGCTCGTGTGGCATTGGAAAAGGTTCATATGGATAATATTCTGAAGAAACAAGTTGAAGATATGGAACTACACAGAAAAACTGCTTGTTGGGCTAAAGCGACTAAGCGGGATATTCCAGATTTCCCAATTCTAACTGAAGAAAACATTCAATCTATTACTTTAGGCGTGTATCAACTCAACATGGCCGTTCTCTACACTAACAGACATCTAAAAGAAGATGCGTCATATTCTATATATATTCATAAAGACGACGACTGCCTGTTGAGAGCAAAAATCGAAAGCAGATTTGGTTCGAAGGGAAAAGCTCATCAGTTATGGGTTCGCTATTTGCCGAACGAAAATTCGGAATGTGGAATAATATCATACTATTGTCTATGTAAGGTTGGAGCAAGGGTAGTCGGTTGCTGCTCTCATGTTACAAGTGTGATTTGGTTTCTTGGTTATGCTCGCCACAATGAAGACATAATTAAAAAGAGTAGGAGTCTGGCTGATAACATTATCGATGCTGTTTCATGCTTACAAAATAGTGATGAGAACGAGACGGAAAATGACGATGAAATTGAGTAGAGTTTTCTATTTTCTTGCTTGCTCATCTTCAGTATTAGTAGTTACTAATACTTCATAATGCTATTTAAAATGTTTTTAGTTATTGTTTGTGTTTTAACATTTAAATAATTTGTTGGATTTTATGATTCCATTACATTTGCCCAATTATCAATCATAAAAATGTATTTATATAGTTTATTTTCTACTATCTCCGATTTCTCATTATTTTTCACTATTTTCTACATTGCAAGGTTTCCAGCAAAACTAATATTTTAAGTTATGCATCAAAGCAGTTCAAATTGAAATTACGAAAACCGTACCATTTTATTAACTGTGTATTGCAGTTTTGGTATAAATAACAATTAACAGTTCAAAGATGTTACCGGCGAAATACAATACATGAAGTCAGTAGTAGTAGAAGTAAGCTGTAAACTAATTTAAGTTTAAGGCAAATCAGGCAAATCAGTTTTTAAGATTTTAATTTAAGTTTTTGAGGTTGCAAGACTAGACTTTGGAGCCCCGAATTCAAAGTTACTACAGAGTCGACAGCAGTTCCAGGAGGTGGGTTGTCACCCTTTCCCGGTGCGCAGTAAACTAGCCGGGTATTAATCTTCTTGTCCACTACGACATAAGTCAACTTGGGCTTTCTTGTCCAGCTTCATGATAAACACTCTGGATTACGCCCTACAAATGAATAACTTACATTTGAGAAGTCCTTCGAATAAATACTGAGGACGTCATTTGTTATTATTTATGGAATAGAACTTGGAACATTTACCTTCATCTGCTCCAGTTCCGAGGTGTAGATATAGCTGAGTTGACCTTCGCCCACACCATCTCGGTAGAACATGATCCTCGCTGGAAACACGGTAGTTCGTTTGCTTGTAGGCTCTCAGGCATTCTGCATGTAGTAATAAGAATAAAAATAATCTTGGCACGGACAATGCTGCATTGGAATCTTACCTTAAATAGTAAATAGTTTACCATTCTGTGTGAAATAATTGGTTTCTTACTCATAATGTCCTTCACCATATTTTCTGCCATTTCGTCTCTGCTTGAGAAATGTGAAATGGTGCTAAAATATCTGGCCAACGTATAGGAAAAAGAAGACGCATTTGCACCCACGCTTCGGTCCTTTCTGCCTGCACCGTGGTCTGTGGTACACGTCGAATCCCACGATCAGGGCTCTCCATCCTGCTTGGCGCACATTTGAATCACAAAATCACAACTTTCGTTTATTCTTTACCGTTTTTGTAAGAAAGCATTGCGATAGAACTGTCAACAATTAAATATGTATATTAGGATTCAGTAATCTTATTTTACTATATGGTAAATACGAATTTCGGAATAAATAAAAATAAATAACTATACAAATAAATAAGCTACCTCCATAGTCAATACTGATTCGTTTCTTAATTGTGGAATAAAGATCAATTCGAGGATTGGGCAGGATGAAGAACATCATTTGCATTTTATCCTGATATTTCGTCATAGCGCCGTCAATGGCATCCACATAAGCGACAGGTCTGTCTTGTGGACGAATTCTGAAAAAATACAAAATTCAAAGTGGCTTAAAACATCATTTTGTTTTTCAATTTGCTTTCATTTAATCATCATCAATTAGAAAATTAATTTTAAATTACAAAAAGACTTACAGTTCTGGATTACTGATATTGTAGTTGAGGGACGGCTGACACGCTGCATTGTTTGCATTACATTGTCCATACCTTTTTCAAACCGCTGAGGCACAAGGGCACAACTAAGCACCACACCCTTAACTGCGGGGAGGAGAACATTTGCATTGCTAAAAGGGACACAAATTAAATGCACTTGGTGAGAATTCTTAACGAATTGTAATAATTATTGAGTGATTTCTTAGGGATCTTAAATCTAACTTACATCGGAAAGCAATGGACTAATCAGCTTTATAATTTTGGCCTTTGCCTCCGCCGAATTGCAGGACTTCTCCTTCAAGCACTCTTCCGGGGACGGTTGTCAAGTCTCCAGGGAACCGAAAGACCCTAGTCATGTCATGTCCTCTACAATCTTAATGTCTGGATACGGCGTCCTGGAACCATGTGCAAATGCTGAGATATATCTTTCATCAGTTGAAAATTGGCTCGTTGGTCTTCATCCAATCCGGTGATGAAGCAAAGTTAGCAAAGTTCAGGAATTAACGAAATGGCTTTTTGATCCTGGTTTCTATTTGGATCGTGCAATTGTCTGATTGTCTCTCCCGTGGTTTTGAAATCAGCAAGGATTGATTGGCATGGCATGCATGGCAAGAGCCAGCCAGAGTAGCTTGGTTTGTAGAGCTGTTGACCAAAAATCAGCTTATCTCGCCTTGGCTTCTGATCCACTAGGTTCGAATCCTAGGGCTGCTGGTTTGGTCTTCACTTTGGATTCACGCTGTACCGCTTCAGGTAGTATTCCCTAAAGGAGATCATTTGAATAGTGTCGCCCACTCGTTTGGGAAACGAACCGTCTGCTTTTGTGTTCAAGTCTACGCCATCAATGCGGTACGTTTTTCTGTTGTACAGCGCGATGACAATTCGGCCGACGAGAAGCTGATTGACTTGCTCCCTCATTTCGTCGACTCCACCACCGCAGTCTCGTCTGACGGTCTTCATTAGATGCAACACATTGTTTGTCCGGATCATTTTATGGGTGACTTCGACGTTGAGCAAAACATCTTCTTCACACTTGCGCTTAGAAGTAATAAATCTGGGCCACAGTTCCAGTCTCCAGTTGGGCAAAGGGATACTCTGCTTACTGTCGTTGTAATGGCGGCCCAAGAGATCCAATTCCAGAGCTTGCAAGGTCTTTCGGACAACTAAGTTGTAAAACTGATTTGTCATGGGATCCCCAGTTTCAAATTCTCTCACCAACCGGATTTCGACAACGTATTGAGTCCCGTTGTGTTCGCTATTGAGAAAAAGTGGCTCTGGTGTTAGTGGTTAGATTAGAAAACCATGGATTAGAAAACTGGATCCGGTTTTGTAGCCTCTAGGAAAGAATCTACACCCGTGTGCAAAGGATGATTTGTTACTTTTACACTTCTTTGAGTTTTTAAAAGATTGTGATTCATTAAAAGAGTATTGAGTCATTAGGTTGATGGACAACGGAGATGCATGAGTTGCAATCGTAGAAAACATACCTTTTGTATGGGTAGAATTCATTGCAGGTGCAATGTATGTGCAATGATGTACTTTTCTCTGTATTCAGCCAATTGGTGATTTACCAACTTGGACAAGACCATCAATAACACTTGATGTTCCTTTCCCTTTATATAATTTTGTCGAAGACTCAGCCACGTTTGCGAATGCTTGACCCAATTTCTATTCAAATTAAACCATTTTTAAATATTCACAAAAGAAAGCAAAGAACAAAGCATATTCCATTTTTCCTCATCGTCAGTTTGGTACAAAGTAATTGGAGACTTGTATGCATTCATCAACATTTGACATCGAGTTAGAGGGGGTGATTGCTCCAGAGGCTCGATTGTTTTGTTACTGGTTATTATCGCAATTATCAAACTTTTTACGGGTACCAGAATCTGTAGGCATGGGCATGAAAGCATGCACGAATTCTTATTTAAAAAGATACTGATACTGAATTCTTCTGAATGAAAATAAAATTGCCCACACACCTGAGATCAGCCATTATTGCAATTCGGCAATTCGATCGCCCAACACATCAGCTATATTATAACGTCAACATTTTAAATTCGAGTAATGTATATTTTTTGCCGTTATTATAATATATAGGTGCCTAATATATAGGTACTTACTTATGTTTGCCTTTGATCGTTGCTCAAGTCTCGGTCTTTTGGAAAAATAGGTATTTGCAGATCACTGTGTCTGTCAGTTACATTAAAAGCTTTAAACAATACTTAACAGCAATACAGTACTTCCTCCTGATGAGATGACGGTGACACAACCTTATTGTTTTGATATCTCATGCGGGTGATTTCATACTTTGCATCTCCATGAGTGATTTTATATAGTTTCTCTATGGGTGATTTTATATGCTTTTACCTCTATGGGTCACAAAATCGTAAGGCCAGAATTTCCAAATATAATTTTACATTTGATCACGTGAAATGAAACTGTCAATTTAGGCCCAGACTCCAAGACAACTGCATAGAGTCCTTTAAAACGAAAAATTAAATCAAAAACGAAACATTCATAAAACGAAATATTCATTCAAATAAAACAAATATTTAAATATTTAAAACAACTGATTAAATATAAATCATAAATAAGAGTTATTGCCCAAAAGTTCCAAATAACTGTAGATAAATAAACTAAGGTACCTGAAAATAAATTAAAATGAAAATGTTGTATACCTGGACCGAGTAATGGCTGATTACTGTGATTACTTCTCGACGACTGTGATGTATTTAACTGTATAGTTACAAAAAATCCCAAGAAAAATGAAAATTATTCTTGAAATAATATTTTTAAGTTTTGTCTAAGTAATATTCAGTATTTCGCCCGATAAAATAGTAATATGCACCTTTCCCAGGTTTCAAAATATCGATTTCTGGAGCATTTAAAGACCATTTCACACAACGCAATTAAAATTAAGTGAAATGCAATTTTGGAATTTTTTTAAATTAGACCATTCTTATTTCCCCGAAATTTTATTGCTTGAAAGCCCCCAAAATTTCAGTAATTTCTCTTGTGCAATGGGAAAGGGGACTAAGAGAAAAAGGGTGAAGTTGAGATTGAGATCGTTGAATACTCTTTGCATTGCAACACCACTTAAAGTTATTAAATTCTGTTAAAAGTATTTAAAAGTAGTCTGAAAAATGTCTTTAGCAATTTTCATGTAATATTTAATTTTCACAAATTCAAAAATTACTTGACAAGATAAAAGGAATGCATATAAAGCGAATTTATTCTTGTTCTATTACCTGATTCTTTCAAATCGACTGGCTAATTCACACTCACTCGTCTCACTGAAGAATGTATAAATGCTGATCTAACCTTGGAGCGAAAGTCAAATAATTGCTTCACTTGTTTGGCAAAATAATTCAAAAAGCTAATCTGTAAGTACAAAGTACTGCTCTGACAAATAGGTTTATTTTTCCGTTGAAATTCGTCCTACTTATATTATATTGCAGTTTTCAAAATAAAAATTCCGTTATTTACAGTCGGGATTGTCCCGTTTGTAGTGTGAAAGTGTTTAGATGTCGAAGTATAAAATCTATTTTTGCCCTGAAAGCTTCTAAAATTATAGAAACTGAAATAAATTGCAATGGAAATAACTGAAAACAGGTTTTGCATAATTTGTCGAAAAAGTAACGATCTAATTAATGTACCACTGGCACCAGTCAATAACAAATTTTTATTTGACGCTTGTCTGAAAATATTTGAAATCGAAGAAGAGACCTATAATCCGAATTAAAAATGGAAATGGGATGCAAAATTGGATTTGCCATACTTCTGTACAAATTGTGGCAAGAAAATTGAGATTTTGTCAAAATATAAAGAAGATTTAAATGCAATTATGGCAGTTAAAAGGAAAATCAAAAATACAATTTGGAACTTCAAATTAGAAATACTAAAATCAACAGCGACTAACAAATTGAATTGTTTAAAACGACTTCGTTCTCTCCGTAGGACACCTACATTGACTGATGCGAAAGACTACTTTAGAAGTGTTGCAGTACAGGGTGACTACACTTTCAATTATCTATACCTTTAATTAGAACTTTATTTTACTTTTAAATTTTACTTTCTTTTTTAGATTGGAATCCAACGGTTTTTATATCGAGTTCTGATCAATATGCCATGGCAGTAATCAATTTAGCAAGTGACGAACGGCTGACTGTAACCGCAGAGGAATGGGGCCAAAGTATAAAAGGTTTAATTCATTTTAATTTATTTATTGAATTAATTATTTTAAATTCATGAAATGCTACATTTATTTATATTTTGCAGAAGTAGGGAATAAATTCCAGTGTAAACTGTGCTCTGTGGTTATAAGAGTGAAGGGGAATACAATTCGCCACAGTAATAATATCCATAAGAAAATAAGACGCTTTCAATGTTCGTATTGCTCGTTGAAGTTTTATGACAGGTCAGGTTGTTTGAAGCACCTGAAGGTCGATCACGAAAATGAAGGTCACAGAGGCACACCACGAGGTTCTCCTAATCGTTCTCAGATAAGTTCTTCAGGGGAAGTTGGGAACTCTGTGCAGGACGAACTGAAATGCCTCTTGTGTCTTAAATCTTTGGAAGAAGTTGGATTGCCAGTCACGACTTCAGTTTTTGCGTCGCTTTGTTCAGCAATTGGGACCCCTCAGTTGGAAACGGTTCCCTGCCTGTTACAACTGGAAGAAATTCCCCTGATGTGCATATCCTGTCAATTGTCATTCTAGAACTGTGGAATTGCACGACTTACTGCAAAGACTGAAAATCAACCAAAGTGACCGCATTGTTCACGAAATGACGCTAAAAATGAAGATTATTATATTACTCTCCATGTCCACAAATAAACAAAGTACTGATGACTTGAGACTGACGTCAGATTTAGTGACTGCTACTGATAAATCTGAATATTTCAGAAAGTTGATGGTACAAGGTACTAATGATTGCGATTTCAACAGTGTATAGTAACAGATAACAGATTTGCCCGTAGATCTAACATTTATCAATTTATTCTAACAGATTATACTCCCATTGTTGCCATTAAAAATTGTACACAAGTGTAAGTGAATTTTTGAATAGGAAAAAACTTTAAAATTGTAGTAATTCATACCGCATAGATTTCTGGCACAGATTTGAAACAATTATATGTATGTAGTATCTGTTGTTGCAGGACTTTCCAGAAGACTCCAAAGACAGATAAGAGGTCCCGTCGAATTCTGAATTATAGAACTCCGTCTCAAAATTCTGTGTTCAAATATTTGAATGAAGATGAAATTCTAAATTTAAATAGCGGTTTTGGGGATAAAGGGATTCCATTGAGCGCAGAAGAAATGGATTATTTCTTTAAACGTAAGATTTCCATTATAAATCTTTTAAATTCATATTTATTTTTGGTAAATCTCTACTTTAGTGATTTTTTAAGGTGACAATGGGAAATACACATGTCGGTTATGTAATGCACAACAATCAACATATATTGGCGCTGTACACCATTGCAACAAACTTCATAAAAATATTAAAAACTATCAGTGCAAATATTGTGAACAGCAGTTTTACAACAGATCTGATTGTGCCAGACATATTCTTCTCAGTCATAAGGAAGAAAGGACCGACGTTGCAGCTGAAATCCAAAAAAGAGTGGAACAAGAAGAAAGGTTGAACAATAATATTATTAGAATAAAAAAGTATAAAACTTTCGATAAAACCATGCTTTTTCCTTAATTCACTTTGGTATAATTTTATGTAGATGTCAAAGTAAATCTAAGGATGGAGTAGCAGAATTAAACTGCCCTAATTGGGATAACAAATTCTTAATGGAATGTATTCGAAGTATGTAATTTCTTTTAAATTATTGTCCCCTATTATTAATAAATATTAGACAGTTTGCGTTATGTATTCGAAAAACTAATTTTGGCGTTTCTTTGAGTGTCTCTAGAAGAAGGGAAGGAAAAGTACGCCTGTACGTTATGTCCAATGGTGGGGAAACACAGGCAATCAGTGCGAACTCATTTAAGGATAGTGCACTTTGGGAATTTTCGATTTAAATGTGAATTCTGCCATTACAAGCACCTCCACAGATTTCAAGTAGCCAGTCATGTTCGAAAAAGCCATCCAGAAAAATTGTTCAATTATTCGCCACCAATGAAGCCTCCTAGAAAAAGGATCAGACCTGAACCTCCTTCGCTTTTAAAGGGGATCGTTAAATTACAAGTCAAGGAGTACCCGAAAGTAGAAGATCATTTCTCAGGTATATAGTTTTGGGTTAAATTTGAATCGTCATCTGACTGCTCCTCTATGTAATTTGTAAATGCTACATACCTTTTTTCTGAATTTACAAAATTTGCTTTCCAATTTTAAAAAATTGATTTAAAGCTCGTTAAATTTTGATATCTTTATTTGTTGGATAATAAACAATGCGGATTTAATATTTCAGCTAGTGGTTCGGATTTTACGTGCTCATTTTGCGGAAGAAATTTTCCTTTACGTCTTCATGTGATACAGCAGGGGGTACAGTTGGGTAGTGGTCTCGGCCACTAATAATCCCAGACAGGTCCCAGGTTCAATTCCTGGGAGCCCCTAGGTAAACAAGATGGTAAAGTCGCTTATGAGGGTCTGGTCTTGAAACTCTAATATGCCTTACTGTCGAACTACCTTGTAGATGTTGGTATGTGTCATCGGCTCTGTGTGTGGAAGAAGGCGATTCCTAAGTCCTATATTCCCAGTACGGATGATACGGCAGGCAGCGGGAAGAGGGAGTACACTGTGCTACGGGCACTTCACATGTACTCTCTCAACTTCGAGCTTCGGTTGGGATTGAGGTTTGTGGAGGCACTGCACAGTGTTTATCTCACTCGACTCCTGTCTGCAAATACTCACTATACAGAAAAGTTGTGTTCTAGTGGAGTTGGCAATGAGCCCGTCTACGTGGCCTGAGCCCGGATCACCTTCTTCCAATAAGAATGGTGTTCCCCACTTATAACATACATACATACATGTGATACAGCACGTAGAGCGTGTTCATTTCGGAGTTAGGCATTATCAATGTGCCACTTGTGGAATGAAATGCTATTCACTGGCTGGCTGTCGAAAACACATCAAGGAGAAGTACTTAAATAACCTACAAGGATTAAACAGTGAAATCCACAACTCTGTAGGAATCGACCATGAGGAAGAGCAATATTTCACTCCTGAACTAGAAAAAACCCTTCCAGAAAGGACGATATCAAAGTTCTCGAAAAAATTCTATGTTATAGCCCGTCGAAAATAAGGGTTAGTTTATGTAGGTGTCCCTATACCTAAAATGCATCCCTGATTTTATGGGGGTCAAAAACGAAAAATATTCCCTATGTTCACCATGTTAGGTTTTTTTCGCGCGGACCTCATTTTGGGGAATTTGGCCGAGGATTTCGCGACATCTAAATGTTGGAAAAGGTAAAGGGATACCTTGGGCAGTTTTTGAGAAAAAATTGGCTGCGGTGTATTTTTCTTCGATTTTTAATTATCTTTCAAACAAATGGCAAAAATCGGCACTTTTTAGCAGAAAAGATGAATATGTGGCCCTTCCCTTTAGGCATTTGTGGTCTTCAGATGAAGTCATAAAGGTAATTCATATTTGCTATATTTTAAAATGGCTTGCCAGAGTACAGACAGTACAGAGCATATGGAAATGTAGAATTGGAAAAATATACATCATTTCTTTACATATATCGCGCGCGCGCAAAAGCATAATCCCTAATCACATTAGATTCAACTAAAAATCCGCACTTTACGGACTTTGCATTCACGCGGCAATCAGATCCATTAATAGCTTAAAAGGTGATACTATTGTATGGAATTACTACTGCCCATAACCGCGCGCGCGCCTGAAAACGACATACCTAAAAAAACGTGAAAGTCAGAATTTAGTAACCTCGGCAGACCGCAAACTCGAGAAATACCGTTTTTCAAATGTTTTTGACCTTAACCGTTTCTAAGCGCGCGCGCTACCTCCACTAATTTTTGTACTACACATTACCAACATTGAACGGTATTTCTCGAGTTTGTAGTCACATGACATCATTAACTTCTAACATTATATTTGTTTAAAGCGTGTTGTTTCAAAGCGCGCGAGTGCGCTACCACCACTGATGATATTACATATTTTTATACCGAATAATATTTTTCGAGTTTGTGGTCACGTGACATCACTAAATTCTCTATGCTTCTCTAAAGCCATGCTTCTCTAAAGTGTGCATTTTCTAAGAGCGCACGCGCGCCACATTCAATGACTACTCATATTTTTTATACCGAACGCTTTTTTCGAGTTTATAGTCACGTACGAACTTTAAATTCTGACTTTCACGTTTTTTTAGGTATGTCGTTTTCAGGCGCGCGCGCGGTTATGGGCAGTAGTAATTCTTTACAATAGTATCACCTTTTAAGCTATTAATGGATCTGATTGCCGCGTGAATGCAAAGTCCGTAAAGTGCGGATTTTTAGTTGAATCTAATGTGATTAGGGATTATGCTTTTGCGCGCGCGCGATATATGTAAAGAAATGATGTATATTTTTCCAATTCTACATTTCCATATGCTCTGTACTGTCTGTACTCTGGCAAGCCATTTTAAAATATAGCAAATATGAATTACCTTTATGACTTCATCTGAAGACCACAAATGCCTAAAGGGAAGGGCCACATATTCATCTTTTCTGCTAAAAAGTGCCGATTTTTGCCATTTGTTTGAAAGATAATTAAAAATCGAAGAAAAATACACCGCAGCCAATTTTTTCTCAAAAACTGCCCAAGGTATCCCTTTACCTTTTCCAACATTTAGATGTCGCGAAATCCTCGGCCAAATTCCCCAAAATGAGGTCCGCGCGAAAAAAACCTAACATGGTGAACATAGGGAATATTTTTCGTTTTTGACCCCCATAAAATCAGGGATGCATTTTAGGTATAGGGACACCTACATAAACTAACCCTTATTTTCGACGGGCTATAACATAGAATTTTTTCGAGAACTTTGATATCGTCAGAGGAAATCATCCACGGAGAAAGTAATACAGCCCTTGATCCCGAACGTTTTCTTAAGAATGACCAAAAAGAATACGATTTTGAAAATAGAGAAGTGATTCCGATGAGGATCCCAATGAAAGGAGAATTGGAAATTGATGAAATGCCCTGTGAGGAGATTGACAAAGATCTACTGCAGATGGAGGATCGAATAAAAACCGATCACGTCAGTTTGATTAAATGTTCCGAATTCCTCGACCATAATGAGGAACCTCAATCTGATCCAACTTATTTTCACACAAAAACGGAAGAAGAAGAGGAAATCGAAGAAATATATTCGAACAATTCAAACGAAACTGAAGAAAAGTACGATGGAGTATCTAAATAGGGTTATTAATTTAAAAATCGATTTTCCGACTTGAATAATAATTAAATCTGGTTCTACGTTATTCAATGTTTTCCCAGTAATAACTAAATTGTAATACAGGTTAGCCTGTGAAAAGGTGCGTGTAAACAAAGCGGAAATCTACAATCTAATTAAACCTGGAGAAATAATCGAGTTGCCCAAAAATCCGAATTTAAGGAAGCACTTGGAACAAGGGGGCAAAAGTAAGAATGATTTCAAAATTTCAGGTTTGTCAGTTTTAAATCTTTTGCCTTAATTTTTGCCTCTGTATAATTTTTTAGAGTTGGCGAACGGATATAAATGTCTGAAGTGCCACAAAGTGTTGAAAAGTTGGAATTGCTTCAGACAGCATTGGAGGGTGTTCCACGACCACCTCGGAGGATTTCAGTGTAGCGTCTGCCGGCAACGCTACAACGGCAGGTGGAATTGTGCGGTTCATTTTATTACAAAACACACCACGCGAAACCCGTTTGTTTGTCCTGTGTGCGAAAGAACCTTCACATGCAAACTGACCATGGAGAAGCACATTCGAAGTCACACTGGAGAAAGGCCCTTTGCCTGCACCGACTGCACCTTGAGATTTACTAACGAGAAAACTCTAAAGAAACATTATGAAAATGTGCACCCCATTATCGTAGGTAGCTAATTATAGCATTACAGAATTCGCGGATACAAAAATAGCTCCAGAAAGGAAAATTAGATATCGGATGCCTATTTAGTGGTCCCTAAAATATTTTAAAATGTCCCTAATAATTTAATGGGTCAATTTAGGAACTTTTTAAAGTACTTTAGGGACCTTTTAAATTATTTTAAGTACCCATTAAATGTATTCCTTAGATATCCAAGTAGATGAAAAAATGTGCGCATTTTCGATTTTCATGTCAAAGTTCAAGCTGTGAAATTCCTGTGGAGGTATCTTTTCTTTGAAGGTAAAGAATAACCTCATCGGCATTCGCAAAATAAACACTTGAACAACAAAATATCCTTTACTTTTCGACAATTGAACTTCTAATGATGGAAAGTATTTTATAATTATTTTCAAATTATTTCCCGGAATTCCTCATTATTTTCTTGTCCAGAGGAGGTAGAACTTCAGCTGTAATGTAAGTTTCCTAGTTGCAAGTTGCAAAAATATTCAACATAAAAGAGAGAGACGTTACGAAAGAAAAGAAAAATATTTAAATATAAAAACACCTGTCACAAGTATTCTTTAATATATTTATTTAATTTTTGAAGCTTTGAAATTTTTATTCATAAATCAGAAGTGCCCGTCTGCAGGGAACATACATTTAGTCCCTAGAAAACACTGAAAATTTCTACAAAATATATTTAAGAAATCGTGAGTCATGACTAGACTCATTAAACGAAAATTCCCATTAAATACATTACAAATAGTCTTTTAAGGCTAGTATTTAAGTTAAAACAATAGTAATAACACCTATAGTAGTATTCATATAGTTTTGCGGGTATACATAACCATTTACATGCCACAAATGACTTATAATAAGAATATATGTGACATGAATAAAATATTGTAAACGCATATAACTAAACATAAAACGAATAAATCGTAAAATCACAATTTATTTAATTAATCATCTTTGGGAATAATTATTACGTCGTATTGTAGCAGAGACGTTTTGATACACATTTATTAGCTGTAGGGAAGGAAATCCTCTTAAGTTACAATTGGTGGAACCATTGTTGTAACTCAATGTTGTCCCAAGCAGATTTTAGCTATCATTAATTTACAACAAAATTTAACTCAAGGTATGCATGACATAATATTATCTCTGAACATAAAATGGATGCAATTGCGATAAATAAATGCAAAGATGAGCATAAAATAGAACATTTATTGCAATTTTTTTCTAATCAGCAATTCCAGTAATGTATGTAAGACCTATATGCTTTGAGAATTTCTCAAAACATATACTGTGTAATAGAAGTAGCAATTCCAAAAACAGCATGGTTTTACCATTCATTGCAAAGTACTAAGGTTTGAACATATACACCTAAAGATGTACAGGGAGGGTCATCACAAACGACTTTCCAGGAGACTGCAAAGACAGATAAGAGGTCCCTGGTAATATTTTAGAAGAATATGATTTTGAAAACGGGGAACTCACAATGAATGAAGAGATTGAAATTAAGGACGAAATTGGTGAAGAACGACTTCTGATGGAGAACGAAATGGAACCCGATGGCGTCACTCCCAGGGGAAATAAATGTTCAGAAATTATCAACCAAAATGAGGAATCTCAACCTTCATTTTGTGAAACTAATATTTACTCGAAAACAGCAAATGAAGAGAAAGAAAAAATAAATCCGAATAATTCAACCGAAAAATCATTAGAGTAAATTTGAATATTTTACGGACAGTTTTACTATTGTATTGTACACTGTGTAAATAAACTATAAAGTGGCCCCCTGTACCGGAAGAACTGGAGATAGTACAACAAAACTGTTTACACCATTCGAAAGCCAGTTCAAAGTTACGTTGAAATCCAAGTTTTTATTAAAATCGGTTGAAGATAAGTGGGTCAAATAATTCGGTGATATTTTCGGTGATTAATTATATTTTGAAAGATTAACTACAGAAATCCAGTATTATATCTTTTATATATTCTAGATCTAGTGTTCTCGTATATACGACTTTTATAGTGTTCGCATTCCTGAAATCGCTTGCAATTGAATAAAGTTTAGCCTTGTAGAATACTTGCACATATTTTATTGAGCTACAGAATGATTTTGATGTCATTTTTCTTTCATTTGTTGTAATAATACCTGTCCAACTTTTTTCGAAGGTCGACGGTGCTACAAGCATTGAAAAATCACAAACTTTTGGCTAATAAAGGCATCTCTAAAGTGAAACGAAGAAACAAATTCACGCTCATTCGTCTCACTAATGTATTGTCAAGACCCGTTAGGAGCCGGGCTTGAGAGTGTGACTCAACTGGCCAAAGGTCAGTTGAACTCATTTCTCCCTTTTACAGGTTTACTCGTTTAAGCCATAAAATGTAACTGCAACGAGTCACTCTTTGCAGCTGCAGAAAATAAAACAAAGCAAGAGTAATTAAAACTCGAGACAAAGTCGGTGAGACAAAGTCTTGAGCTAAGGAAAGGCATAAAAATGAGTCAGGCATGTCGAATCAGCAGAAGTCCAGGGACAGAGTTCTCATGGCTCTGCTTATTCGACATAACTCCAGATTCTTGGATGTAAATAAGTATAGCAGTACGGTAGCGGATATATTGTAATAGGCATAGATGACTAATAACCAATAAGCTTAAGTGTCATAAAGTATCGCTTTGAAAACTTGTAAGAAAATAAGAAGATTCATTCGGTTGGCAATGATTGGAGTGGAAAGACCAAATAAAGCAAACCATTTTTGTACTGAGATTAAAAATCAACTCTTCAAGTTCATTTCCCCGAAACCCGGGTAGCATAACATCATACCCGCTAGGCCCAAGTTAGGTCAATTCAGGAACATTTCATGGCGCAGCCTGCAGGATGTCCTTAGGGTCCTGCCGGTTGTAGGATCCAAAGATAGGGCATTTCGAACAATTAAAATAATTGAAGAACCAAAAAGTTAAAGTGAAGAAGAGAACTGAGTGAAACGGCGAAATAATAGACTGTGCTGGAAAGGAGTGGAAGTGAACAGTGGGACGGTTTGGACTAGTGTTGTGTGAGCGGAAGAGAAGCGAAACTGAAAGGAACTGAGGTGAAGTGAACGATACCGAGAACGAAGGAATGGAAGCGAAGTGAACAACTCGGGAAATACAAGCGGGTCAAATACTCCAAAACTGTAAGGTTGATTTCACATAATAATTACAGGTGCATAGTACTATTTGCAAGCAGAAGGAGAGACTCGGAAATAAAAAGCCGTGACGTAAGATTCTTAGTTCGCATCCTAGAAATAAAACGCGAAAATAAATCAACCATCATTTAAAATTGAGGAACTAGCCGCAAACTGTTAAAAAGGGCGATTTAGAAATTTTATCGGCCACGCCACGTGCGTTACTGACATCGACTATTGAAAATTCGAAACACTTAGAAAATTCTGAACAAAAATCCCTTAACCGTCGCAGGACACCCCCCGTCTAACATAATAGTGCATTGTAGCTACGTGAGCTGTACGTTCCCTACCAACTACTGCGTATTAAATTCCCGAAACTACTCACTCATACAAAGACAACACTTACGAATTAAGAATTTCACTAAGACCAACAAAACACCGTCCCGTTCACACTCCAAAGTCAAGGCTAACTACGAATCAGAAATTTTATCGGCCACGCCACACTATCTACTAACAACGATAAACCAAAATTCCAAACACTTAGAAAAATTTATTCAAATTGATCTCACTTGTCCCCAGCCCCCACTCCACGAACAGTTGAAAATCCGAACAGCAAGTGCCCTGGCCACGTCCAGGCACGTCACGTACATCAGATACACCAAATTCAGAAAACTTGCAGAAATCAGGAAACGGCAACTATCAAATTACCCGTCCTACGGACGGGACACTTCGTGATCAGCACCACCCATCAACACCAAAGTACCCCCTGTTCAAGCACAAATAATTGAAGTAGCTTTGAGCCACACTAGTAGTAGGCCCGTCTTACGAACGGGCGCAAAAGGAAAAATATCCCCAGTAACGAGTACGCCTACGCCAACCGAATCGAAGATCTCCAAGCAGTTTAGAAAGTCGAAAAGCTTATAATGACAGCACAAAATAAAAACAATTAAAACGAAAACATCACGCATGTTCCCCGGAAAACTAGAAATAGCCCGCCCCCGGGGATTCGCAACGTTTGCCGCTTACGTCAGAGAAAAAGAACAAAAGAAATTTCAGTGCCCGATATCGGAATTCTACATCTGTACCCTCTGGTTTAAGTTACCGCATAGGTCGAGGCAGCTGTGGGCTCGAGCAGAGGCCCAACAAGACAACAATAAATAACAGTTAGTGATTGATAAGTGAGTGCCATACGCTTCTATCCCTCGATTAAAGTTGGGTATAAAATCGACCAATGAACGACACCACCCGAACTGTAAATAGAACGCCCGACAGCCCTACAGTAGGCTATAAAATCTGCCAGACTTTCGGGAAAGATTGCCCTTCGTGCCACGAGTACAAACAACTAGCCGTGAAAATTTTACGACTACCCTATGGGCTCGATCGCTTCCTAGTAGAAGGGAATTCCGTAAGGGTAACAACAGTTGGCGGTATTCGGGTCGGAGGCTGTTCGGTGAAACCCAAAAAAGTTATAAGAGTTATAATCACGCGCTTAGGACATGACAGACAACAGTGAGTTTTTAAGAGTTTTACGATTAACCACAAATGCAATTATCCCGCACAGAGCAACCGCCGGAGCCATTGGTTACGATCTCTATTCCATAGAGAACATTGTGATTTCACCGGGACAAACCGCTTCCGCCCGAACGGGAATAGCCGCTACCCCCCCTCCGGGATCTTATATCCGTATAGCAGGGCGGTCGGGCCTGTCACTCTTCAACAATCTCATCGTCGGAGGAGGCGTCGTGGACCCGGACTACACAGGAGAACTAAGAGTTCTCCTTCACAACGTCGGAGGAAGGGCTGTACTGATTGGAAAACAGCAGAAGATTGCCCAGATTATCCTGGAGAAATACCAGACCGCTGACCTCCTTGAAGTCCCAGAGTTGCAAATAACCATCAGAGGAGCCGCAGGGTTCGGATCCACCGGACAATAACCAACCGACGACCTAATCACGGTACTATTTAGTACATTCATAATAGCTACATAGCAGTTTAAGTTAAGAACGTACGAATTACGTAAGTCAGCATAGCCAAGTATCTCTAATATTATGTGGGTAAAGATATTCCTTCTTTGGATTACTATAAGTCTTTTAATGGTTAAGGCCTTTGGACCACAACACGGTCTCGCTATAGTAATCTATTGTCTGCTTACGCTCCTCTCGTACGTTTTGTTTTTAAGCCTCACTGCGATTCTGATAATTTGCTTTCGCCTGCGCCTAATCGCGCAATGAGCGAGACCCCCGCTCGTAGAACCACACGAGCTACAAAACTCCCAGTTAGCACGCCGAAACTGCCCTCGGCAAATATAACAAAAAGAAAGAAAAACCCCCAACCGGGCAAAATGGGCACCCGAGGGCGACCAACCGGCCAAGAGGTCGTGCCGCCCTCAGAGACCCCAGGGCTCCCCTCAGTACTAGAGGAGAATGGAGCACCCCTTTTTACCATGGGTACCCGACCGTTAGCAACCACCTCCACGGAAAGGCTAGCGGATCTGCAAGCCCAAGGTCCTAGTAACGCTCTTGCAGCCCCCGCTCGAGAAGCGTCCGTCGCGAGTGTAGAGACACGAGTAGAGGAGACGCTGGCACGACTACCTGCCGGCACAATGGCCCGCAAAACACTATTCGTTCCTGATCGGGAGGAACGAAGCTCAGGTTCCGACGACAATGAGGGCGCCGGAGACAGCGGAGCCATGGACGATCTCATACGATTTGGAGTATTTTCGTCAGGCGTCAATTTAAGGGACGCGCTCGAAACTTCCTCCGACCGAGAGTCGGATGAATCTCGGGCGGCCGGTCAGACGGCAGGGCAGAATGAAATTAATCAGGAAAGGGCTAGGAGAGCAGAGGAATTTGAGGCTACCATGAGAGAAGTCAGGGCCCTAAAGGCCTCCCTAGAAAACGCCAACAGGGATATTACAGTAGAGAGACAAAAGCTGGGAGTACTCATAGGAAGAATGCAGATGCCGCCCCCGAGGCAAAACGTCCCTTTAAGGACAAATCCCGTAAGAACCTTAGGGGCCCCCCAAAGAATCGTGAACATGAACGTTAGGAGGCAACCTAGGCCCCTTGAGGAGGCCGGTACCTCAATCCCGGCCCCGCGGGAACAAGCCGAAGTGGTCGGCCCCCCGATATCAGGATTTAATGCATATAGGGAACAGGAGCGCGCGCATACACCAGAGAGCGTTGTCGGCCGGGCGTACGGGTCCCGCTATCGGCCTCCAACAGAGGACGACTTCGAGCGCCGCCCACAGCCGGGCTATTACGGCATGCCAATGCACACCATCCTGATGCCAAGTATTCAGACCATGTACACCGGAGAGGACAGGGAACCGGGGAAGGCCAACGAATTCATAATGAAATACGAGAGTATGACGTCCGCCATGACCGGAGGTGAGAAGGTCCGACACTTCCACGGTGCACTGTCATCCGCCGCCTCACATTGGTTCTTGGGATTCAAATCGAAACTCAACCGCAAGATAGCCTGGGACGAGGACGGGGTACAATGCAACCGCTTTGATTTGCTAACCTGGCCAGAGCTAAAACACGCTTTTCTCAAAGAGTTTGATCTAGACAGCCCTGCCGCCTTTGTCGCTATGGAGATGAGCCCCAACGAAACCGCCTCTACCTTCCTACTGCGGGTAGAGACACATCACAACGCCGCTGGATGCCCGTTTGACGACAAATTGCTTGCCGCTGCGATCGCTAATAAACTAACTGATTATTATAAGCGCGAGCTTAAAGGCGCCCAGTATGATAGCGTAACCAGCTTAAAGAGAAAGCTAGCCGCCATAGACCGATTTAGGAGCGAATCCCTACGCCGAACAGCCCTCCAAAGGGAGGAAAAAGCGAAAAGAGTGCACGCCATCCATGATAGAGATTCCGGGGAACCACCTGCGAAAATCGCAGCAATAATTCGGGAGGAAATTCAAAAGGTTTTCAAACAGAGCAGTGGTAACGGAAGCCGCCCAATTCCCCAGCAAAGTAATCGGAGTAAGTGGAGGCAGGAGCAGGAGCAATTGAAGCGCGCCCCTAGGGGCAACTATAATTCAGGGTACTCCCAGGGACAAAGCCGAGGCAATATGGGAGGTGGCCCACGGCGTGATGGTCAAAGGGAGACGAGAAGGTGCCATCATTGCGACAGGGTCGGCCATCTTAAATACCAGTGTTATAAGCTCCACGGGAGACCCGGCGAACGTAGCGAGAGGCCCCCTAGGGAGAATTCCAAAGGAACCCGACGAGTAGAGAACAAAGCAATACTCCCTCCGCAGGAGGGAAACCAACAGACCCAGTGATCCTCGGGGAAGATCATTGCGGTGAACTAACCCCCACAGGTCGGGTATTTGTTGTCAAATTAGAAGGCAGTGGGAAGCAACTGTATTGTAATATAAAGTTGAACGGTGTAGATATGGAAGCTATGGTCGATACTGGTGCGTGTGTCAGCCTCATACATAGTGCATTAGTACCCTTCGGTACAAGGTTGAAAAGCGCCCCGATGCGTTTAAAGAGCGCTACGGACGATCCACTTATTATCAAAGGAAAAGCAAAGTTCACTGTAAATATTGGTAACGTAACTGTTAAGGAATATTTCAATGTGGTTGAAAATGTCCCTCAGGGGCTAATCATAATTGGATACGATCTCTGTCGGAAGTACAGTTGTCTGATAGACTGCGAGACGGAAACTGCAATTTTCAGAACCGATAGGGTAAAGGGGAGTAAAGCACCCTTAGGGGTGGATAACATACTAGCTATATTGCTCTGGGCAAACGAACATAACATAACGTCCTCACTCCTAGGTGCTTTTTCAAGCATGGTTACTGGAGGAGGAATCGCTAATAATGAATCTGCCAGTATTCCAAATGTTCTGACAAACCCGGCGATTCCGGAGGGTAGTGTAAATAATGTAAATACCTTACTTCAAGGTGTTCTCCCGAGCACGGTTACTGAAGGAGGAAATGTAAATACCTCACTTCAAGGTGCTCTCCCGAGCACGGTTACTGAAGGAGGAAATGTAAATACCTCACTTCAAGGTGCTCTCCCGAGCACGGTTACTGAAGGAGGAAATGTAAATACCTCACTCCCAGGTGCTCTTCCAAGCACGGTTACTGGAGGAGGATGTGCAAAAATCTCGCCCTCGGGTACATTTCCAAGTACCGCGCAGGGAGGAGAAGTTGCAAGAGTGGACCGCTGCCCTAGGGATCAAGCCCCCATAATGGGTACGTCGCACTACGTTGGTTCCATAAGGTCACCCGTAAACAGTAGGCGTGCTGTAAACAAGGGAGACTATAAGACCTTCGACCCAGCCACATGCTCAAATGGCGGGTGGGAAGGCGGAAAAGCTCCACGTGATGACGCATGCAAAAGCGCCAAACAGAGTGCGAAGCGGCTAAAGACCTCGGTCCAAAGTACATGTTTAAGAGACGAAAGTTCCGGAGGCGCGACAGAAACGGGAGATGGTGCATGCAAACGCACCAGCCAGACCGATTTCGAAAGGGGCTCGGAAACTCGTTCGCTGGCAAGTAGATTGAGAAGTCTGGCCAACTACTCAGTTGAAATGCCAAGTGTCGGGAATCCAGAGCTACCGTCAGAGAATGATCACTCTGACCCTCGGAGGTTGTCCACAGAAAGTAAAGCGCATGGAATAAGGGAACCAACGGTGGTCGACCACAACTCCCGGAGGTGGCCGCAAAAGCCAACTGGAAGGGAGGATTTGAGGAATAAGAAGCAATCCAACTGTGTCGAGCCGGTGGAGCACGACATCAGTAGTGGGATTGACGGGAATAAATGTGGGATAAAGAGATGTTGCGATTGGGATGATTGCCCGTGGGGCGCCGACAATAAAAAGATCAAGGAATTGTATATAGCAGAAATGCAAAGCGGTATAGTGTCAGATCCGCCAGTCTCATGCGAGAATAGCCCAGAGGTCGAAAGTTGTGAGGGTGAGAATGAACACCAGAGCAAGAACGCGTGTATTAAAATCAGAGAGGCAGTAACGCTACCTCCCAACTCAGTGAGCATCGTTCCGATAAGGGTTGACGGTGTCACAAAAGGAGGCACAAATAATTTACTGAGGGTTTATACCCGTATCACTAGAAAGCATGGAATTCATATAATGAGCCATCTCCTGCATCGGAAAGCTAGCGCGATCATGATTCATAATTTAACTAGTGAGCGGGTACGACTGAGGAAAGGTCTCGGAATAGGTCATCTCGAAAAGTTAACAGAGGTCGAAATTCCAGAAGGCAGTGTTAATAACATATTCGCTATGACAAAAGAGAACTTTGACGAAAGTCAGTTTGACGTTAATCCAGACGCTCCGGAGGAAGACAGAAAAGAAACGCTGCGAATCATCAAGGAATTCATTGATAGGTTTGCGTTTAGCACCACTGAGCTAGGATGTACGTCCACGGTAACGCATAGCATTGATACGGGTGATAATCCGCCCGTCAGAGAGAAATATCGGCCACGGTATTCCCGTGCCGAAAAAGAAATAATCGCCAAACAGGTGGCGGAAATGTTAGCGTGCGGAGTAATAGAGAAGGCATTCTCCCCCTGGAGCGCGAACGTCGTTTTGGCACCAAAGAAAGACGGAACCTTGCGTTTTTGTGTCGATTTTAGACGCATCAACAAAATCACAGTTTTCCAGAGCTATCCCATCCCCCGGATAGATGAGGTTATAGAGTCTATAGCCGGCAGTTCCTCTTTCACCCCCCTCGATGCAGTTGCGGGGTTCTGGCAAATAATGATGAACGTTAAAGACGGCTCACACCTGAAAACCGGCTTCATTACAGAAGACGGCCATTACGTTTTCAAGCGTTTACCATTCGGTTTGTCTGGTTCACCCATGACCTTTGCCCTTCTTGTAGACACCATGTTCTCGGATATGAGGTCGAAGGTGGCCTACTATTTCGATGATCTCACGGTGCACGGAAAGACACACAAAGAGAATAACGAGAGGTTAATAATAGTTCTCCAAAGGCTTAGGGAACATAACGTGAAACTAAAAGCACAGAAGTGTCAGTTTCTGTACACAGAAATCGAGATGTTAGGCTTCGTTGCCAACGGTGAAGGGATTAGACCCAGCCCCACACGGGTGGAGAGCCTGATGAATATGCCAATTCCCAATACCCAAAAGAAGCTTCGTTCATTCTTAGGAATGGTAAACTTCTACAGAAAATTCGTCCCCAAGTTAGCTTTCGTCGCGAAGCCCCTCTACGACGTCTTGAAAAAGGACGATAAAATCCCGCAATGGGACAATTCCATGCAACAAGCCTTCGATGAGCTCAAGAGCCTGCTAGGGAAAGCTACGCTTTTAAGGCATTTCTCGGATACCCTCCCAGTAGAAATCCACACCGACGCTTGCTCCTACGCAGTAGCCGGAGTGTTACTGCATGTCGAGCTCGTACCCACCAAATCAGGTAGGATGAAAAGGAAGGAGATCCCAGTTCACTACATAAGCCGAACACTGACAGGCAACGAGCTGAAGTGGTCTATCCCCGAGAAAGAAGCCCTCGCACTAATGTTTTCCTTGGATTGCTTCCGCCAGTACATCGCACTGCGACCCTTCATAATTCGGACAGATCATATTGCACTTACCTATCTCCAGAATTTGAAGGATCCCGTAAAGACAAGGATCGGACGATGGGCGCTCAAGCTCCAAGAATTCCAATGTGAAATAATTCATCGAGCTGGGAAGCTGAACGCAACTCCGGACGCATTAAGCAGGAACCCCTTCGAGAAGCCCCTAGAAACGAAACATGTCACCGAACTCAATACGTTCTCCGTCCTACCCGCCGACGCGCGGGCCAAATACATCGCCAAGATAAACTCATTATCTGAGAAACTGGAAACAGGAACACCCGTCTCCGAAGAGGAATGTAGGCTTAATAAGGAGGACGCTTTGGTCTGCGTTTCTGAAATAGGAATAAACTTTAGTCAATTCCAGCTGTTGGATGAGTTCTGTAGGAAAATAATTGAAGGCGAAAAGTCGTATCCAAATTTCGAGTTTGAAGATTCCCTCCTATGGTACGTTAGGGACGGTCCCCCCAAACTCGTCGTCCCTCTGGCGCTCCGAGGCGTCATTCTTGAACTTTACCACGCTTCAAAGTTCGCCGGCCATTTCGGGCATCATAAAACCCTTGCCAGGTTAAGGCAACGGTTCTACTGGCCCGGAATGACGGCCCAGGCAAAGGATTACATAGACAAATGCCTCAAGTGCCGATTGCACAAAGTACCGCTAAGGAAAAGGCATGGTTTATTGAAACCTATTGACCCGTTACAAGGAGGTCAAATTACCAAACCAGGAGAGTTCTGGGCGCTAGATCTACTAGGCCCATACCCCGCTACTGTAAATAATATGAGATACGTGGCAGTTGCCACTTGTATGGTTAGTAGGTACGTGGTTTGTGGGACATTGACCACAACCTCGGCCATGGAAGTTGCAGAATTCCTCATTGATCGAATCATACAGCACTTCGGAGCGTTTAAGCTTCTGCTGACGGATAACGCAACCTGTTTCCGTTCTCGGCTCATGGAATGTTTAGCAGAGCAGCTCCATTTCGAGCATAAGTTTTGTCACAGCTATGTACATAATATAATAGGAGCTGTGGAAAGAATGAATAAGACAATAGCAGAGGTCATTGGCAAGCAAATCGAGGACAAAGATAGGTTCTTAGACTGGATCAAGATACTCCCAACGTGCGTCATGGCTTACAACTCAGCCAAGCACGCTTCATTGTTAGAATCTCCGTCCTTTTTAATGCACCAGAGAGACATAGCCTATCCTGTCGATGTATTAATCGACTTGCCGACAAGGTCATTGCCAGCTGACGCGATATTGGCAAGGTATAAAACCAGCATGGAACAGGCAAGAGAGAACTTATTAGCTTCTCAGATTACCACCAAGAAACACTTCGACAAAAACAGAAGCGAATGCAGGTTACGAGTGGGAGACGAAGTGTTATACGAAGTTCCAACTAGACAAAAAGGGAAACCTGACAAGTTACAAAACCAATTAAGGGGACCCTATATCATTACACATAAATTAGGAGATTTAACCTACGTCATTCGTTTGATTGGTGACGAGAAAGCCAAATTCATAGTAACCAGTGCGAGACTATTACATTACTATCAAGACGGAAAAGTACTAGAATCAAATACGGAGATCGAGGACGCCCCACCAGCACAGCCGCACGAAGAAGAAGAAATCCCGACGATTCCGGACCGGTTGCAGAGCAGCGAGACTGAAATCCCCGGCCAGAAGGAAGCTCAAGCAGAAGAAGCAGCCGCCGAAGCAGAACCCGTAGGAGTCCGACGATCAGCTAGGATTCGGGAGAGAAAGTTGAAGTACGTCAATGTCATCCAGAAAGCTAACCCAGCTGACGGCCTTGGTGGCTTGTGGTTTCTTAACCATCCCGACAGTCACTAGCATCTACGTGAAAGGGAACGCCTTCCTGAGTGGTGATCCGGAAGCAACCCTAGAAAGTGTCAGAACGGACAATCAGCAAGCACGAGAGGAAGAACGGATAAGGCGTTTAAATGAAGAATTTGAGGAGTTATCCATAGAGTTTCGAAAGACCTACAAACCGTCCGTCACCGAAAGTTTGGAAGGAACACAGCACATGCCTAGCGAAGACATAGAAAGGATAACTACCGAGCCTACGAAGTTGAACATCACACCAACAACCCCTCCGAGCAATAAAAGGCCTTTGGATAAACTGAACAACGGAGCTAAGAAAATTTTAGATCCTCCGGCGTTTCTACCATTAATTTCCTTTGTCATTCTTCTAGCAGTTATCGTGTACTGCTGCGGTCCCACTACCACATCTTTAGTCGCTCTGTCGACAACAGCGGAGGCAATACCGATATTGGACCCTGACGTCCAAGTGGGTCCTAAGTCTATTTTTCCAGACGTAACCGACATTCCGTCAGATTTTTCATGGGGATATCTAATTACAACGCTAACCATCTCATTCTTTATCCTGTTAATCATCCTTTTTATCTGTTGTATCATTGCAAAGATGTGCAAGTAACCGCGAGTGCAAAAATAAAAATACCACTTCTTATTTCTAAATTCGTCAAGTTTGATTTGCCTCAGGCTATACCTACAACACATGGTAGTGTTCAGGTAATTAAATTCATTATAACCATAGGAATCCCTTCCAGATTCCCGGCTGCGCGCCGCAAATCGTTCGTAGTAGACACCAGGCCCTATACAGAATGCGATATCGTCCGTAGCCAAATTCAGAAATACAGTCATGAACAGGAAGGGTAACAGTAAGGATAGCCATACATTAGCCTGGTTCGTACTAGTAGCCCACGCAGCAGTCACTTCATTTGGAGACAAACCAGACAGCTCGGTCAAGAGTTTTCCCAAAGTTAGCAGCGGATATTTCAGCAAAGACCACAAAAGGTTACGCGTTAGCCGCACGTGAACGATTAAGGCCTGCTGGACGAGGTTCGTACCCCTCAAAAAGCATGCCCTTGAAGAAAGTCCACTGGTCTCATCATAGGTAATTTTTATGGATGAAAGCAAATCTTGTAACTTCTTGCTTTCACTTCTTGCAGTTTCACGGAACATTACTAGGATTAGTGTTACCGCTCCTATAGTAGCTGCCGACCCTCACTTCGAGTACGTTGAAGTTCACGGCCCAAACTCTGTTTTAAAGTGCCCGTGAAAGAACCCTATAATTCTAAACGTCGTTTTAATGTACAGGGAGCCCCGCTACGATAATGGCTTTTGTAAATTCAAGGCTAAGGGCCCTACTTGCGTTTTGGCTGTAAGGCAATACACGCCGACACAGTAAAAGTTCGAAACCCGATCTCGATGGTAACGAGGTTAGGGCATATAATGAAAGACCGCTGGACGGTAAGTCCATTGATGCTGATTGTTTCTTCACGAGGAGTTCTAACAATATCTCCACTTGTCTGACGAATTTAAGTTCGCGATAGGAATTCTGTTGCACCGACCCTCGCGGACTTGCACCTCAAAGCAGTCCATGTCAAACAGTAGAATTTCCCGGTTTCCCAGATGTTAATACTTGGACTTCGAAGCAGTCCACGTCTACTGAGCAATCTAACCCTTTCTCCTAATGCTCGCCTTCTATTGTACTTCAAAGCTGTCCACGTCTACTAATAAAATTACCTTTGTCGCCCGTTTTGAACCCAAACCTGGGGCAAACAGACCCTACAGCGTCTCCGATGGATCCCAATCCTTAGTGGTTCAGCGTACCCGCCAACTCGGCTCGAAAGGATCGGTAGTCCTGAACCGAAGCGACGGCAGACGATATCGGAATTACCGAGTAGTACCACGGTAGCCGGGAACCCTCAATTACCATTGTGAACAGAACCTGCCGTAGGATCAATTAACCTATTCACCGGACAGGTCCCTCGATCCCTTACAATGGCGTGTACAATTGCCATTGAATTCTGAGAGGCACGCAAGAGAGAGGTTGGCGAAAGCAGATTTAGGAAGTTGACTCACGGAGAACGTATGATTTGGGTATTCATGCTTTCTCTAACGGTCAACAGCTAAGTTAAGTCATGGGAGACCCCGAGGGCTCACTACTGCAGAGTGAGGCTTCGAGGCCTCCCCCAAAACTATATAAGTTAAGACGATTAACAGTTACGTAAGCATAAGGGGTAGAATTAAGGCCAAAAGAGGCCACGAAAGTAAGCAAGCACGCTAAAGCTGATATGAATCTTTACTTTTCATGTGCTGAGCAAACCATGTTGATGGACGAGGCAAGGGCCAGAGAAAGCAAAGGAGAAAGCTAGCGGCGTATGGACGTGCATTCAGTATAACACGCTAGAGGAAAGCTCTTGATACGGCGTCGGAGAAATCACGTCTTATCGTTTCAGTTCGTTTTTGGATTATAAAGTGCCCTTGTTCACCTTGTGAAAGTGTGTCAGTTATTATATTAAATTTAGTGTTTATCATGACGGTACTTCTTTTGCCGCTAATGCGAATTAAGTTAAAGAGGTGTATAGTATTAGCCATACTCGTAGCAATCTGTTTCCGAATGTCTTGTTTGATAACTCAATAAATTAGCTCAATATCGTAACGATTCAACTGTCCTGGACAAAGGTTTTTTACCCTTTTCCCCGAAGGTTTTTTACACCTTGTCTCTCACGTAATGAGCCACTATGGGGGACAGTTTAGGCTAGAAGGGGATTTTGAAATTGTCTAACGGTCATTAACTGGCCATGGTAGGATTATTTAAATGATTTCATGTGATAAGCCACCGAATGATCTTGGGTTCACTAACGTAAACTAATGTTACCTTTGTTAATACGCCAGCTGATAATGTGTTCAAGTTATCCTATGTGTGTGTGATGTTTCAAGTTCATGTGCGGGTTCCATTGTATAGTACTCTCGGCATACCGCCTTTCATATAAAAAGGATATAGTTCTAAGACGGTTAATATTAATTAAAGCCGCTGTAAATGTTGAAGCCCATGGTTCGAATCTAATAATTAATGTACATTATAGATCACTCAATTATAGATATAAGAGTTAGGACAATAGGGTATTAGCTTTTAAGAGTGGTGACATCAGCCTTGTAGAGTGACGCTCAAGACTCCGTCTCACGGGCGAGTCCCTTAATTTCCAAAATTCGCAATTCTTCCACCGCTGTGTTCGAATTTTAAGTTGAGGGAGTGTCAAGACCCGTTAGGAGCCGGGCTTGAGAGTGTGACTCAACTGGCCAAAGGTCAGTTGAACTCATTTCTCCCTTTTACAGGTTTACTCGTTTAAGCCATAAAATGTAACTGCAACGAGTCACTCTTTGCAGCTGCAGAAAATAAAACAAAGCAAGAGTAATTAAAACTCGAGACAAAGTCGGTGAGACAAAGTCTTGAGCTAAGGAAAGGCATAAAAATGAGTCAGGCATGTCGAATCAGCAGAAGTCCAGGGACAGAGTTCTCATGGCTCTGCTTATTCGACATAACTCCAGATTCTTGGATGTAAATAAGTATAGCAGTACGGTAGCGGATATATTGTAATAGGCATAGATGACTAATAACCAATAAGCTTAAGTGTCATAAAGTATCGCTTTGAAAACTTGTAAGAAAATAAGAAGATTCATTCGGTTGGCAATGATTGGAGTGGAAAGACCAAATAAAGCAAACCATTTTTGTACTGAGATTAAAAATCAACTCTTCAAGTTCATTTCCCCGAAACCCGGGTAGCATAACATCATACCCGCTAGGCCCAAGTTAGGTCAATTCAGGAACATTTCAGTATAAATGCTGAGTTCACCTTGGAGCCAAAATCAAATCTTTTCTTAACTTTTCCACCTGTTGCTAAAATGATTTTCAAAAACCTAATCAGTAAGTACAAAGTACTGCTGATACAAACAGGAAATTAACTTTCCGTTGAAATTCCCTCATTTTGACAAATAATGTGGTAGTTTTCAACATTAAATTTCCATTTATTTTTAAACGGGGCTGTCCCGTAGTACCATCTGCACTTGCATGCACTGTAGAAGTGCTTAGATTTATACATGTAAAGTCTGCTTTTAAATTTACATATTTATTTCACTTCCTACATTATTTAAACTAAAATAAATAACAATGAAAAGCACTGAAATTCAGTTTTGCGTAATTTGTCGCAAAAGTCACTATCTAATTAATGTACCAACACACGTCAACAGCGACACAGTCAACGGCGACTGACAAATTGAATTGTTTTAAACATTGAATCGTTGAATTGTTCTCTTTCTCATATTATTTCTCAGACTGGTGCAAAAAAGACTACTTCAAAAGTGTTGCAGTGCAGGGTGATTGAATTTTTCTTCTCTACTTTCCAAGAAACTGACTAAGGAAACAGTTCAGTTAATACATACGGGTTGATACTCGATAAAAGAGTTTTATTTTTACTTTCTTTTTTTAGATTGGAATCCAACGATTTCCATATCCAGTTCTGTTCTGACTAACATGCGTCTTGAATAATTGAATTAGTAAGTGACGAACAGCTGACTGTACTGTAACCGCAGAGGAATGGCAATACATGAAATGTTTGTGCATTAATGCTTAATACGTTTTACTTTATGTACTGATTTAATTATTTTATATTCATGAATATTATTGCATTTATATTTTTCCAGAAGGCAGAATAAATTCCAATGTAAATTGCGCTCTTTGCTGTGGTTATAAGATTGAAGATAATTGTGTAGTACTTCCCAGCCCCTAGCTCCCACCTTCCATGGTCCCCGGCCACCAAAAAGTACTTTGCAGCCCCCAGCCCCCACCTTCCTGGCCCCCAGCCCCCACATAGTAATTCTCAACCCCCAACCCCCACATAGTAATTTCCAGCCCCCACATAGTAATTTCCAGCCCCCACATAGTAATTTCCAGCCCCCACATAGTAATTTCCAGCCCCCACATAGTAATTTCCAGCCTCCAGCCCCCACATGTAATTCCCAGCCCCCACATTGTAATTGTCAGCCCCCACATTGTAATTGTCAGCCCCCACATTGTAATTGTCAGCCCCCACATTGTAATTGTCAGCCCCCACATTGTAATTGTCAGCCCCCACATTGTAATTGTCAGCCCCCAGCACCCACATAGTAATTTCCAGCCCCCAGCCCCCACATACTAATTCTCAGCCCCCAGCCCCCACATAGTAATTTCCAGCCCCCAGCCCCCACATAGTTATTTCCAGCCCCCAACCCCCACATAGTAATTCTCAGCCCCCACATACCCCCAGCCCCCACATAGTAATTTCCAGCCCCCACAAAATAATTTTTGTGCCACAAAATAATTTTTGTGCCACAAAATAATTTTTGTGCCACAAAATAATTTTTGTGCCACAAAATAATTTTTGTGCCACAAAATAATTTTTGTGCCACAAAATAATTTTTGTGCCACAAAATAATTTTTGTGCCACAAAATAATTTTTGTGCCACAAAAAAATTTTGTGCCACAAAATAATTTTTGTGCCACAAAATAATTTTTGTGCCACAAAATAATTTTTGTGCCACAAAATAATTTTTGTGCCACAAAATAATTTTTGTGCCACAAAATAATTTTTGTGCCACAAAATAATTTTTGTGCCACAAAATAATTTTTGTGCCACAAAATAATTTTTGTGCCACAAAATAATTTTTGTGCCACAAAATAATTTTTGTGCCACAAAATAATTTTTGTGCCACAAAATAATTTTTGTGCCACAAAATAATGCAAAGTACTTTTTGGGGGCTGGGGGCTGCAAAGTACTTTTTGGGGGTTGGGGGCCAGGAAGGTGGAGGCTGGGAAGTACTACACAAGATAATTCATAATTCTCAGATATGTGTCTCAGGGGAAGTTGGAATTATTGTCAAGGACGAACTGAAATGTCTCCTGTGTGTTAAATCTTTAGGAGAATTTGGATCCACACTCAAGACTTTTTTGCGTCTCTTTGTTCTGCAATTGGGGCCTCTCCGTTAGAAACGGTTCGCCGTCAACTGCAACTGCACGAAATTCCCCTGATGCGAGTTATTTGTCATTCTAGAACCGAGGAATTGAACGATTCACAGGAAACATTGGATGTGAACCAAAGTGAACGAATTGCTTACGAAATGACGCTGAAAATGAATATCTAATCTGTTACTATCCATGTTCACAAACAAACAAAGCACTGATGACTGAGACTGACGTCAGATCAAGCTGCTGCTACTGAAAAATCTAAATATTTCAGAAAGGTGATGGTGCAAGGTACAAAATTAATGCAATTTCAGTAGCAAAAGATCTACGTGTAGATTCGATCTTACTTTTATCAATTTATTTTAAGTGCAAGTGAATTTTTGACTTCAATGGGCTATTACCCTAAAATTGTAGTAATTCAAACCGTAAAGATTGTGGACACAGATTACTTCCAGGACATTTATATTTCAAACACTTCTTACATGTATGTCGTATCTGTTAATATTGCAGGATTTACCTGACTAGAACAACTGAAGGAGGTTCCGTCCAATTCTGAAATATAGAACTCTGTCCAAACATTCCATTTTTAAATACTTGAATGAATACGATAATTTTAAATGAAAAACTTGTGGATTCATTTCCAGCTTACGAATTCGACTATTATCTCATATGTAAGATTTTTAGTATAAAAATTTATTATATTTTTATTGCTTAAGTAAGTTATTATTAATTTGTGACAATTATATTGGACAGTTTGCGTTAGAAATATAAAATAGCTGTCATAATGTTTTGCACTACTAATTTCATTACTAATTGAATATATTCAGTAGAAGGGAAGAATAAATAAGCCTGCACGGTATGTCCTATTGTGGGGAGTTATAAGAGTTCAATGGGAAGATAGTGCATTTTGGAAATCTCCGTTTCCAATGTGAATTCTGCAACTACAAAAACCACTTCAGACATATCATAGCGGCTTACGTTTGCAAATGCCATCCTGAGAAATTACTGAATTATTCGCCACCAATAAGCTCCCTGGGAAAAAATGAAAAAGATAACAGCGGAAAGTATCAGAACTGTACCTCCTTAGCTTCTATAGAAGGTGATTAAATTGAAGGCCAAAGTAGACTATTTCACGGGTATACTTAGTAGTCTTAGTCACAAAATTTTCTTAGCTCAAAAAATTTTAATTTAACGAAAAATGCAATATTATTTATTTCGCAATGCAATATTATTTATTTCGCAATGCAAATGAGATTTTAATATTGCAGGTGGGGGTTCAGATTTCACTTGCACGCTTTGCGGCTTTTACAGGGAGTGAAATACAAAACTCTGTAGGATTTTAATTCCACTCCTCTACTAGAAGGCACCCTTGAAGGCCCAGTCAAAAAAGAGCCTCCGGGGAGATAAATCTGGAACTATTTCAGTCTCTGTTCATGAACATTTCTTAAAAATGTCAAAGAAAAACATGAGTTTGTAACTGACAAGAGTTCCTAATAAGGAAGAACTGGAAATTAATGAAGACTGATTTTTAATCGAGAGTGGAATCGAACCGAATGACGGTATTCTGAGCACAGGCAATTGTTTCTAAATTGCTTACCAAAATGGTGGTCCCCAATAGTCTTCACAAATCACAAAGGCGGACGAAGCGAACGAAAAATCACATTTTATAAATGAAAAATGAGAACCGTAAGTTTCATTATTTTGCAAACTGTATTATTACTACTACGGAGAATAAAATCAAAATTTTCAATTGTAAAATAATTCAAATCAAGTCGTCAGGGTTGAATTTGAAATTTTAAATTTACAGTCCAATTAAACCTGATGAAGTAATCGAATTACCAAAAAACCCTAATTTAAGTCAGAACTTAAAAAGGGACATACTTTGATGCATACATTGAGGTAAGATACTTTGCTTTATTTTGTACTTTTGAAATATTTATTATTGTACTTCTTTTTTACTTGTATGCATAGGAATATTGTTGTTTGCAGAGTTTGCCGAAAGGTTGTCAGTGTCTAAAGTGCCACAAAGTGTTAAAGTGTTGAAAAGTTTCAAAGTATTCACACAGCATTGGGTGATATACCACGACCCCCTGGGAGGATTTCAGTGCAGCGTCTACCAACAACGCTTCTTTTTCCGGTGGAGGTGTGCTCCGCGTTTTGTAATTAAACACACCAAGAAAAACCCCTATGCGAAAGAGTTTTCACAGAAAAAGCGAATAAGGAGAAACACAACCAAAATCACGGACTGCAAGGATCACAAAGATCCTAGTCTGCAGTATAAAGTTTATTAGTAAGAGAACCCTTGAGTGACATTACGAAAGTGTGCAATCCACTCTATCATAAAAGGGTAAAATATTAGTATTTTGAATATGCTATACGTAACATCATTTTTTGTAAGTAGTTTAGTACAAGTCGCTCACATTATTTTATCGATATACAGTGAGTCCCAGTACACACGTTGCATGGGATGAAGTGTATAATGAAGTGTTGGTTTTGGCTTTATACGCGTGGAGTCAGTTAGCAACCATTTATTTACCAATATTCTTACATTACTTAATCGATGAAACGTTTGTACTTCTGGGACTCACTGTAGTGTGCTGGGACTCACAAGCCAAACTGCTACCTGTATAGTTTGGAATATATTGACATTTTGTGACTATCAGGGTTGAGCATATTACTTTGCTTTCCAATTACAGATAGCAAATTACAATTACCTTTTTAATTCCATCAATTACAATCTCAAAGGATCATGCACTTTGTGAGCTCGATTTGTGCTTCTAGGACGTTGGCCATTTTTTCAATGCCTTGCGCTAGGAGAGTACAACTTACTATTACCACGATCTTTAAATGTTGACCGTTCCTCAGGTGTGGGGGTCAAAGTCAACATGACGGTTACTTTAAAAAGATGTCCCTGCGCTCACCAAAAACCCAAACGTAACAAAGAGAGATGCAAGAGTACTAGAAAACAATTTCCGATATAGTTGCAAAGGAGTGGGTAGAGCAGAAATATGCGTAGTAAAAAATCCCACAACGACTTCTTGCATGGTGGCTTGTCAAACCTTAATATAATGAATAGTAACATTTATTAAACCAAATTTATTATAATATGTTTAATAACGCTCAACTGGCGTGATTGTTTAATAACGCTCAACTGGCGTGATTGTTTAATAACGCTCAACTGGCGTGATTGTTTAATAACGCTCAACTGGCGTGATTGTTTAATAACGCTCAACTGGCGTGATTGTTTAATAACGCTCAACTGGCGTGATTGTTTAATAACGCTCAACTGGCGTGATCATAAAATGTCTTGATCATTGTGACTATTTAGGTGGGTAAAATAGTACGGTGTAATGCAAGTATAGTGTAAGTATTTCCATATGAAATGAAATTGTTTAGTTTCGTTTGAATATTTTGTTCTTTATTGAGTTGGATAGCAAGGCGGAACAAAGGCATGAGGTCTGCCGAAGTACTTTCAATAAAATATGAACTTAGACTTGTACATATTGAAACAGTGAGTGAACGAACAATGTGTGCGTGTGCAATTATTGAAGAACTAAACTTTAAGGTATCTATATATGGTATTTAAAACACGAACATCTATTTTAAGAAAACATTATTATAATATTCAACTAGCTTAATATTCCACATTACAGTTGTAAATCTATACTAGCTTATCGCCAAACTATTACATACTATACTATAAATTATACTACTATCATACTATTATATACTAATAAAGTAATATGTACTATACTATATTATATTCTATCCTATACTATACTATATTATATTCTGTACCATACTATATTATATACTATACTATATACTATATATACTGTACTAAACTATTATTATTATTATACTATATTATATTATGCTATGTTTAGAGTTACACGGAATGAGTTTATGGTTTTACGACTTTATACTTCTCTGCTTTTCTGCTGCCCTGGCTGTTGCTACGCTGACCGCTGTGATTCCACTTCTGTGATGGCTAAAGAGTTGTTTAATGGTTCCTTGTCCCCTCGTCTCTCTCTTAACGCGAACTCGTACTCTAATTGCTTTCTTTCTGTTCCTACTTTGGATATTCTCTATTTCGCCTATAATGGTTACGATGCAAATAATGGTCAAGCAAAGGGCAATAACGGCGAGTAAAAATATAATAATAGCAAATGATATATATTCACGGTCCCGGTCTTGCTTTTGTAGTTCGCGTTGCTCTTCTTCCACTTCTCTATACTTATGATTCGTATATGCATTAATGCCTGGAACATCATTTGGTTTGTGTAAACGTCATTGTAGTTCATATTGTAATGTAACCCACGAACGAAGCCACCGCACTTGGGTTGATGGAGCTTAGAAGAGCTTGGGATTTTGGCACCTCAACATTTATATACTAAATGAATGGAAAGGGAATGGTCCATAAAAGAAGATCAGAAAGGACAACTGAAGGCAGAGTAAAGTAGAACAGGTGGGTGAGGACGAGAAGTGAAAGATAATCATGTAGGAAGATGTAGGATGTAGAGGATGATGACATGAAACTACAAGTACCTTCGGTAATTGTCCAATCCACCCTAATTTGGAGAATGGAGTGAATCAAAATTACACAACAAGTCATCAATCATCAATACATAATACAAACAAATTGATGTACACAAAACATATTATCATTTCAATGTGGGGTCAATCAACATCAGAAATTACTGCTTATTTTAACATCTATTAATAACATTATTAATAGTAACATTAACACATGATTAACACATAACCTAGATAGAGATACACTTAGATACTTATGATGTTGTTAATTAATACAACAATGATATGACAACAAATGATATAACAATAATATCTATCAATATCAATTAATATCAATTAATATTAATACAAAAAAGTCATACAAGAAAATCAAATTCAAATGACCAATGTTTAAACAACTTTTAAATAATGAGATAAGGAGATAATTATCAACAAATACATAACATATTTTATATAGATGACATGGTTATCCAAAAGTAACACTTAACAAGTATCCAAATAAGATTGACATGCCATAAAATAATGAAAAATTGGTGAACCTAAATGCAAATAATTTTAATGTTTAATCATTTTAATGTGATTTGATATCTTTACCAAACTATCTTTCGTTTATTACTCTGCATGTGACTTGAAGGCCTGTTTTAACACCCTATCTATGGATTTCACCTAAATGAAACCAATTAAATCATGCTACAACCGTAGTAATATTACATAATATCCCAATGATTAATGTAGCGATTTAAAAAGAGATTTGAAAAGGTGTGCTAAATCAAATTATTAATAAGGATGTTCTAATTTATGTTTTAGGAATTGATTATCGTACTAACAGAGTGCAACCAAACCGTTGGACTCTCTTCTCTGGTCACTTTGAAGCAAACTACGAAGCCTGATTTGATTTCTAGAAGTTCTAATCTGATAAACATTATCTGATTCATGATTTACTATCTGATATTCTAGTTATACTAATAATTTATAGTAATAATTGATACTAATTATAATTGGTTTAATTAGTAGAATTTTCCTAATGAAAATAACAATAAATCAACATTCAACCTACAATTCTATTTGTTAAAGCTTACGTATCCTGAATGCAAAATACTTAATCAGTTTTCCTTCCTTAAGTTAATCTTCTTCTTCGGTAGTTGATATCGTTGAAGAAATCGATAGGGCCTAGGGTTCCTTGATGACTCTGGATCCTGGGGAAGTTATCCAAGTGTCTCTGAACAACACAGAAATGTGTCACAGTACGAGTACGAGGCAGGTCACGCTCGTTCCGCTCAGTTCGTTTCGTTTCGTTTCTACTCTAGTAGAAATACTCATGCACGGTTCACTCAATTCGTATCATTTCTATTACGTAGAAATGAAAATACGTATGTGTAGTACTTTACAATTAACTTGTATGATATATGTATCGTGTATCTAATATCTATCACCGAGTGTGTAATGTAGGGTTTTAGTATCGAAGGAGTTCACTCCAAACTTCCCTACACACAAAATAAACAATCAAGAAAAAAGAATCTCAAGCACCAGGGAGTGTTAATAAAACCCAGAACGAATCCGGAAAAGGCAGTTGGTCGCCAGAAATTGTACTAGGTTTCTAGCCCTGTTAGCTAGTACAATAAAATGAAAGACTTGTTATTTAGATTTAGAATTTTAATATTTAAAAGAATAATACAAAGAGTTCCATGCTATAACTTTAAAGGTTAGGTAAATGGACTTGGACAAGTAAATGGAATTCAGAAACGAATTTGTGAATAAATGTGTATATACGTTTTAAGAGATAAAATATGCATGAATATATGCAAATAAATGGCCGTTCTCCTAATTAAACTTTAATTCCGACATGATGAGAGAAATTCATTATCGATTACAATTACTCCGCGGCACGCAAGTTGGAAGAAATTCATCAAATGAGAAATCATCTCAGTCATAGCTTGAGCATGTACAAAAAAGAAGGAAATGATTTTTTAGAGAAGAAACGTTAATAATAAAACTGAGAAAATTAACTAGAATTAGGACTGCCATTACATTCATTACATGAATTTCTGATAATGATTCTGATCCTGATGACGCTGTCAGTTGCTACCTTTAATTTCATTTGAATACTTCAGTCGTGGACATGGTCACACTATACAATTTTTCTCACGTTATCACTTGTGCTTGTTATCCAAAAATCAGGCTTGTCGACTATGGACTAGAAATGCGAAAGGAAATGAGATTTTTCCAAATTGCATAAGCTGCAATTAGTTGCAATTAGTGCAAGTCTAATATCTAAGGTAATCAATGTGGCTACAGTATGCATTGAAAATAATAATAAATTAATAGAAAATTTGCTTAAGTACGCAAGAACAAGTGTAAGAGTTTCAACTTGTAAATCGAACCTTGTACTCTGTTTCGATATGATCCCTTGTTGGGATCAACTGAATTAGTTTCTGTGGTTAGGGAACCACAAAAGGAATAGAAATAAAATGCTTGATGTATTTCTAAATTGTGTGTAGTATGCCAATTCGTGTTTGTGTTGTTATTGCTGAAAAACTGGCTGGAGTTTATGTAGATAAATAAACCCACAATATGTAATGAACAAAACCAATATTTATTATTATCACATTGTAGCCAGGATGGTGCTGGCGATGGAGTAGTCAGTGCTTGTTGCGTACTGACCTAGCCCATACTACCATATGCCATACGGATGTGCAGAATCACATCGTATTTATAGTGAGGTGAGACATTCAACTGATGTGAATGAACTGACCTACAAAACGTTCACAAGTAACTGGTACATAACATACTGACATGATAAAGTAAATGCTTTGATATAGCTACTTAATACAGATAGTTATGTGGGACAGTGGGTGCATCGAGGTGATGCACTGCACTTGTCGGCGGATGCACTACAGCTCATTGTATATTAACTACAGAGATTAAGGTACATACCAATGAGTGGGACATGCGGATGTCCTAGATAATTGTTATATGAGAATGAGGTCGTCATACAACATATTAATCAGATATTGTCAATATGAGCTAAAAATTGCACATATTGAAACACTCCTCCACTTTGATTAGTATAATCGAAATATAGCGTAGAGTAGCTTGACTTGTAACATCCATGATGGATCTGAGCAATTCCAGTTGAATTGTTTCAGTCAGGCGGATGCTAGGATGGTCTGTGGGATCCAGTTGAGTTTGTCACACTTCTGATGCGGTAACCACGCAGCACCAAGAGGAACATCAGCTGGGCCAGATGTGACTGTGTCCGGGCGGCAAATGTGTTGTCGCGGCAGAGGGTTGATTTCCCGAGTGACATCAACGTTAGGCAACGGGGTGCCTTGGGTCCAATTGAGCTTGTCACACTTCTGATGTGGTAAACACGCAGCACCAAGAAGAGCTCAGCTGGGCCAGATGTGAAAAGTGTCCGGGCGGTGCAGGCGTCGTCGCGGCGGACGGTTGATCTCCCGAGTGAAATCAACGTTAGGCAACGGGGTGCCTTGGTAATCCGGAGTGGCGGATGTGTCGTCGCGGCGGATGTGTGGGTCTCCCGAGTGAGATCCACCGTTGAAGGTTAGCAATGGGTTTGCTTGAGGAATCCGGATCTGACGGATGAGACGTCGCACCGGATATGTGGATCTCCCGAGTGAGATCCACCAAAAGGTAGGCAACGTGATGCCTAAGGTCCAGTGGTGGTAGGTTGCGCAGTGGCGGGTGTGGAGCTCCCAAGTGAGGTCCACGGTACAGCAGGCACCAGGGAGGCCTGTGTGTTGTCCAGTCGCGGCGGAGGTGTCATCGCGGCGGACGGTTGATTTCCCGAGTGAAATCAACGTTAGGCAACGGGGTACCTAGGGTCCAGTGAGTATGTCTTCTTCCTGATGGGGTCAGCACGCAGCACCAAGAAGAACTCAGGAGAACTTCGATGAGATTGAGCCCGAGCGGCGAAGGTGTCGTCGCGGCAGATGGTTGATTTCCCGAGTGAAATCCACGTTAGGCAACGGGTTGCCTTGGGTCCAGTTGAGTTTGTCACACTTCTGATGCGGTCAACACGCAGCACCAAGAAGAACTCAGGAGGACTTAGAGGTTGTTGTCATCCGGGGCGGCGGATGAGTTGATGTCCCGAGTGAGATCAACGGCACAGCAGGCACCAGGGCGGCCTGTGTGAGGTCCAGTGAGCTTATCTCCTTCCTGATGGGGTCAGCACGCAGCACCAAGAAGAGCTCTAACTGAGCAATGTGAGCTTTGTCCGGGGCGGCGGAGGTGTCGTCGCGGCGGACGGTTGATCTCCCAAGTGAGATCAACCTTAGGCAACGAGGTGCCTTGGGTCCAGTTGAGTTTGTCACACTTCTGATGCGGTCAACACGCAGCACCAAGAAGAACTCAGGAGGACTTAGAGGTTGTTGTCATCCGGGGCGGCGGATGAGTTGATCTCCCGAGTGAGATCAACGGCACAGCAGGCACCAGGGCGGCCTGTGTGAGGTCCAGTGAGCTTGTCTCCATCCTGATGGGGTCAGCACGCAACACCAAGAAGAGCTCCAACTGAGCCAGAAGTTGTTGTCATCCGTGGCGGCAGATGATATGATCTCCCGACTGAGATCAAAGGTACAGCAGGCACCAGGGCGGCCTGTGTGAAGTCCAGTCGCGGCGGGTTACGTCGCGGCGGGTGTGGAGCTCCCGAATGAGGTCCACATTACACCAGGCACCGGGGCGGCCTGTGTGAGGTCCAGTGAGCTTGTCTCCTTCCTGATGGGGTCAGCACGCAACACCAAGAAGAGCTCCAACTGAGCCAGAAGTTGTTGTCATCCGCGGCGGCAGATGATATGATTTTCCGAGTGAGATCAAAGGTACAGCAGGCACCAGGGCGGCCTGTGTGAAGTCCAGTCGCGGCGGGTTACGTCGCGGCAGATGATATGATCTCCCGAGTGAGATCAAAGGTACAGCAGGCACCAGGGCGGCCTGTGTGAAGTCCAGTCGCGGCGGAGGTGTCATCGCGGCGGACGGTTGATTTCCCGAGTGAAATCAACGTTAGGCAACGGGGTACCTAGGGTCCAGTGAGTATGTCTTCTTCCTGATGGGGTCAGCACGCAGCACCAAGAAGAACTCAGGAGAACTTCGATGAGATTGAGCCCGAGCGGCGAAGGCGTCGTCGCGGCAGATGGTTGATTTCCCGAGTGAAATCCACGTTAGACAACGGGGTGCCTTGGGTCCAGTTGAGTTTGTCACACTTCTGATGCGGTCAACACGCAGCACCAAGAAGAACTCAGGAGGACTTAGAGGTTGTTGTCATCCGGGGCGGCGGATGAGTTGATCTCCCGAGTGAGATCAACGGCACAGCAGGCACCAGGGCGGCCTGTGTGAGGTCCAGTGAGCTTATCTCCTTCCTGATGGGGTCAGCACGCAGCACCAAGAAGAGCTCTAACTGAGCAATGTGAGCTTTGTCCGGGGCGGCGGAGGTGTCGTCGCTGCGGACGGTTGATCTCCCAAATCAACCTTAGGCAACGAGGTGCCTAGATATTTATTGCAATTGTCGACTAATGCTAATAAATATATGAAAGGTGAGATGAAAATAAATTCACTTGATGTTTTCTGTGCAAATATTTCAACTAATTTATTAAACTGCAATTAAGTTATATTTATACATGTGGAGTTGTTCCAAATAAGTGACACATTAATATTAGTACTTGGTACGTTCTATTCTAGTCGTACTTGGTACCCGTTATGTACTTGGTACTATAATTTAGATTTAGTTCAAAGTAAAGTGCTAGAAACACAATTTCATATAAGTAGTGATATACAGATATAACCTTTAAACATAAAACCTTCACCGACATAAATAATTATGTTTTGCTTAGCCCTTACAAATATTACCTAAATAAATCCATATCCTCCCGCCAAAAAACTTGTATTACATAGTTTTTGTTTTAAAATTGCACATCACTGAATTCTTATGCTTCGTCCTGGTAATAATTACGATAATATTCTTCGTATTCCTTAACTTGGGCTTGCGAAACTTCCAGTTGTCGTTGCAAATCCGCTTCGCGAGCTGACACACTTTTATCCAATTTAGCCTGCAAATGTAGAATTGAACGCCTGAGTTTCTGAAACTTCCTTTGCGATGCTCCTACAAAACTATTCGTCAACTGGAATAATTGAGTATATTGCCTTTCATCCGTAGATGAAGAGAATTCCAGATTGCATGGGAATCTATCCGGTACCAGGCAAGTTGGAGCTCGTTCCGCTGGAGATAACAGCACCCAAGGGTCCACAGTATCAAACTTTTCATACTCAACGCCCGAAAGATATTCGATCGTACCGGACACTGGAGGGGGGTATTCATTAACTGATCGGATGCTGATTATTCTTATCTCTTCAGTTGAGATGGCACTTGCGCGGGCACGGGTAGTTGGTGGAGCCATAATAACGGTTTCACGAAGGTGATGAACAAAACTTTAAGAGAGTGGACAGGTTGGTGGTTATTAGCAAATTAAATTAATTATTAAATAAATGATCTTAACAAAGAGTATTACCACATGCCTGCACATACTATTGCTTCATTTTCATGATACGTAAGATGTTTTAGTCGATCATATGTTGCTCTTCACACATGACTGATTTTTATGGCCAAAGGCCAACAAACAACGTTTACTTTCGTGCTAGTGTGTGCATATTAGTTGCACATTGCACTGCAGAAGTTCAATACATATCTAGTTCAATGGCAATTTCTGCTAAGTTGCATTTTTCATGGAAAATTACATAAATTAATTATGAATATGTGCTAATTATATGTTTATACACAAACGTTCAGCTGATAAATAATCTGTCTTATTTATTTATGCATAAACGTTATGAATTATCCAAAACCTCTTATTTAAACTTACAATTCTAAGTATTATCGCCGAACTATAAATAAAACCTCTAGTCGCATACATGTTCATACGTAGTCCCGATTTGGAACATTTCTGGAACTCACTCTTTTCGAACAAGCTGCAAAAATGAAGGTAATATTTATATTCGGATTTCCAATATTGTTTATCATAAATTAATTTAGAAAATGACTTAAATTTATGATTTTATGATTTTTCTTGCAGTTGTTGGTCGTGTTATTACTGGTGGGCTTGGGGCAATCGCGTTTTTCGACCCTTTCGCTTCTGGAAAAAGCCTGTGACTACTGCCAATTTGGAATCGAAGAATCACGGTTCTTCATCATGACTTATAACCAAGTCCACTGCCTGAGAGAAGCTTTTATCCCCCTTTTGTACCAGCCAACTTTACAAGGTAAATCATAATACTAGGGAAATATTTATATAGGTTTAAGTGATACTATAATTATGTCATATGGTGTAGAATTTATCTCAACTAAAATTAATTGATACACCTATTTTCTTTTTACATTTTTCTAGCTTACGCAATAATTTGTCCAGAAGTTTCCTGTTCTCTTATTAAGACGTTAGATCTGACCGTAAACCCACCACATTTGGTTCTGCAAACTGATCGATCTGGAACCTTTTTGACAAATTGCACTAATTGGTGACTTATAAATTATTGATCCGATTATTTGTAATTATGGTTGCGATTTCTTTTTGAATTTAATAAATATCATCGCATTTTTCCTTCAAAATTCAAACGATTTTCTTCAGAATTAATTTAATGGACGTAATCGCGGATACGAAGGCTAGAATTGCCAGAGCGCCTATAATGAGACCTCTGTATACCCAATTCATCCACCCGTTTCCGATTAAGGAAAAGAGATTAAATCCCATTGTAGTTGATCCTTGATCAAAAGATATCGACATGCTAGAAGTCCGAGCATCTACATCTGGCAGATATTCAAGATGGCCTTTCACATGCATATTTACAGTGTTCTTAGCGCATTTTAGTTCGCATATCTATGTCAGGTTCATCTAGTTTTACAATCATATTATAATGTTGGAACTCATGCGTTAAGTGTACGGGAATGAAGAGACCTACTGATGGGCAAACAAAAGAAGCGACATTTTGTCCAACATCGACACGCCCTTCTATTGTAAGTACCGATCCACTTTGGCAAGAAAAACAACCTGATAAAGAGATGAATCCGCTTTCGCATAATGCGTCTTCTACTTCCTTAGTCAGCTGTAAATTAGTACTGGTTAATTGGATTTCAATCAGAGAACCTACTGAAGTTTCGTAAGCTACAGAATTTTCAGTTGGTATCAATACACCGCCTTGCAGCTTCAGAGGAAGAAGATTTGCAGCTAATAATTTACTTGGATCTACCAACTCAGCTACGCATCTAATTCCTAAGTCGTCAACAACCATGCGTACTAGATTCGGGTTTGCAAAACAGGTTTTGGATACCTTCATCGCTTCAATGCGGGTATTACATTGAATCTCTCCTAGCATACCAGGAATGACGGAGCCACGTCTGTTACAGCTTGTCAATGCATATTGATGATTGCTTTCTAATATACATCGATCCAAAATCGGTGTCGGAGGAGTTGATACCGATATTAAAGTAAAATCTATTCCTTGTAGATCTACGGTCTCTCCTGATAATATGGCCAAAATCCAGTGATAACGGCTATAGCAACTAAAATTTATCCAGTTTGCCAGGCAAAAGTTGCATGTGATTAACTCACAGACTGGTATTCTAGGACAGACATTGAAGTAGTAAAGACCAATTCAGTGGTAGCGGATTCCGGTAAGATCGAAACGTATCCTGGATTTTTTGTCGCTTTAATATATTTTGCGACTACTCCGGGCGTTACAACTTGTATGCCCTTGCTGGTACATTTAACTATGCAACCGCTACATCTTTTATCTCCTCTAGGGGGAGCACCTACTTCCCGTTTTACGGGGAGAGTCAAATGGCCCCAACATGAGGGTGATAGCCTTGTATTGTTCGCAAGAATATAGTGATGAATTGAGGTGGTAATGTATTGGCAATGGCACACCGGACCGGAAGGTTTAACTGCTGGGCACGGAAATGCATTGCAGAATGATTCGTCGCCCGCGCATTCACCTAATGTACAATTTTTTCCATCGCAAAGATCGCTATATGAATAGGAATCTAATTCTTTGTATCTAGCATTTTGTTGAATCCGCATTTCCCGAATTGGTATTAATTGACCGTTAGCAATTATAACTGGAACCTTTTCAATTGAATTTTGGAAATGATTGCATGATTTTGTTACATGATCTCCTATGGCGCACAGTAAAGATTGGATGGCTGGAACTGCCCGAGTTACGTCTTGATGGGATGATAACCTCTTCTTTTGACATTGCAAGTTTCCCATGCTAATGGATCTTGGCATTTCTAGCGTACATTGAGGTTCATGAGAGAGACAATTCTGGGCATCTCCAGAAACCATAAGCGTTTTACAATCTTTATGCCTTGTACAAACTTGTCCATTAGGTTGCAAGTGGAGCCAAGTCACCTCGCAATGGCATGGAGGAATTTCTTGGATACTGGGCCATTCTTCCGTACAATTAAAAAATAAACCCAAATATTGTGGTTGCATCACATAATTGTTGGAATATACTGATGGAGCGGTTTTTGGGACGACAGAGGGCGCTCTTTGTCCCAGGGTTTGCTGTATTAACTGCAGTATAAGGAGTGCCTTGCTGGTCCAGTTAGGGTCGTTCCGCTTGGCACGTGATCGAGTCTGGGGTCCTTCAATCCTTTCCGTAGTTTCAGTGTAAATCGGAAGTTTAGCTAACCGATTAATTGCTCTTCGAATGATGGTAGAAGTTTTGATCAATTTGTTGTCCGAAGTTCTCGCCAAATTCTCCACCGTCTTCTCAACTATAGTGAGTGGTTTCTTGGTTTTAGCTGAAGACTTTTTCTTCGGGTTTTCTTTGTAGGAACTGTCCGTTTCTACTATGCAGACGCGTACTAATGCATCTTTTCCTGGCTTTGTTTCAACGATTCTTCCTACTTTCCAGTGTAATGGGGGAGCATCGGGTTCCAAGATCAGAACCATGTCTCCCGCCTCAAGATTCGGAGTTTCCTTATTCCATTTCTGGGATTTTATTAGCGTGTGTATATAATCTTTTTGCCATTGATGCCAAATTTCCTGGGTACGCCTGGTCAAGAGTTGATACCGGTCCAAGGAATTTATCTTTAAATGACTGAGGTCTGCTTCTGGTAGCGCTAGCAAACTGGAACCGATTAGGAAGTGACCAGGGGTCAAAGGTTGCAGGTCATTTGGATCACTCGACAGAGGACTGATCGGTCTTGAATTTAAAATGGATTCAATAAAACTCAGTATGGTTTCCAGTTGCTCCCAAGTGTAGGTTTCTTCCGAGGCCATTCGTTTCAGGTAATGCTTCACCTGTTTGACCATGGATTCAACGATACCATTCATGGAAGGAGCCATGGGTGGTGAGAACTTCCAGTTTATTCAGTGAAGTTCGATATCCGGCATTAGTTGCTTGCCAGTATCCGACACGCTTTTACCCAGGTATTGATCTGCTGTGACCTCACTCAAGTATTTCTGAGCGGCCATAAAGTTAGTCCCATTGTCAGAGAAAATCGTATGCGGAATTCCACGCCGGGCAATAAAGCGACGCAGACATAGCAAGAATGAATACATCTCCAAACTGGAGGCTAATTCCAGATGAATAGCCCTTGTAGTGACGCAGCTAAATAAGGCTATGTATACTTTTTGAGTAGTCGTTCTGCCAGTTTTAATAGTGAGGGGGCCAGCATAATCCAATCCAGTAGCACTAAAAGGCCGTCCTGGAGTGAGCCTTTCCAGGGGCAGCGGTCACATTTTTTGTATAGTAGGGCGCGCTTGAAAGCGGTAGCAGACAAGGCAGCTATGGATAATGCTTTTCAGTGTCTTAGCTGCATGTGGTATCCAAAATCGTTGACGTAACTGATTGAGGGTGGTCTGAATGCCAGCATGACTCAGCGAAATGTGAGTATGAGTCATCAGTTGCTTGACCAAGGGGTGATGGCCTGGAAGAAGTATCAAAGCTCTCGTCTTTCCGTCTTCCTTCCTCGGAAAGCGACCTCCCGCCAAAATTACCTTTTGATCATTCCATAAAATGTTGAGATTACGCAGATTTAATGGATCTTTCCCGAGAGTATAATTCGGATAGGAAGAGAAATATGCGTCGTGTTGAATGAGTTTGAAAAGGTACATTTCCGAATCAGCTAAGTTAGAGTGGAAATGAGTTGGAAAAGCTGCTCCTCGGAAGGTTTTCTTACGCATAATGGTGAACAGCATCGCCAAGATTTGCAGGATTCTCGTCCAGCCAGACAATTTCGATAAACGCTCCAGTATCGTATTTTCGGGGGCCGTGGCTACAAGGGTTTGTTGCTTCGTTTTGAATTCAAACTCAGGTAGATCATTGTGACAAGTGACGGGATTGAATACAGGGCTGCACCAGTCGGGATCCAAAAGCCATGGTGGACCTTCCCACCAAAGTTTAAAGTCCTGTAGCGCTGAGGGGGACAGACCGCGGGATGCGCAATCTGCTGGATTCTGGTGCCCCTTAACATGAAGCCATTGGTCGGGTTTGGTATGTTCCAGAATTTTTGTAATTCTGTTAGCCACGAACAATTTATGTTTGCTGGGATCCGAATGGAGCCAAGATAATGTGATACTCGAGTCACTCCAATAAAAAGTTTCGCGGTCACCCCATTTCCATAGACGGGTTACATGACGCATTAATTTCGTCAGCAACAAGGCTGCTTGAAGTTCCAAGCGGGGAATAGTCATCAATTTGACAGGAGCTACCCGGGTTTTACTAGTCAGCAGCCGACAGGAGACTTCATCGCCCATTTGGCTGCGAAGGTAAATGACAGCAGCATAGGCATTTTCGGAAGCATCACAGAAGCCATGAAGCTGCTGTGAACCGTATTCGAGAAAGTCGCACCAACGTGGAATTCGTAGGGATTCCAATGAAGGTAACTCGGATGCAAACGTCAGCCAAGCTTGCATTGCTTCGGAGTGCGGAGTTTCGTCCCACTCCGTTCCATTTTTCCAAATGGTTTGCATTAAGATTTTTGAAGTGACAATCACTGGGGCTAAGTAACCCAGGGGATCAAATATGCGACTGATGTCACTCAAAATGGATCTTTTGGTATGAGTTTTATCCAGTGTAATGTTAAAGCAGAATTCATCTGTGGTCGGGTTCCAACTCATACCTAATGTTTTAACATTATCCGGATATTCTGTCATATGTACCATTGGTTTTTGTGACTCATCCTTGTCATCCAAGGTTTTCAGGAAAAACTTGCTGTTGCTATTCCATTTGCGCAGGTTTAAGTGCGCAGGTGCCAGTATTTTTCGGATTTCAGTCGTAGTAGTGACAGCTTCTTTATGGGAGGGAAAAGAAGCTAGAAAATCGTCCATATAAAATGAATTCTTAATTGCTTCGGAACCCTTGGGAAATTCTTCCTTATGGCAATCGGCTAAGTAGTTCATTTTTTTTACTGCCAAGTAAGGAGAGGATTTTGCTCCAAAAACCAAGCATTTCATACGGAAATGTTGAATAGGCTCTTTTGACGACTGCCGGAACAAAATGCGCTGAAAATCCCATTGTTCTGGCGGAACTCGAAACTGCCAATACATCTTTTCAGCGTCTGCGGTGGCAGCGATCATGTGACGTATAAACAGCAACAGGAGGTCAAAAAGTTCCAATTGTTGGGGGGGTCCATTCCCTAGAAGGTGATTGAGGGACACTCCGCTCGACGTTTTCGCTGAAGCGTCGAATACAGCCCGAATCGGGGTCGTAGTACTGTCCGGCTTATACACCGCATGATGGGGGATGTAATAGGAGGGCACATTCATTTCTGAAGGAGGGACCAGCTCCATATGGCCATTATCCAAATATTCCAGAATTTGTTTATAATATTTTTCTTTTAATTCGGGTTGCGTCGCCAAGCGTCTCTCCAGAGAATACCATCTACGCATAGCGGCTGGCAAAGATTCTCCTAATTCATTCGGAGATTTCAAGAAAGGTAAAGAGACTTCTACCCGCCCGGTGTCCAGTATTTGAACGGTCTTGAAAAAATGATCCTCACAGAATTGCTCTTCTTGGGAAAATGTGCTTTCTTCTGGAATTTCTTCGGTCCGCCAGAATTTCTCCAGATCGTACTCGACATCACCTTCTTCGGAAGGGGGAAGTTGGACATGTAGTGAGGGTGAACTTCTTAGTGAACCAGCCACAATATATCCCAGTTCTGTCAGTGTGGCACTCGGTAGACCAGGTGCTCTTTGTTTGTGTTCTTGGACAATTTGGTCATAGACAGAAGTAGAAAGCAAGACATCTATTGGTCCTGGGACATTGAAGGTGGGGTCAGCCAAAGGTAATCCCTTAATGTGATTCCAATTTCGAATCGTAAACTTTTGATTTGGGACCGACGTCGTTATTTGATCCAAAATGTACGCATTGACCTTAAAGGATTTTTTAGGGTCAAAAAATGAAGAGATGGAGAACTGAGTCATACCTTGACAGGGTAATTTCGCAGTTCCTGCCACCGAAAAGCTTTTATTGTTCGGAATAATCTTCAATTCTAGCTTATCAACCAGTTGTCGTGTGACAAAACTGGTTTGTGATCCAGGGTCCAGGAGACAGCGTACTTCTCTGCTGGTTGACCCTTGGGGGGTAGAGAGAGCAACCAGGGCGGTTGCTAATATACCATTTTCATCATCTTCACTATCATCATCCGATCGAGCGTGGCAAGCGCTCGGGGGCTGATCTAAATGCAGTGTAGTATGATGTCTTTTATTGCACACTTGACACGTGTATTTCGAGTCACAGTCTTCGTAATGCGTGTTTAGTGCTCAAGCAAAGCTTGCATCGATGAGTGTCACCACTCCATTGATTTCTTTGAAGGGGGGAAAGACGAAAATAGAAGGGGCACTGTCGCAACCAATGGTTGGTCTCTTTCGTACAGTAATAGCAATAGGGAATTTTCTTACTATTCTTTTTTAAGTCCTGTTTCCTAGTATTTTCATCTTTACTAAGGGGACCCCTTGGAGGCCCTGATGAAGGTCCAGCTGAGGACCTATTTCTGTTTGCTTTCCTTCCTTTTTTGGAACCTTGTTGCCCGGATTTAGTTTGGGGCCCAGAGTTTTGGACTGTTAAAACCCGCGGAATACCCTTCGGTTTTGCTGGAACCGGTTTGGAATTACCCTGATCTCCAGGTTGATACTGGGTAAGACTGAGTGACCTGGCGTCCTTAGTCAGATATTCCAATGAAGCGTCCAAAGATGGCATCCCGGTCCCGGGCAATTGTTTGTTGAACTGTTCCAGGGTATCCTTGTCTAGCAGGGATAACCCAAAATGGAGAAAAATGACCTCTTCCAACGGAACGCCGCCTGTATTAATCGCCTTTAATTGCTGACGAATGGTAGTAATAGTGTTCACTATCTGCAGAATGCCATGCTCTGTTCTACCTTTCATTTTTAATTTGGCGAATGCATGGAACATTGGAGAAATTGTGGCTTGACATATGGCATGAGGTGAGTCAAATTGGGCCAACAGCCTATCCCAGGCTATCTTGAAGTTAGCATTAGTGATTTCCAAGTCGGATAGCCCATCAATAACGTCCTTTAGTTTAGGAGTTTTCTTGACTGCTTCCTCATTTGGAGTGACCGATTGAAATAGCAGCCTCATTCGGTCCACATCCGAATATCGGTCACATTGGATTACTAATGAGTCAAATGAATTTTTAAAAGTTACCCATTTAGTACGATCTCCGTGAAACTTAGGAAGTTCGATTTTAGGCGGTTTCAACCCCTGACCGCTCGATGGCTCGAGTGTCTTCTTAAGCTCCAATAGTTTTATTTTGGAAGCAATGAAGTTGTCATTAAGGGCATCGTAATCCACAATAGCTTGGGTCAAGGAAGGAGTCGTTGTACTAGTCAACCGGGTATACATAGCTGTGCCATGGGAAACTAAATCCGTTTGTAATAGTTTCATGCGATCCAGTAACACTTCAATTTCCACGGAAGACAAAGGTATGGACGTGGCTGCACTGTGTGCAGCAATCCGGGTAGTAACCGAATTGCAGCGAGCGGTCAAGCTGGCCGCTGAACTGATATGAGCTGCTTCACCCATAGCTGTAGCACTTGGAGACGTTCGAAATAACCAACGAAAAGCTCCCAAATAATCAGCAGTAGCGAAAACTGGAGTTTTTGTCCTTGCTTTTGCAGTAGGTTTTTTCTTAAAACTTTTACTGCTTTTAGCCTTTGAAGGATCACTTATTTTTGATTCTGGTTCAACAGTACCAGCTTCTCCTTTAATCAAGTGTTAATAGTTCAAGTTCCGATTTTTCGGGACCAACTTCACCGTCCTTGGGTTCTATAAGCTCTAGATCCGGTTTTTCGGACGGGGAGGGACTGTCTTCACTTTCTGGAAGATCCGGTTCTGGTTTGACAGGACTAACACCACTTTCTGGGGACAGGAATTCACCTTCCGATGAAGAAGAACTTAAGTCTTCAGTTAAAAATCTGTCAAGAAGCTGCAAGAACGAATCTTCCCCTGGGGGGATGAGAACTGTGGTCTGATCCGCCGAACTAGTGGATGGCCCTTCCGAAACTGTAGCTCGGGCAGCTGCACTAGTGGAGGGTCCTTCGAAAACTGGGGGAGTTTCCGCAGTACTAGTAGATTGCCTTTCTAAATCTGCAGATTGGCTTACTGTACTTGGAGAGAGCCCTTCCTTCGAATCCTTGCGTTGCTTTAAAAGTTCCTTTGCCTTTTGTTCCGGATTTTTACTAATATCCGAAAACCGTAATTCAGGTGCTTTATACTGTGAACGAGTTTTTCGTTTATTTTCCTGCTCCTCGTCACTCATTTAGTGTCATATTTCCAGAGTTCCCTTGAGAAATTGCAGGATTTGGGTGACAGGTCTGGCACCGTTTGCATTCCGTCACAAATACACGACGCTTAGGATTAGTGGCAGTTGGTGCTGGTGGAATAGACAAAGTATTGGCTGAGCAATCGTAGCACATATATAATGAATTAACTAATTTGTAGCCGAGCGTTGCGTGAGGAACCAAAGGTCGGATACACCTAGCACACACATAAATAGAACTACTGGGGCAATTATCCCAACCCAATGGTAAATCTTGAGAATAAATAATATGATTCACGTCTTGTGGACCAGTCCTATGTGCGTAGTAATTAATTAGTTCTCTTAATTGCATGCCACTTGATAGGGACAATGTTTGAGTATGTTGCCACGACATTAATTATTTGGCCATACGGGATTCATATCCCTATATTGAAAATGGATTAAAAAGTTTTCGGAATTACGAAAATATTTTTTGATTTCCAAAATCCGTATTGACGCCGTGTTCCCAGAAAATTATTCAAAAAAATCTGGGTGGTCCACAGGGGGCGTTATCGGTACTTAAAGTTCAGAAAACGCACTTTTTTTAGAAAGCCCTGGACCGTCTCCTATTTAGCTTTGAAACTTAGGATTTTAGTTGAACAACAGCAATAAACTAAATTTCCTTGGTACCAAATTTCAAAGTTTTTCACTTGTTAGTTCATGAAATACACGGAGATGAAGTTTCAGTTTTCACATTTATTTTGTAACATGAAACTTACAATGTTAATATTATGGTGAAGGAGAGATGAAACGAGAGAACAGAAGCGAACCACTCTGTTCGTATAGCCTGCGGCACGTTTTTTGCTGTGCAGCAAAAACTCGTTCTTGCTCACTCACTTCACGCGTAGCTGTTGTGTAATAGTAGCAGCTATGCTGGAGAAGTTCAATGTCACTTAGTATCAATTCACTTTCATGTGTAACAGAACTATAATATTAAAGGTACTGGTGCACTAGTACGCTTTAAATTAACGGGTTTTGCACCGTTATGATTTTGTTAGCTAAACAAAACCAGGTTTCCTCGTATGTAGTACAATTTATTCTACTTTGTGGTACAGGCATGCCGCCCCGAAAAACAAAGGTAAACGGGGGTTCAAAGGTTAGCCTAGGGAGCCAGATAGATATTTATTGCAATTGTCGACTAATGCTAATAAATATATGAAAGGTGAGATGAAAATAAATTCACTTGATGTTTTCTGTGCAAATATTTCAACTAATTTATTAAACTGCAATTAAGTTATACATGTGGAGTTGTTCCAAATAAGTGACACATTAATATTAGTACTTGGTACGTTCTATTCTAGTCGTACTTGGTACCCGTTATGTACTTGGTACTATAATTTAGATTTAGTTCAAAGTAAAGTGCTAGAAACACAATTTCATATAAGTAGTGATATACAGATATAACCTTTAAACATAAAACCTTCACCGACATAAATAATTATGTTTTGCTTAGCCCTTACAAATATTACCTAAATAAATCCATATCCAGCACCAAGAAGAGCTCTAACTGAGCAATGTGAGCTTTGTCCGGGGCGGCGGAGGTGTCGTCGCTGCGGACGGTTGATCTCCCAAGTGAGATCAACCTTAGGCAACGAGGTGCCTTTGGTGATATCCAGTTGCGGCGGGTTGCGTCGCAGCGGGTGTGGAGCTCCCGAATGAGGTCCACGGTACAGCAGGCACCAGTGCGGCCTGTGTCCAGTCCAGTCGCGGCGGGTTACGTCGCGGCGGGTGTGGTGCTCCCGAATGAGGTCCACATTACAGCAGGCACCGGGGCGGCCTGTGTGTGGTCGTTGTCAGCACGACGTTGGAACCAGTATTCATCGTTGGCTGGGATGTTGCTGGACGCCGGCGGAAGAGTATTTCCTTCGTACTGCGAAGGACCCTCCCGCACTCAACGAAAAAACGACCCAATGGAAGGAAAGCCGCCAGGGGAGCACACAAACGGCCGTGCAGCGGTGTGAGGAGCAACAACAGCAACAACGACAGGACAATGTTGAGAAATCCATTGTCCACGTAAAGTAACAAAACAACACAGGCGACGACAACATCAGAAGCTCGCTGGTCGGGGCATGAGAGCCAGGAACACAGAATTAACGGAGAACTGAACACACAAAAAGCCCGTCAGGCGGGACGGCGGGTAGATCAGCGGGGAGCCATGTTTCGATATGATCCCTTGTTGGGATCAACTGAATTAGTTTCCGTGGTTAGGGAACCACAAAAGGAATAGAAATAAAATGCTTGATGTATTTCTAAATTGTGTGTAGTATGCCAATTCGTGTTTGTGTTGTTATTGCTGAAAAACTGGCTGGAGTTTATGTAGATAAATAAACCCACAATATGTAATGAACAAAACCAATATTTATTATTATCACATTGTAGCCAGGATGGTGCTGGCGATGGAGTAGTCAGTGCTTGTTGCGTACTGACCTAGCCCATACTACCATATGCCATACGGATGTGCAGAATCACATCGTATTTATAGTGAGGTGAGACATTCAACTGATGTGAATGAACTGACCTACAAAACGTTCACAAGTAACTGGTACATAACATACTGACATGATAAAGTAAATGCTTTGATATATCTACTTAATACAGATAGTGATGTGGGACAGTGGGTGCATCGAGGTGATGCACTGCACTTGTCGGCGGATGCACTACAGCTCATTGTATATTAACTACAGAGATTAAGGTACATACCAATGAGTGGGACATGCGGATGTCCTAGATAATTGTTATATGAGAATGAGGTCGTCATACAACATATTAATCAGATATTGTCAATATGAGCTAAAAATTGCACATATTGAAACATACTCTATATTACTTCGTTTTATTGAATCTATTCGGACTGTACAATAGAAGTGAGGTACATATTCAGATAGCCATGTGTTTCATGAACCTTCAATATATTTTATATTGGCTATTGTATCGAAACCCTAAATCAGCAAAATTTATAGATAACTGATCTTTCTTATATTATATATGAAGATATATTATTAATGATAGGTTTCCTTTTCCAAACTATATTAAAAATGACAGGACCTGACTACCTATATGTAGTTAGCTACGCACCATATAATAATTATAGTCTGCGTTTGAACTTGTTTATACTAAATTTTACTTTAATTTTTAACTGAATTTTTGGTGCATTTTTCTAAAAGGACATGAGTATAAATATGTACTGTATGTAGTGTGTACTACATATTACCATTGACACATCAGTGTAGTGTTTTACTCTGATTTTTGCAAACTTTTTACTTCCAATATTTTGGATTGATTCCAAATCCATTTCATCGTGCTCATATCATGAAGGTAATTCCTAAAAACTCTATAATGTTTTGTATTTATTTTAATTTATATATATATTATATATATATTTAGATATATTGATTTGTATTTTTTTTAATATCTTATCCTACATTTATTGAATCCTTATTCATAATACAATTATTAATTCGTAATAGATAATGTTTTATTCATGAATATGAATTTCATTTGTACTTCAATTGCTCTGCAGGTGTTTGGATTACGAACGAATGTTCGTACTCACCACCGACCACGGATTTCTTTGTCTGAATGTCAACCGACTACAGTTTTTCCGCGAGCTGTCTTATATCTTTCACTCTTCATGTGACTACAAGGCTTGTAAGGGCATTCTCACAATGAAATTCACGTCAATTAAATCTATTCCCTCATGTTACGCACGTAAGGGATTTTTCAGTTATTTCATTCAAAATAATTTAAAAAAAGGAAAATTAATTGAAATATCCAATGAAAATAATAAAAAATAATAATTTTTCTTCTAGGTATTGACCATACGAATTCCCATTTGCGTGCTAACAGATGGAGTCTATTTTCATATCATTTAGATCATAATTATAATCTAAATTCAATTTTTCCTAAAAATTGGAATATGTACTGTACATACCTTGATAAATGAAAAAGAGGCAAATATTAAATTGTTACAGCTTGTGATGAACTAATCCTTGAGAAGTGAGTCCTCTCGTTGTATTGATTGTGAAAATGCAGGCTTAAACTTTTGGAAAAAGTGTAAAAAGGATGCAAGTAATATTTTTGTGTTAACTGTATGAAGGGATTTTCTATGTTATTTTATGCTCTGTATGGTATGCGATGCTAGTGGAATAACGTGAACGGAGATGTGATCAGGCAAGACTTCCAATTACAAGTGTGTATTTATTGCTGGAATTATTTCATATATATGAATCATCATTACATTACATCCTACGTCCACAGGCATATTATACTACTGCGTTACAGTATAGTGCTATTTTACTTGAGAATAGTACTCCACTACATTATTTTCATTCGTATTTCAGACAATTAGGTTACACTCTCAATTCTTCATTTAGAAATCACAAAAAAATGTTTCTTAAAATTTTATGTACCTTCATGATGGAATATAAGTGTAAACGCTGCTTCGCCCAAATTTATTTAAAAGTATATTTCAGAAGAACTTTATTTACCAATAGAATTGTAGGCAATTAGATTCAGATTTATTAGTATGCCTTTGACATTATTAGTATGCTACAAACTAAACACAGCCTTTATCCCGCCTTTGACCTCAGAGATTGTCGTAATAAATTATATACTATTAATTTTAACTGTTTTTAGTGAAGTATGCTACTTTTAGGCATACGACGGTATTTATATGGAGGCGACTAGTATGGGAATAAATGTAACAGGAGTTGTTTAAGCCAATGAATAGTTAATATTTATTGGAGTCCAAATTAAGGGTAAAGGTGTGAGAGGAGAGAGAGGCTCGAGCACCCAGCCCGCCCTCCTCTACCTCTCTGCTCCCGACTGGATTTAAAGGGCCAGCTTATATAGTTGGCCTGACATCCGGTCAGTGAACAGGAGTGTGGGAAAATACAATATAGGTAACTTAACTTAACATTCTCATATCTTATACTCGGAACCAGGTGTGGGTATAGAGTTATAATGCACTTATTACGAGAGTGTGCAAAATAGTGCAATGTGATGCATGGGAATCAGCATGCATTAAAGTGCAATGTGATGCATGGGAATCAGCATGCATTAAAGTGCAATGTGATGCATGGGAATCAGCATGCATTAAAGTGCAAGGAAGAAAGAGAATGTAACTTCACGCTCTGTTTTGTCAGAGGAAACAAGGTTTCCTGTGACACACTGAAGCGAGCAACAAGGGATGAGAAGGAAAGTAATGCTTTACTTGTCATGCCATAACATTAGATACGTTGTACTATAACCATCATACAACGTAATTTCTGTAATATCTATCAATTCTCTTGTCTCCTATGTATGGATATGACGTACGTATATACTACACAGTCGGACTTTATTTCTCTTAAAAGGTAAATGTACTTCAACCTTTTTTTATTTGTGCTGTTATCGAGAATGTGCTGTATGAGAATTGATAGATGTACGTATTAATGTTTTATGTGTTGGTAAGGGAAAATTTAAATGAGTATTTTAGAAATAGTCAGCTTCCCTGCACACAAAAAATAAACCCTGTAGAAATAATCCCGGTACGAAACCTATTGAAGGCAGTAGTCGCCAAATATACTAAACTAGTCCTGTGTAGTTAGTATATGTTGAAAAGAAAGACTGTGTTGTAATAAGAAGTTTTATTAAAGTAAATAACAAAGAATACAGGTAGTGGTGTTCTCATTTGAGATTCCACTTAGACAATGGTTAAGGAGCACAAGGCTCCGCAATGTGAAAAAGAATTGGAAAAGAAAAGTGCATGGGAGTGCGAAGGCCAAAAGTTGTACAATCTGCAATGGCCCAACGGCGATTTTTCTCCCGGCCATGTATCGGGCCTACTCTGGGAACCGACGATGTGCCATAGGAATCGTTAGAGTAATTTTTGGGCATGTACTCAGCACCAAGTACGATATATCAGGAACATACACAAGATTTTGTAAATCCAGGATACCCAATTGGTTCCGAACAAAGAGAGTAGTGGGTGACTTCATTGCCGGCGGCGTAAAAAGTGGAGATAGTGGTAACAACGTACAGGTAGTGCTGTTGGTATCTCCTACATATTCCTTGTCTGGGGTCTTCATTGTGAGCATAGCCTCAGTTGATTATGTGCGTATTGGCGGCCGTTTATCCACCTGGAACTGTAGGCCTAGATTTCCATATACAGTCTCCAGAATGCTATTAATCGATAGCGTTCGGGGTCTCGTAACACGGCAGATCGAGAGGAAGACCAAGAGTGGGAATTATACTTTGCAGTGGCTCCAATATAATGTAAAGCTACCTTAGGTATTAGGGTGCCAGCTTAGAGATAGGCCAGCTCTATCTATCAAATTCTTCCTTCCGAGTTAAGTGAATAGTGCTATTGCTACATTTGCGAGAGACATTCGTCTTTCCATCCGTATTTTGAGAAATGTTTAATGTAGTATGATGATGATTTTTGCATAACATGCATGTACACTTATTCTTGCATTCCTTTGAAAAATGGAGACCCATTCACGCCTACATTGATGACTGAGGTTCTTCCATGTAGAGCAGTCACTGAAACAATAGACCGGCTGTTCCGGGAAAACTTCACATCCCCATGGGTTCTCGGATCATACTGCTTGGACGGATTAGTGTCTCTGTAAACTTTTGACTTTACTTTCGACTTTGATGCTTCTAATGTATTACTAGGCGGATATTTATCAGAACGAATTCTGTTGCTTTGTTGTTAGTTATGTCGATACATAAAGTAGGGTTAAGTTAGGTTAGGTTAGGTGTACTCATGTAGGGCTCATGTAGACATGAGCTATCATGACTATATCCTTCCACTTTCTTTTTATTCTTGATATTTTAGAAAAGAAGAAGTACGAATTTAAACCCCTGTTGAAAAGAGAATTACACTGCAGTCGATACCGGTTCGTAACGAGATCGGATTCATGGTCCGAAGTCATTAACGGTACATGTGTCAAGCCTGTATACTGCTACTACAAGCCACAAATAATGTGTATACACTGACAAATCCACAACGAAAGAAACACGCGGGCCTTAATGACGGCACATAATCAAATATTTAAACGTTTACATCTTTAATAGAAACGGCAATGATAAATCCCAATAAAACATACAGGATGACTGGAAAGAGATAAAGCTTCACTGCCGAACATGGCAAAGCCTAGAAGATATCATTTATTGAAATGAATAAACAGAGTTGCCTGATTAATATGAACTTTGTTTATTCTGGAGGAGTTTTGGTAAGCAGCTAAACAATATCCGTATATCTACAGTTCATTACACTCGTTTTATACTAACCTAAATAACATTACATCTTCGTATGCAATATTTTAAGATTATAACTACCTGTACAGCCGTACATAAATTATTATTGCAATAATCGTGTATTGCTGTAATAATTGCATTGTAATTCAGTAATAATTGCATTGTATAGCAGTAATAATTGCATTGTATTGCAGTCATTCAGCCTCCACGGGATCCCCATCAGACACGCCAGATACACCTCTTCCGACTCCTCCACGGGTTACTCACCAACCACACCAAAAACCAAAGATGCTAAAGAAATAATAATAAAAAATAATCGTGTTGTTGGTACAGCGCGATTTGTTAGTATTTGTTGCTATGGATTGTTAAGAATAGAATAGAAGTCTTTATTTGCCGAGAAGCATCGAGAAGGATGTACTTGCTTCTATATAACTCTCGGAAAAAAGGTGAAAGGCTTCTCGGAGGTAGCTCCGCTATTCTACGGGACTCTCTCTCTCTTATGACATTAAATAATGTAAATATAGATGCATACTAAGTGTACGGTACCTTTTTTGGTTACATGTGGACGGTTGCTGTATGGTGGAGATGGAGAATTGGCGCGCCTGTGCACCAGAGATGAGTCTTATTGGTATTATTTGTGTTGGGCTTAGTTTTGGAAGTAATGCACAGTCTTCAACAGTACATACCTGTTCTATCACTACATATCCTGTAGGTATTTCGAGGGTACTATATATACATGAAAACGGTATGTGTGGAAATAAATATTTCTAGAAGATTTTCGTATGACCTACACAGGGTTATACAAATATCTTCTAATGACTGAGCGTGTATGGGTAAAATTATTATGAAGTGAACTTATTATGAATATGTTAAGTTAATAATTCTAGGCTGAGTGTTGAATAGGGAAATGATTAGTAAATTTATTTGATCGGTCTGTGGTCAGCGGATGTAGCTCTGTGCAGTATGTCATTAGTTTATTAAATTAGTGTATTTCATGACTTACGGTTTTGAATGAATAATATTAACAATGCCTAGCAATATGGCCAATACCATTGCAGGTAAAGTATTGAGTCCTTTGAGAAGTCTGAAATCGTCCCTGTGGTGGCCTTCACTGGTTACCTCCCCACCTGGGTTTAAAGTGCTTTGACGGTTCGGGTGAGTTAAAGCTCGAGTAACAGCCTGAAATGGTTTTCTTCATGGCCAACAGGTCTTTCTTCATTGTTTCCAACTCACTTTGTTGTTTTTCCTCCGGGTCAGGCATTGTTCTCCCGTAGAACGTCTTCGAATTTTACAGCTCCTGAGGTGATTAATGAATGGTTGTTGATCCGGAAAAGTTTGGGCGAAAGTATTGATGTAATAAGTATAACTTGTCCTAGTCCTTTATTCAAATATTTTCCTTTTGGCTACAGTTGTAGTCGTATCTCCCAATTGGCTCATCTGGTTTTTGTTTAAGACTTTCCAACTCTGCTTCCGCTTTGTCTGCTTCATCTTTAGTTTTGAAGTCAGCTAAGAACAGAGGTTTTAAGACAGTTCGTTTGTCAATGTCTGGGTCAGACTTTACTTTTCGAAACCATGCTTTGGCTTTCTTGCCTAAAGATTGCCGAAAAACGCTGATTTTTGTGGCCCTATTCCACTTTCCTTCTTTTCGAAGTCAAATTGTTGTAGGACGCTGGCTGAACTGTGTTTTACTTCCATTCTGTTCGGCGATACACTTTTTCAAACTAGAACTTTCGATAACGAGATGACGATTTTTCTAACTGTCATCCCTAGAAGAATCTTGAAAAAGATTGTGAAGTTCTATGGATGATAGAGAAAGGCTTAATGGTAAAATTTGTCTATGATCATGACTTTTTTCTTTCTGCCTGGCGTAGTTGACTGATTGTGAGTAGGCATGGCTGGATGTGTAAATGTAGCAGGAGTCGAAGGAGTACTTGTGGATGTGCTGGTGCCTTTTTTAGTGAAGGGCGTTGTCTGCATTTGCTCTGCCTGTATTGTGTAAGTTTCGCCAAAGATGGACGTATAGGATTTGCTGGGTTGAGAAGAGGCTGCCGTTATTTTGGGCCCCCTGAAAACTCTGGAAAAATTTTGCTATAACAAAATGAGCACGAATAAACTACCAGAGTCCAGTATTCCCCTCCGTCGTTCAGCCAGTAGCAAAAGGAAGGTGGGTACACAGTACGTAGTAAAATAGTAGAATAGTGTAGAGTGGCAGATACACAAAAATCCTTAACAGGATGAAGCCACTTATGTAGCAGGTAGCTAAATTAATTAGTGTATGTATCTTGTCTTAAGATAAGGGACACACTCGACCCGATGTGCTTCCTCTAAGGCTGACTGGACTGAACTGACTGGTAACGTGTCGCGACGCCGTGGTTTTTTTCTCCAGGAGCTTTGGTTGGCCTGCGGGATGACGGATCCGTCTGGGTAGACGTCCGTAATGGTTGTCACTCTGATGATTTTTTTCTCACTTGTGAGGGAGGGGTGACAGTAGCTTTCATCATGCATATTGATATTTGTTTTAATTTTATATGACCTAATTGGGATATCTTTTGCCAATGAGGCTGCCATTGCTTGTCTGCTATGTCCATCCATCAGTAGGAGATGGCACCCTCTGCATCGCACGTAATTCGGAGTTTCCTATTGCGGGTAGTCAATTCCACCACGTCGTTATACATGGGAATGGGGCGACTGTCTTACGCCCTGGTAGCTGTTGTTGGCCGTTGGTATCGTTGTCTGCGGCGGCGGAGTCCACGGGGCGGGCTCGTAGCCGGAGGTGATGGCGGACCCAAGTAATGGGAGACTGATGGATGCAAATGTACACTTTGTACTTGTCACTGCGAGCGCCCTTGCTAAATCAACTCCTGTGTGTAGAAATGGCCTGGTTGCCCATTAATTGTTGAGTAGGTTGTGCTTTATTAATTAATTGTTGAGTAGGTTTGTACCGAAAACAAAACAGGCGTTTATTTAAGACATTCTTGATTATCTGGGTGCCTCTAGGTATCCAGAAATGTTGTCGAATGAATAGAAATGGGGCATTCGAAGCACCAATTGGAACGGCGCTGTACTATTCCAATTTTTCGTCGTTTTTTAATCATCTTTTAATTGACGGCGATTTCTCGTGGACCTCATGCGAAATTAGTATTTTAATTCCTTTAATTATTACGTTAGTGTTAGGGTATGGGTCGCGTCACCGTAATTACAATAAATACATTGCATTAGGTATCTAGCAAGAAAGCCAGAAAAAGTAATGTATACTTTCTTCACATGAACGCACAATATTCATATATCATTTCGATTAGTGTTATTAGTATGTTATACATTAGTATATTTGTAACGTTCACACGTTTAGTGCAAAGTGTTTAATATGGATATGGGTAATAATGCAGTTTTGGTGCTGTGCAGGGTCGGACACCGACACCGTTATTGAGCGTCACAATTAATTAGTGAACCACTTGCAAATGATCCTCGTGCTTAAACAAGTATAAGCGCTTATATTGGAAACAAATACTACACAAATGAGAAACGGATGAGATACTATTAAAGTAGTAAAATACTTCTTACAGTGGTGCACCAACTGCAACTGGTTTTTGAAGAGTTCTTTCTGTAATGGCAACTCGGTCTCGACTGACTCGTCAAGCCGATATTGCCTCTATTTATGTAGAATCAAATATTACAGAGAGAAAGTACAGAACAAGAATGTACCAGATTACAATGAGGAAATATGAGAGAAAAAGGAGAGTTGAGAGAGTGAGAAGAAAGATTGTGTAACATAAAGCTTGTACAAATATGGTTATGTAGAATGGAATTTATAGGCGCCTTCATCCCGCTTTAATGTTCCACCGCCCGTATGCGTGAAGGCCGACCGGAAGTTGGTGAAAGTCAAACCGGAAGTGGTAAAAGTCAAACCGAAAGTGGTGAAAGTCAAACCGGAGGTGACAGACCGGAAGTAATATCAGTTGTATCAGTTGTATTGTACACTTGACCTTCTTCGGGAAGAGCGTAATCGACATTTTCTAGGCCCGTTTTGTGGAAGTTTCGCCAATGATGGACGTACAGGATTTGCTGGGGTGGGAGGAGGTAGATAGGTTGTCTAATTGGGTCCGGTTATTGGGTGCTGTATACAAGCAGCATCTACTAATATTGTGTTATTGACTAAACGACAGAAGTGACTGAAAGCCGGTGGACACAAGAATCTAATCTTCGCAGCTTTTGAAATAGTTATTTGGATGGGGCCGTCTTATATCTCCGTATACATTATTATGTTCTGGACATAAAAGTTGATAGTACGAGCCAATGGCAGTTTTTATTATTCATAAATTGTGCTCAACGCACGCAAATGAGTATTACAATAATAGTAATAGTTTTATATAGCTCTTAGAACTGGGAGTTCCACACAATTTTGAAAGGCACTTCAACCTGGGCGTCAAAGAAGTCAAGTCATATTGTCATATCTAGAAAAGCCTAATTAAAGTAGGTGCTTATTCGATATTGTTTTGACATATATATTAGAAAACTAAGCGAAATTAGTAAGCAACCCAACGTCGCAGTTTCAAACAGGATTTATATCCAAGGTTTCTAAAAGTCTTCAAGTGTGAAGACATTACATTGCCAGTAAAACCCAACATATACATTGTCATAAAAATGGATGGCGATGGATTCCCCTAGTTGCGTCAGGTGATAGTAACTACGCCGTTTGAAGCAACAATGAGACGACTAAAGGCCAAAGGTAGCTTTTGGCACTACAATTTTATTCAATAGTATTTGAATAAAACTTGATAGATTTGCATCTGGGACTCTAATAGCGCTTGCTAATTGCTTGCTAATTGCTAGAGCGTCTGCCATCAAATTACACTCGATCTCACCGATTTTGGACAACGTTACCTCTTGTATAGTTTAATTTTGATTTATTGTTATTCCTCATTTCGGAAAATCATACTAATTAAGCCAAATATTTCAAATCAGCTTCGTAGTTAGTTATTTAGTTGAGTATGTTATTTCGCAAGTCACGCTTCACTTAATTCGTCCGTTGCGTTTCGTTTCTTTTCTACTTCAATGTCGTAGAAATACTTGTGTGTATTGCATATGTGAACTTTCAGTGTTACTGGTGGGTAGACAATTTATAGTTGACTTTTGTTCTGAAAGCACTTCGGTGAGCGTAGCTCAGATTTTACAGAAAAGCCGGGACAGCAATTGTGATTTATATCCCTTCTGTTATATTGTGTATAGAGATTTTTTAACTTATATATTTTATATGATCAAACCGGTGAAAATTTTTCTCGTTACTAGGACCACAACTATGATGCTCAAAAAATTAAGTCTCAGTCATCTCAATTCGAGTTCTCCTTTTACCACCTAGAACTGTTTAGCGTTTTAGTATAAATATGACTTGGTATTGTGTTACCCTTGTTTTTTTTCTTTTTGTGATGATAAGATACCTAGTCAGTTAGCGGAAGTGTCCGTGTTGGAGTAGTTTCGAGAGCGAAATGCGTATCTGGATGAGTAGTCTTCCGGAGGCACTCCTTCAGATTTCGTATACTATACCATTAAAAAGTATAAGGTATTTTGAATAACACTGTGCAGAAACATATTCGTTTCGGTCATGATTCGAACTGGTAACCTGTGTCAAATATTGTAAGATGTAAAGTTTGTGCCACGGTGTATGCTTTTAGAAATCTAGTTTCTAATTCCTGTAGTAGTTTATAGACCATGTAATCTAGAAACCTAAACTAAGGACTAGGGTATACTTTAGCTGGGTCCCTCAGAATTAATTCTGGTTTCAAATGAAAATTCCTTTTAGGGCTGGTCATCCGTTTGAAAGGGTTAACCTTGTAGATTCTCATTTGCGGTTGTTCCAAAAGGCTTTGATTCGTCGGTACGCAGTTCACTATCACTTTCACTTTATGCCATTAGTGCTATTTCATTAAACGACGCTGGAGAGTGCTGTATGTAAGAGATTGGAGCTGGAGATTTACCTCACATCTCCTCTGTTTTGTTCGTTTTTTTCTCTCACGTTCGGGTTTAGACGAATTAGGCTTAGTAGACTTTAATTTAACTTCAATTGTTATTATCGAATATTTATTTTCGATTTAAAAAGTACTATTTGAATGTGCTTGGTGAAACACAACACGAGTGGAATTGGTGATTGAAACGGAGCACTCCCATGAGGTAAGATCCCAACGGTGGATCTTACCTCATGCCCAGACGGGGTTGGAGAATACATTTATATATAACGCGGAGCGTCCGCACACAGATAAAGTGTGTCACAGACTATCAACTTGTGGAAAGGGTGGAATCCTTATTTATAGTAGTTAATTAGAAAGGCTAAATAATGTGGGATTTACTATGTACGGTTATTTAGAGTAACATTAGGTATACAAAGAGAATGTAGAAAGGATTAGGAAAGGTGTATTTTTATATTATTATATTTATTATATATTATATATTTATATTATTATTATTATTAATAATAGTTACATCTAATACCCACGTACAAGAGGTCAATGAAGTTATGAGATTGGGTGTGTCTGTTTTAACGGTTACATTGTGTATCTCTGTGTCTCCTTGCCTCTCTTCAGTTACCCGTGGGTTCATCCTTATATAATAAATGAATAAAACGGGAATAATCCTTAAAAAAAGATTCGAAAGGAGAACTGAAGGAGGAAAAGTAGAACAGGATTAAAGTAGAGAGAAGGTGGGTGAGGTGAGAGGCTGTACAAATATTGAATGAAGGGTAATTATGTAGGATGATGACACGGATGACTGCAAGTACATAAGGTAACTGCACAATATCAATAACAGTTATCGGCTAATCATCAACAACTCACTTGCGTAATATTTCAAGCAGTCTGTCATTACTATGAAAGACTTTATTGACTTTGATACCTACTCAGTTTTCATGCAATGAAGATTTTATAAATAATATGTTCATTCAAAACTACTACTCTCCTCTAGAAATAGTTGAGCAAGTCAGGTCAGTCTTCTGAATAGTCTTCAATCTGTAAATGGAAGGGCGTCAAAGTAGTATTGTAGAATATCTCCTTATTTTAATAATATTATTTCGATGAAGAAATGATTTCCGCCAAGTGTCTGTTGATCATCCGTCATCACATTGCGTTCCGGGTGCAATGGACAAAATCACATTGTGTTCTTGGTACTATGGATACTGTTATAATGTGTTAATGTTAAACATTAACAACAATAAATCTCCAATGTAAAACACAGTTTAAATGCAGTCTTCAGTGAGCGAACGGCCAAAGGTAATATAATATCTCACTCAGCACTATTGTGTACTCACTTAATCGTATACACACATTAATTATTGTCAATTTTTACTTCTACTTTGATTTTAAGTTATGCACTGATTCTCTAGTCGTGTCTCAATATACCACGTTTTACTTATAATGACTGTAAGCAAATTATGTATGTAAGTATGGATCAAGAAGCCATCACAGTTCCATATATTCATAATTACGTTTTGTTTTAATAGGTTTTAAGAAATTATTCCACTGTTTTGTGATATCGGATCGCTATATATTCGATTATCTCGTAATAATTTGCTTTATCCAAAATTTTAAAAAACCAGTCCCTTTGGCTTAAAAGAGAGAATAACCTCCGTTTGTACTGCTATCCGATTTCACTAACTGATTATCTTGATAGCATGAATATTTAGGTTCTACAGAGTTGGGTTTCCCGCATTAACATGATTACTGCCCAACTATGAAATACCTGTCCTACGACGGGACACAAACAAAACTATACATCATTACCTTCATTGCTGCCCGGAAAAAACATTGCAGTTGGTATCCTTCGATGACCATATAATTGGATTAACGGATACATAATAATACATATGTTATACAGTGTTGTCATACGACCCGATAGATCATAAAAGAAAATAAGTCGAGTTGGACAAGTTACCTGCTCCTCAATAAACGTTATTCACAATAGCAACCATTGGTTTCTTACGTTTGGTTGACGCAGGAAAGTGTACACCAAAGGCAGCTGACTGAGGTAGAAAAGTTTGGTTGACGTACGAACAGCATACATTTGGTTGACGGCATGTACAAAATCTGCTGTCTTCATCTGCGCGTTTGGATAACTTAGCCGATCTCAAGCTGCCTTCAAAACCAATGGTTGCTATTGTGAATATGGTCTATTCCTCAGTGTGCACTCACTCGTCACTCAAATATTAATGCCAACTCAGCAGAAAATTCTGTGAGTTGAACGAAAGAACCGGCGAAGGGGATGAGAAGTAATGCTACGGCTTTGCTTGTTAGTAATGGGATAGACTGGGTTCCTTGTTCTACATTGTTAATATTCCTGACTTCCTTCGTTTGGGAAAATTGGGGATCAGCTCGTGTGGTTTGAGCCATCGTATGTACTAGTGTAAATATCTATGGCCATGCACCGGTTTAGTTTAACCTTATAGTGTTTCCCTTTTTTATTAGTTTTGAATTTGGTTGGAGTGTGAATAGTAATTTAGGGCTGTCAAAGTCTTCCAAGTTTTCTAGCGGTAATCGGGCTAGTTGTGTCACAGGTCGTACAAATTCCTTGATTGTCTTAACCACCTTGCCCTTTGCTTTTCTGACTTCTGTATACCTGCCTTCGGTTTCTACCGTGGTTACTCGTACTATGTTGTCTTCGCCAAGTTGTAAGTTGGGCTGTTCTTTTTGCCACATGTGGCGTTTTTGGAGGGCGGTTTGATATACACATTCTGCAAGCGTTTCCATAAGTCCTGGTTCCGCCGAATCACCAATTGATATTGATCTAATCGGTTGATCTGCAGATGGCTCAGATCATGTTCTCGGTTTATTAATAATTGTGTTCCTATGAGGAAATGTGCTGGTGTTAATGCCTCTAGGTCTGCTGGATCTTCTGATATTTCATATATGGACCAAGACACCAAGAGACCTCGGCCACATTATTATCATCCTTCTACTTTGATCAGCGAGTGATACTAACATTTCTCTCCTTAATTGGGCTTACTACAGTGGTGCAGATTTAATCGACACATTTTATTTCATTTCTTTTATTTCTAACCTGTATGCCTTTAATCTTTACATTTTAATATGACTTCGGTCATTAATAAATCACATTTATAGAAAATTAATTGGGAGTGTTACATAATATTTTGGTGCACTATTATGTGGTATGTAATGTTAACTTAATGGATTTATAATATAACCAAAACAAATTTTTAGCCTAATCAAAATTGAATCTGTGTTTAGTGTTGTTATTCCCTACTTGCATATTAATCGATTGTATAATGTATACCTTCTATGTATGCATAGTTTCTTTTCACCATTGGATTTAATTTATTCCATAATTGTACAATATCTCTCATAGGGTCACGATAAATTTTATGTGAAAAATGAGCTTCACATAATTGCATGATATAAAAAGTAACTAAACACTTTTCCATAGTGACGTAATGTAATTCGTAATATTTAAGTCTATTTCATCTCAATTTTAGTAATTCATATAAAGGAATCCGATATTGTTAAAATACTTGCCTTAAAGCCCAGATTCTAGAATATAGTGATACCTATTTTATAGTTCACATAAAATAAGTTATTTCTTATCTGTTTGTAGTCTGTCGAATCCGTCGTCATCCTAGTTAGTAGTCAGTCGAATCCGTCGTCATCCTAGTTAGTAGTCAGTCGAATCCGTCGTCATCCTAGTTAGAGACGACGACCAAGAAGTTTGATGCCGGCCCTTATAAGGTATAAGCACAGGTTATCCCGCTTACTTACCGTTTGAGGCCAAACAGTATAAGCCAATAGTAGTCCATGTTCAACAGATGAAACCGTATGTTTAACCTCACAGAATTTGTGCGAATGGAAAATTCGTATTCGCCTATAAACGATCCTTCGGATAATAAGGATCTGAGTGAGGTATCCCCTAGGTAATATAATCCACTCGAGTCTCACAAGCACTGTGCATACGGTATAATGTTAACCATATAAGCACTAATAATACCTGAAAACTGTACAATTTTTGGGAGTGATTTAGGCGTTAGGCAAACTTGACTTAATCACTGTTATTCTCGTAGAAATATGCATATCATTTCATATCGCAGATGACGTATTCATCAAAGCTCATCATTTAGGGTTATAAATTACATTTTGTTACGAGCACGAAAGTTTAGTATAAATTATGATAACAAAAATTGCAAGTATTTTTATTAAAAGTTGAAGTAGAATGGGGAAATTTAATAGCCGTTGTAATACTTCGAGCTAAAAACCTTTTACCAGTAGTTGTTGGACCATATAAAAAAGTATAGTTTTCTTGGGAACTCGTTTATCTGCTACATTCCAAACAGCTGTTACAAATGACTTTTTAAAAACCTTGAATGTAAAATCAAGATTGAAAATCAGACGTTGGTTTTCTTATCTTGGTTTCTAGAATAATGTCAAAATAATGTCGTAAGTACTTTGTACTACCATAGTAACATATCTATAGCATATATGTAATTTAATGTGTAATAATTACAAACAATCAATGTACTTACATGCTAATGCTTAATAGTATGATTAAAATATATTGATAGTCATAATAATAATAATATTTGATTTTGAACATCTTAGCAAATTTTAATCTTTCTTATTTTTTCATTTCCATACTATTGAGTACATAAATAAATAGTCGCATCCATTGCATCTTGCTTGTCTTTACCTGTTTTTTATTTGGCTGCTGTTGGTTGTGTATCACAATATCGTTATCCTCACTTAGCATAACTGTCGACCTACGTTTCTGTTTAGCAGTTTCTAGTAAAGGCTTTACAAAATCATGTTTCTTACCCCGTACCTCTTGCTCATTTTGTTGATGTTCTCGGACTTGTATGACCTAACCCAACCTAACTATACAAATATACAAGTTTATGGTGATAAAGCAGTGGTTGAGGAAACAAGTGTAGTTTGGTGCTGTGTTTGTGGAAGGAAGTCTGCGTTGCCGGGTACCTTCCGATGGTTGAACTTTGTCGGTCTAGTGGAAAAGTATTTTTAGTACGGGTGGTTTATGACGTCGGTGTCGGTATTAGTGGAAGTAAAGGTTGGAGGGTTGGGAGCCGTTGTATTTGGAGGGCTGTATTCTGTAGCCGGGAATCCCAAGGGTTGTGTGGTAGTAGTCGATGTAAGTCCTCCAGGGTGTCCCCTGGTTAAGGGGCGGAGGTGAGCGGGGTTGAATGATCACCGCAATGTGGTTGTGAATACCCGGGAGTTGGTCGTGGGTGGTGAACGGAAAAGCCAATTAGAAGACTGGCGGCGGCGCTACCGGTGCTAGGGAGAGCTGGAGTATTGAATGTCAGTGCTTTTAATGTTGTAACTGTAACTGACTTTACTTTGTAATTTTATTTAAACGTACTAGTGTAGTAAATCAGTGGTAAATACACAGTGGATGGTTAATCCAGTTTGGTGATTCATATGGCCCCGATTTAGGTGTGGTCAAATTACATACATTTCTATTCCTAAAAAGTTCTTTATGTAAGATTTCAGATTACATAATTATTTGAATTCGTTACATCTTTTAATTTATGGCTGACCTTATAATAGTAAAGATATAAAGATATGAGTACTAGCATTACGTAGCTCGGGTGTTGGCTGATTAATATAATTGGGTGCGGTCACTTTACATTTCATTACCGTGACCATAACATGAAGATTATAAGAATTATAATACCTTAATTATAAGAACACGAATCCAACATTGAGCAAGATGTGATTATTTTGATTCCCTCTCAAAGTGAGGGAATCAAAACTCAAACTTGAAGGGAATCCTTGAAGGAAAACCGTCGACTTCGTCACACGCTACAGCAGTGCACTACACGCATTCGCCTCAAGCCTCGCTGTGCAATACCACAGAAACCTCGATGTGTTATACTGCGTTTTTTTCCAGAATGATTTCTATGATAGGTTACTATCTTCAAGCTTTAATGCTACTGTGATATAGTAAGGGAGAAATATTATTTAGGATAGTGTAATAGAAGAATATGTGCAAAAATCACAAAGTTTCTGCACATATAATAAATGTGATGGGAATAGATTTTCTACTCGTGTATCTTAATGTTCCCGTTTCCTAGGTCGCTAAATAATGGTAGATATTTTCGGATTTGTTCTGTGAGTGCTAAAATGATTTGGTCTAGAACCATTTGTATGGTAGCAAAACCATACAATAATCAGTGTGGTGGGTGTATAGTAATGGGATAAATTGCAAATTCTGTGTTGGCTATGTATTAATACACGTGTAATCGCCTATGCCGGAACCACTTGTTATCGCAGTATTAAAGATACATATGATGTGTTGTATAGGGATTATCTAGTGTGTATGAGTAAAATGTAATGCTTATGACAATAAATAAAATTGACTAGGCAATTTTATGAGATTTGAAGAAGTAGTGAATTGTCAATTATAATGCAATACTGAATACTGAATTTATTAATATATTGTTGCGTGCTTTTATACACAGCCCTTTTGTGGGTAGAATTCTCTTCAAATGGGTAATTAGTACAATGTATAATTTTAACTATATTAATTAGGACATTAAATTAGTTTCTAGATCTAGATTAACAAAATATTACCTAGAATAAAATACATAAGAATTTACATAAGAATATTAGCATTATAAATAAATTGGTGATTTATGAGTCATGCGACCTGACACTAATATCTAAATAATAAGTAATTATTATCCTGTTATTTAATCTATAAAGAACAGCATTATATATGACGTTATGCTATTATTTTTAAACTCAAGACAACAATATATTGGGATTATTAGATCATAAAGAAGGAAACTACCTAATTATTACAATTAGTCAGAATTATCTTACTCATAGTGCTTTAATATTATTTTCTTAACATTACTACTCTTGATATTACAATTATTGATGCAAAACGCTCCAGTGTAACGTAGGATAAAACATGTATGTAGGAAAATAGGATAACATAAAAAACTAACTTGTAAACACATAGTCAGGTAAGCCAGATGCCGAGAATACATACATACAAGAAATCTGTAATTCTTAGAATACGCATTCTGTCATAAAGTTAATCTTGCATGTAATTTTAACTCATACCTAATAAGAAGAAGTAGATGATTGTCAAAACACACACATCACATTATTTAGAAGATAGGTTAATCATAGCTTATATTCCTAGGAAAGGTAATATTAAGGTTCTCCGAATTTATCTTGAAGAATACTTAAACTCCTGCACAATCTCTCGGGCTCACATAAGCGAAGAACTTTATTATTTCATAACAGTGCACCTCATATCACCTCATCTAACAATCTTACCAGTTTTAATATTTTAATACCGAGTTTTAATATACTACAAGTATAATACTTTTGTTGCACAACGACCTTGAGGAGAGATGTGTATAGGAATCTGAAAATGAGTATTTCACACCGAATACTATTGTTGTAATCTAAGATTTTGTACGTAGAACACGTGCAAGAATGTAATGTGCAAGAATGTACCAATGTAATTATAAAGAATATAGATCGACACGTGTTAGAATGTATGTTTAGAGAATTCAATGTCAATACTTGAAATGTCCTAAATAACAATACCATACTGTAATAAGGAGAATTATTACTGGTAAGTTAAATAGAGTAGTTCGCTGATGACTCAATGCATTCCTCTTTTGTCCTTCCTACCACATAAGACCTTTGTATACCACTGATTTGTAAAACGGTTGCTTCAACAAACATCTAATGAAGTGCGAGATGTGACATGGAAACAAGAGGGTATAAATACAAGTGAATAAGAACAAAAAGGAGGAGTGAGAGATCAGCCACACACAAAATAAGTCTTTTCCTTTAAGTAACGTCAAGGGCCTATGGCCCTTGGCCCTTTTTCGTCATTACGCTAATAAAACCAATTTAATTATACTACATAAGAACAACGATACACTATCATTTATTATTCATAGTCTAATTCATAATACTCATCAACCAGGCTTCATAGACACCAACTTGTACATAGCACTATGTTTTGATGCAAATGTTCTTTTAAGATTAAGGTGGCCTAAAATAACCATTGAAGATGCACTACGACTTGTGGATTATGCAACTATAATCTCATTTAATATCTCTGGAGGGTTACAAATATGCAATTAGTGTGACTCTAATTTGTATGAATTGAGGTTAAACCGATTTGCAGTATTTGCAAAACGCTATGCGTTAACGGTTAGAAATGCCACTTGGTTTGGTATCACCATGTGTAAATAACTGTTCCTGGAGCGTAAGTAAATAATTATCATACGTAAACGTCTTTAAAAAATAAATTTGTATTACATTTTAGAAATGCGTACCGTAATTGACGAAGCTTGCGCTGCTTCAGGTACAACCGCAGACCGAGTTGTCACAAAGAAAGAATACCTGAGAAATATCTATATCTTTCATATAGGACAGTAAGGTTTACGTATGTTATCACAAATTCCTGTTGGATTACTTACAAATATGACATAGAAGCATAAATTCGTTTAACTTTAAGTGCAACATTACTATGTATTAGTTCCTAATTCTGTTCTAAGCACAATATGGGATTATGAAATAGGGAGATGAAAAGTCTGTATTTTGAAAGCCAATGTTTATTTATTCAAACGTCCTTAGCTAGCACTAAATGAGAGATCAAAATCCACTCGAGAAACTCTGCAGTAGGAGACCTTATATAGGTCAGCCAATAAGGGCGCTGTTTAGATGTCAATAAAAAGTAGGCTCTAAATTGATCTTACAATTTTTAAAAGACCTTCATAGGAGAGTTTTGCAAGGCTAAAACAGTAATTTTAATTCTTTTTAAAACCGGTAAGTAATACGTAATATCATACACGTGTTTACGTGAGTATTAAGATGCATCTCATGCAAAATCTCCTTCTGTTGCTGTCATTGTTAAGATTTATCGATGTAAATAAGTAGTTCGTTCAGCTCACAGTTATCTTTGCAAGTAAGTTTTATTAAAGAGCGAAAGGTTTATATACGTACAGATTACAAAGAAAGTACACGTATTCAGAGAATTGCGTCTAAAATCTATATTATTGTCATAAAAAGTCCTTTACCTGGATACTGTTACAACAGAAGAAGGCTTAGTCTATTATGCCCTGGAATTCAACCATTCATAACTTAGCTGTTAACTGCATAGCTGCATAACTGAGCTAAGCATGCTATTCTAGTTTATTGCTTAACAATCCATAAACAAACTAGTGCCCAACAACTGCTTTTAACACTAAATAGTTTTAAAATAAATTATTTTATACTACAAATTATTATTAGTATAAATTATATTACAATACATTGAAATATTCAGAGCAAGTCAAATATTTCAACACTCCCCTTAATTCTTACATACTATTCATTATGCTTATTATTGAATGTGGTAAGCTCTTATACTAACAAGCTCTTATTCACTTCCTTAACGCACTATTTTCCTTGAAAAAGTTCCACAAAGCAAAATCCATCACTGCGTCCAGTTCTTCCTCAATTGACATTGGTGTTGGTTCATCAAGGTCGTTCTGTTTCTCAGCCTCCTCGGCATCAAAATTAATGAACTCTTTTTCCTCTCTGTTCATGCTCCTTTTCCTTTTCGTAGCTTTTCCAGCCGGTTCTGCTGCGTTCCTATAGCTTCCCATGTCGTAGCTGCTTCTCTTCTAAGGAGTCTAGCTGTACGTAACACTGTTTTAGATTGAGGTTTTGGGGAGCGTTTTCCGCCACCGCACTTTTTGTATTCAGGATACTCTCTTGTTCTCGTTCTTTTTTTGCTTCTGCATCCTCTGCATCCATTTTATCACCCCAGCTAGTGATGAGTACATTATCGCTCTTCTTCGTTTCTGATGTTTTCACAATAGATTCAGTGGACTTTTCCTCAGTCCTTTCGATGTTACTTTTCTGTATGGATCTTAGCAAGGCGTCATACCTTTTGTCTTCCTTTGGCGGTAATTTGTCCTCAAAGATTACTGGATGGCCAATCGGTAGAGGGGTGTAACCAACATAATCCTCCAAAACCGTTACAGGGCGTTCTTCAAAATAGTTTTCCTGGTTGCCTTTGTTCCACTAGCCATTGTCTTCTCTGCTTTAGCTCGTCATTGTGTTCTTTGTACAATGAGGCTGGAAGATCGTATTGTGTTCTTGGTACAATATATAGATCTATTTGTTTTCCAGTGGTAATATCCTAGTGTTAATATTAAATCTCCAATGTTATTAATAGTTGATTTCTTATACTTTGCACATATTTCCCCGTGCAAGATGTGTATGTAAAAGTGTGTGGCAACTTTAGCACATCACAATAATAAATAATACGTTCACAGTACATTGCGGGCAACATTGTTAATTTTTCCAAAAATGCATTTGGACTGCTTCCTACGGCTAAATTAGAGCCGCGGACACGAAAATTAAAGTCGTATCCGTCTGACTTTATTCAGTTTTTATTTTAACACTTTTGATTAGTACAAGAATAAACCGAATAAAGATATGTTACTAAAGTATTTGTTGGATAAGTGTGTGTACGGTTGAAACTGGCTGGGTTCTACAACCGGAGAGGGTTGTAAGTAGTAAGAAGGAAGTAAGTAGGTTGTAAGTACTGAACTTAATGTTTTAGTGGAAGTAACTAAAACTCCATTATCCTGTCCAGGACTGGATTTGAACCGGAGACAGTCACAAACTTTATAGTAATGGTGTTTTATTTAAACAAAATGTTTTCAAAAACAAAACAAAATTTTGTTCGTTCTTGGCACTCTCTGAGCATATCTCAGATTTTACGGAAAAACCTGTATAGCAATTGTTAGTTATAAGTTATACAGTGTAATTATTTCACAGATATTGATCATCGCGTTTATCATCTTAAAACGAACAGGTGGACACTATTTTCCAATTATGAACACCATAATTATGTTCCGTAATTATGTACTATAATTTATATTTTAATTTGCAAATTACATACAACTTTTTAAACTTAAAATATCAATAAGTCATCGGATTAAAAACTACAGATGTAGAGAACTTCATGTAGAACTGATGATATTTAGACGCACTTTTGTTGCTTGACACAGGAGGCTTTATATAGTTTACTTGTTTAGTATTAGTTGATGCTGGAACTGTAGAGCTAAATAACTTCTTCAAGGATGAGCTTGTTGGGTAGACAGGCTGATTTGAGTATATTAAGAGTAGCATATTAAGATACCGTAGAACCAATTCGGTTTCGGAGTTCATATTCCTTCTAGAGTGTACTAAGTTTGGGGTACTATTATATGTGGGCTTGTTGAATTAATAAGAACTAAAATCGCTGGTTTCTTTGTCACATTCACTTGTACTTTTATTTTGCATGAGGAGTCGGGTATTATCGTTGTGGAAGGGAGCCGTTTGACAGGAATTTCCTCACACACAATGTCATATGTTTACTCCTCTTGTAGACAACGAATGAAACCGTTTCCCACCACACTGTCACCTTATGATACTACTAATTCGGTTAAAGAAATTAAAATTAACACTGATTCGAATTTTGAGCATTTGGACGACTCTGACAGTTTTTCCATCACATACCCATCCGGAGTTGGAATATCTTCATTTCACGAATATTTTATTATTTAGATACTTTATTTCCACTTTTTGAACAATTCCACTGCACAACACTGAATGTGCCTTTGCTCAATGGGCTCAATTTGCTCAATGTGACTGTGCCTCAAACTTTTTTGAGATTAACCTAACTAAGATTTTTGTTGACATCTAGCAAATTGAGCTGTGCCTCAGACATTATGTCGGGGCCGACAGGCCTAGCTAAATCGTCTAACTGTTCTTGTTCAGCCAAATGAGTACCGTCTCTCAGGAAGCAGAGTTCTTATTCTAACTTGGAATATGAGTTAAGGTTAGCTACAGTAAGTTTGCAGGATTCCTCACGCCATCCGTTTCCAAAACCTATAGGGAGGATAATTAAGTTTTTGTTCTTCATCAGCTTAACATGCAATACAAAATGTTTAGCAAAGGTGCAAACAGATACCTCGATTTTGATATATGAACTCGGAGGTAAAATGATTACTTCCAGTCCTGCTGATTCCGTTATATAAATACACTGTGTACGATTTAGGGCATGTTAATGCAGTGCCGCAGCATCCAGTGAGAAAAAGAAAGTAGATTTTAGTTCTTTTATGCAAGTCACTCGGTTTTCATTATAAATTTTTTGGATTTTTAAAATCGTAATATAATAAATCGGACATAATAACTAATTATAATAACGCTTACGTTCCTTGGTAATATTACTGATTATTGTTTTTCTACTTGAAGTAGAATCTGCTTCAAGCTAGCTTCACTGTTTATGAAGGCACGAGATGAATTTGGCTGCTGCTGTGGCTGCGGCCTGGCGGTGGCAGGAATAGTAGACTTTCGATTGGAAAAGACTTGTAGTCGTCAGTATTGTAGAAAATTCAGTAATCGGTCGACAGTTCCATGCGTAAATATTTTGTGGATATCTTGGCCCGAGTTCTATGACCCGTCTTTGAGGTAGCCATTGGTTTTGGTTCGTTCCGAGTAAACAAAAAGTCTGCTTCCTCTTGGGCAATATCGCCTCCTGAAAATGAATATTCTCAGGAGTGAAGAGATGGGTAAAGTGTGTACTCTTGCTTTGTGTAAATTGGTTTGGGCCGATTGACTGTGTGTCACTCACATTAGTGCTAGTCGGAGGATGTTTCATTACGGCAGCGTTATTTGCACCACACTGTCATAAGTTTCGATATTGAAACTGCAGTCTTTGTTTATTTTCCGATTATTATTGCCAATACTAACTACTAATAGTTTAGAGTTTGTATACCGCTGAGAGCGATTGCTAAGAACGTCCAATCTAATGAATTGGTTCTTTTGTAATTTAAACGAATTCCATAACTCTTATTGAAATGATATATTTATGTGGATTATCGCTATGAAATGCATTTTAGTTTCATTTTTGAAAGTTTTATTAAAGAGTTTCAAAAGAATGATGTTTACATAACATGAAATACAAAGAGATTTTACTTACTTAAAAGATCTTTACATACTAGAGAAAAGTTTTGGATGAAGTACATATTACATATGAGAGAGAAGTTACAAGAGATTGGATTTTATAAGTTGAACTCAGAACGAGAAGAAATATTTGAGAATCAAAATTAGGAGTTAAGAGTTATTTTCGTCTTACTGAGATTCAGTTCCTTCGGTTGGGGTGGAACATGGGAGTTGAAAATTTGATACTTTTATTGTTATACAGAACATGTCTGATTACTATTGGAGACAAGTACAAATCAATATTTTTAGTATTTACCGGATTAACAGGAATATTTGGTTAACCAATCTGGTAAGAGGGACAATTGTATTTAAAATAACAATCCTGCTAATCAGTCATTAAGCACATTCGTACATGGCGAGTTAAAGTCACATCACACAAACATACATAAATGAATGTTTGATTCCTATGAACTATATTGGTATGATATAAATATTATTTACTATATACCTATACATGTATTATTATATCAATGTAACATCTGCATAACAATAATACAATACTATTGACTTTACGAACAATGTAGAAAATTAATTTGTAGTTACGCCACTATCCAAGGTAGTCCAACTCAGAGAACAACATGTTTTTCTGATGTTTAATATATATAATTTATTTACAACAAATAAACTTGACTTGTCGGTCAATCAATATTCCTTTCGAAAGCAACTCCGAACTTTACTCTCGTTCTTATTCTCCTTACTCTTACTTATTCCAAATACTGCATATTTTTTCATTTTCTACAGAATGCATGCAGTTTTTCTTTAAGCCTAATATTCAGTATTTTATTTTCCTGACAACAATTTCGGGTGAAAATTTTCATTGCTGACGAAATATTCCCTTAGCGAAAAACAATATATTTTTCGCGGAAGTACTCCTGCGAAATCGCCATGCGAACGGAATTTTCAAAGTGAAAAATCTTAAGTGAGTACTGAAAAGCGAAATCCTAAGCGAAGAGAAAAATTTGGTCGTTTTCGTACGAAAACAGGTCGAAGAGTGGAACGGAATACCAGGCTTTAATACTAATACTTACAAGGTTTCACACACAGTTCATACCACTTCAAGAAATTGCATACAAACATTGAACCAGAATTTGGCCTATTTCCGATACTACCATCCCGCGGTTACAATATGGATATTATAAATGGAAAGCTGATTTGAATGTGGGTATGGTACATTTAATGATGTGTAATTATAATATGTAATTGTGCAGCGTGTTAGTATATCTTTGTCATCTTACAACACATAATCGTGTGTGTTGCCTATGCTGATGCTGCTGTGTGGTACTTCTCAGCCCCTTCCCCTCAACTTCCAAACTAGTACTCAAATTTAAAACGAAACATTCATAAAACGAAATATTCATTCAAATAAAACAAATATTTAAATATTTAAAACAACTGATCAAATATAAATCATAAATAAGAGTTATTGCCCAAAAGTTCCAAATAACTGTAGATAAATGAACTAAGGTACCTGAAAATAAATTAATATGAAAATGTTGTATACCTGGACCGAGTAATGGCTGATTACTTCTCGACGACTGTGATGTAATAAACTGTATAGTTAGAAAAAATCCCAAGAAAAATGAAAATTATTCTTGAAATAATATTTTTAAGTTTTGTCTAAGTAATATTCAGTATTTCGTCCGATAAAATAGTAATATGCACCTTTTCCAGGTTTCAAAATATCGATTTCTGGGGCATTTAAAGACCATTTCACACAACGCAATTAAAATTAAGTGAAATGCAATTTTTTTAAATTAGACCATACACTTGCAATTCTGTATTTCCCCGAAATATTATTGCTTGAAAGCCCCCAAGATTTCAGTAATTTCTCTTGTGCAGTGGGAAAGGGGACTAAGAGAAAAAGGGTGAAGTTGAGATTGAGATCGTGGAATACTCTTTACAACACCACTTTAAGTTATTAAATTCTGTTAAAAGTATTTAAAAGTAGTCTGAAAAATTTTTTTAGTATTTTTAATGTAATAAATAATTACTTTTTACAAATTCAAAAATTACTTGACAAGATAAAAGGAATGCACTATAAAGCGAATTTATTCTTGTTCTATTACCTGATTCTTTCAAATCGACTGGCGAATTCACACTCACTCGTCTCACTGAAGAATGTATAAATACTGATCTAACCTTGGAGCGAAAGTCAAATAATTGTTTCACTTATTTGGTAAAATAACTCAAAAAGCTAATCTGTAAGTTCAAAGTACTGCTCTGACAAATAGGAAATTTACTTTTCCGTTGAAATTAGTAAATTTGGACTTATATTGTAGTTTTCAAAATAAAAATTCCGTTACTTACAGTCGGGACTGTCCCGTTTGTAGTGTGAAAGTGTTTATATGTGGAAATATAACATCTATTTTTGCCCTGAAAGCTTCTAAAATTATTGAAACTGAAATAAATTGCAATGGAAATAACTGAAAACAGGTTTTGCATAATTTGTCGAAAAAGTCACGATCTAATTAATGTACCACTGACACTAGTCAATAACAAAATTTTATTTGACGCTTGTTTGAAAATATTTGAAATCGAAGAGGAGACCTATAATCCGAAGTACAAATGGAAATGGGATGCAAAATTGGATTTGCCATACTTCTGTACAAATTGTGGCCAGAAAATTGAGATTTTGTCGAAGTATAAAGAAGATTTAAATGCAATAATGGCAATTAAAAGGAAAATCAAAGATACAATTTGGAACTCCAAATTAGAAATACTAAAATCAACAGCGACTAACAAATTGAATTGTTTTAAACGACTTCGTTCTCTCCGTAGGACAAGGACACCTACATTGACTGATGCAAAAGACTACTTTAGAAGTGTTGCAGTACAGGGTGACTGCACTTTTCATTATCTACACCTTTAATTAGAACTTTATTTTACTTTTAAATTTTACTTTCTTTTTTAGATTGGAATCCAGCGGTTTTTATATCGAGTTCTGACCAGCATTCCGTGGCAGTAATCAATTTAACAAGTGATGAACAGCTGACTGTAACCGCAGAAGAATGGAACCAATATATAAAAGGTTTGTGCATTAATGCTTAATGCTTAAGTCAGTTTAATTTAATACTTATTGATTTATTTATTTTAAATTCATGAATTGGTGCATTTATTTATATTTTTGCAGAAGTAGGGAATAAATTCCAGTGCAAACTGTGCTCTGTGGTTATAAGAGTGAAGGGGAATACAATTCGCCACATTAATAATATCCATAAGAAAATAACACGATTTCAATGCTCATATTGCTCGTTGAAGTTTTATGACAGGTCAGGTTGTTTGACGCACCTGAAGGTCGATCACGAAAATGAAGGTCGCAGTAACACACCACGCAGTCCTTCTAATCGTTCTCAGAAAATTGTCTCAGGGGAAGTTGAAAACTTTGTTCAGAAAGAAATGAAATGCCTCCTGTGTCTTAAATCTTTGGGAGACACTGGATTGCCACTCAAGACTTCAGTTTTTGCCTCGTTTTGTTCTGCAATTGGGACACCTCAGTTAGAAACGGTTCCCTGTATGTTGCTACTGCACGAAATTCCCCTGATGTGCGTGTCTTGTCAATCTAGAACAGTGGAACTGCACGAATTACAGGAAGTACTGAAAATCAACCAAAGTGAAGGAATTGTTAACAAAATGACGCTGAAGATGAAGACTGATATATTACTATCCATGCCCATAAACAAACAAAGTACTGATGACTTGAGACTGACGTCAGATGGAGTTACTGCTAATGATAAATCTGAACATTTCAGAAAATTGTTGGTCCAAGGTACAAATAATGTATTTTCAGTTGCAAAATTTATATAAAAATGTTTATATAAATTAATATATTTATCAATTTATGCAGATTATACTCCCATCGTTGTTGCCATTAAAAATTGTACACAAGTGTAAGTGAATTTTTGAATTTTAGGAAAAAACTTTAAAATTGTAGTAATTCGCATATAGATTTCTGGAACAGATTTGAAACAATTATGTGTATGTTGTATCTAATATTGCAGGACTTACCAGAAGACTGCAAAGAGAGACGGGAGGTCACGTGGCATTTTGAATTATAGAACTCCGTCTCAAAATTCTATATTCAAATATTTGAATGAAGATGAAATTTTAAATTTAAATAAAGGCTTTGTGGATAAAGGCATTCTGTTGAGCACAGAAGAAATGTATTATTACTTTAAACGTAAGATGTCCGTTAAAATTTTTCTAAATTCAAATTCGTTTTTTGGCAAAGCTCTAATTGAGTGATTATTTAAGGTGACAATGGGAAATACGCGTGTCGGTTATGTAATGCACAACAATCAACATATATTGGCGCAGTACACCATTGTAACAAACATCATAAAAATATTAAAAACCATCAGTGCAAATATTGTGAGCAGCAGTTTTACAATAGATCTGATTGTGCCAGACATATTTTATTCAGTCATAAGGAAGAAAGGATGACGGACGTTGCAACTGAAATCCAAAAAAGAGTGGAACAAGAAGAAAGGTAGAACAGTAATACTTATTAGTACTTTCGGTAAAACGAATACAGTTCCCTCAATTCGTTTCAATTCAATTTTAAATAGATTTCAAAGTAAATCTGAGGATGGAGTCGCAGAATTAAACTGCCCCAAATGGGATACTAAATTCTTAAAGAGATGCATTCGAAGTAAGCAATTTATTTAAAAAATTTTATTTCAATTACTAATAATTAATAGGCAGTTTGCGTTATAAATTCGAGAAATTAATTTTGGCGTTTCTTTGAATGTCTATAGAAGAAGGGAAGGAAAAGTACGCCTGTACGTTGTGTCCGATGGTGGGGAACAGGGGTTCAGTGAGAACTCATTTAAATATAAGGCACCTTGGCAGATTTCGTTTTAAATGTGAGTTCTGCAACTACAAACACCACCACAGGTATCCAGTAGTAATGCACGTTCGAAAACACCATCCAGAAAAATTGTTTAATTATTCGCCCCCAATGAAGCCTCCTGGGACAAGAGTCAGAGTTGAACCCCCTTCGCTTCTGGAGGGGGTCGTTAAATTGCAAGTCAAGGAGTACCCCAAAGTAGAAAACCATTTCTCAGGTTGTCTACCTACATTTCCAAAATTTGTTTTCAAAATTTAAAAAAAAGATTTAAAACTATTTGAATTTTGATATCCTAATTTTTTGGAAAATAACAATAACTTTTTATATTTTAGGTAACGGTTTGGACTTTACGTGCTCATTTTGTGGAAGAAATTTTCGTTTGCGACGTAAAGTGATAGATCACGTAAAGCGTGTTCATTTTGCTGTGAGAAATTATCAATGTGCAACTTGCGGAATTAAATGCTATTCACTAACCGACTGTCGAAAACACGTCAGGATAAAACATTTAAATAACCTGCAAGGCTTAAACAGTGAAATCCACAACTCTGTAGGAATCGACCCAGAAGAAGAGCAATATTTCACGTCTGAACAAGAAAAAGCTCTTCCAGAAATTTCAGAGGAAATCGACGGAGAAAATAACGCAAATCTTGATCCCGAACGTTTCCTTAAGAATGACCAAAAGGAATACTACGATTTTGAAAATAGAGAAGTGATTCCGATGAAGATTCCAATGAAAGGAGAACTGGAAATTGATGAAATGTTCTGTGAGGAGATTGGTGATGATCTACTTCAGATGGAGGGTGGAATAAAAACCGATCACGTCAGTTTGAATCAATGTTCCGAATCTCTCGACCATAATGAGGAACCTCAATCTGATCCAACTTATTTTCACACTAAAACGGAAGAAGAAGAGGAAATCGAAAAAATATATTCTAACTATTCAAACGAAACTGGAGAAAAGTAAGATTGAGTATCTAGTATCTAAATATAGTTTTTAATTTAAAAATCGATTTTCCAACTGGAAAAATGATTAAATCTGGTTCTACGTTATTCAGTGTTGCCCCAGTAATAACTAAAATTGTAATACAGGTTAGACTGTGAAAAGGTGCGTGCAAACAAAGCAGAAATCTACAATCTAATTAAACCTGGAGAAATAATCGAGTTGCCCAAAAATCCGAATTTAAGGAAGCACTTAGAACAAGGGGGCAAAAGTGAGATATTTCATAATTTCATATTTTCGGGTTTGTCAGTTTACATGGGGAGTACTTAAATGGGCCTCATATGTAATCGGTTTGCCTTAATAATATTAATCACTTTGCCTCAATAAAATTAATCACTTTGCCTCAATAAAATTAATCACTTTGCCTCAATAAAATTAATCACTTTGCCTCAATAAAATTAATCACTTTGCCTCAATAAAATTAATCACTTTGCCTCAATAAAATTAATCACTTTGCCTCAATAAAATTAATCACTTTGCCTAAATTAATCACTTTGCCTCAATAAAATTAATCACTTTGCCTCAATAAAATTAATCACTTTGCCTCAATAAAATTAATCACTTTGCCTCAATAAAATTTATTTACCTAAAGTATATTTATGCCGTCTCAAGTATCAGTCACTCAATACTGATAATATACCTTTGCCTCATGGTTAATACAAAATGTTAATATTTAGTACAAAAACATAAACACTTTTAACAACAATAGTACTAAATATTAGCATTTTGTATTAAAACATGAGGCAAAAGTATATTATCAGTATTGAGTGACTGATGCTTGAGGGGGTATAAATATTCTTTAGGTAAATAAATTTATTTGAGGCAAAGGCATTAATTTTATTGACCGATTAAATATGAGGTGCACTTAAATGACAGGCGCTTTAAATCTTTGTTGTAATTTTTGTTTTCGTATATTTTTTAGAGTTGGCAAGCGGCTATGAATGTCTGAAGTGTAAGAAAGTGTTGAAAAATCGGACTTGCTTCAGACAGCATTGGAGTGTGTTGCACGACCCCGTCGGAGGATTTCGGTGCAGCGTCTGCCAACAACGCTTCCACGGCAGGTGGGATTGTGCAGTTCATTTTCTTACAAAACACACCACGCGAAACCCCTTTGTTTGTCCTCTTTGCGATAGAGCTTTTTCAAACAATGTCACAAAGGAGAAGCACATTCAAAGTCACAAAGGAGAAAGGCCCTTTACGTGTACCGACTGCACCTTGAGATTTACAAATGAAAAAACTCTAAAGAAACATTATGAAAATGTCCACCCCATTATTTATATATATTGTTGTTGTTGTTATATATTGTTGGGACCTAAATTATGACATTACAGAATCTTACGCATATCAATAAAGGAAAATGTTGCCGAACCTTTAGTAGCTATAAGGAAGTTTAAGAATTCAAAACATCGACAAAAATTAACCTCATCAGCATCCGCTAAATAAACACTTGAAGAAAAAATAGCCTTTACTTTCCGACAGTACAATTGAATTTCTAATGATGGAAAGTATTTCATAATTACTTTCAAATAATTTCACAGAATTCCTCATTATTTTTTACCCGGAGTGGTGTAAAATTCGTACTCAGTTACACAAACATTCAACATAAAAGATAGAAAGGCAGTGCGAAAGAAAAGAAAAATGTTTTAACACCTGTAGCAAGTATTCTTTAATATATTTTATTTTTATTTTTGAAGTTTCTAACTTTTTATTGATAAATCGGAAGTCGTAGCCCATAAACATGGAACCTACATTTAGTCCCTAGAAAACAAATTAAAAAGTTCAACAAAATATATTTAAGTAGTGTTCGGACCGTTTCGTTTCGTTTAGTATTTTCCGTTTCGTTTCGTTTCGTTTTTTCCAAAGACCGTTTCGTTTCGTTTCGTTTTTCAGGATGATGCAAAACGAAACGAAAAAAACGGTTTTCCAAAATGGCCGACTGACATATAGTATGACCATAGAAAAGCATAGAACAGCTAAGTTATATATAATTTTATTAGGGCATATCTAAATTTAATTAATAATTAAAACTGGGCACAGCCAAATAATTTGTTAATCATTATAATTTCAATAATTTGGCTGTCTGTAATGTCTGTTGATGATTGACTATTTGAGTTGGTCTTTGATTATTGTATATTAACTCAACTAATTTTTTCAAATACTCGAATATTCCACCATCCTCAAATAGGAGTAACTGCAATATTCGCAATTGATAAGAAAATAGATGCTATGCAAAGTTAATCGCAATTACTACACAATATAATGACAAGTGTTACAAGAAACCTAAAACATATTAAAACAATTTCATCTGCAAATTGCAATGAAATGAATACAAATGACTGTACAGCGATTGCAGTCGGTCGCAGTTGCTTTGCTGGGAATTTTAAGGCCAAATGTATTTGGATTTGCTTCATATGCTACAAAACGAAAAAAACGCGTTTTTTTCGTTTCGTTTCGTTTCTCAAAAATTCGTTTCGTTTCGTTTCGTTTCTCAAAAATTCGTTTCGTTTCGTTTCGTTTCTCAAAAAACCGTTTCGTTTCGTTTTTGAAAAAACCGTTTCGTTTTTTAGGCAAAAACGAAACGAAACGAAACGAAATAAACGCGTTTTTCGTTTTTCTAAACGAAACGGTCCGAACACTATATTTAAGAAATCGTGAGCTATGACTAGACTCATTAACCAAAAAAAATGCACATTTTTGTTCATATAATTCCCAGGATTTAGTTAAAACTTAGCCTGTAATCCTGGCCTTAAACCTTTTAAGGCTAGTACTAAAGTTAACGCAATGGTAATAACACCTAATAGTATTCATATCAGGCACAGGCAGAACGTAACCTTTATTTTTCCCCCTTCTGCTTATTTGTACCCAAGTGTCGTTCAGAGAATTCGGATCTCCCAGATACACAGACAATTTGGTAAATGTGCATGAAGATATTTTTTGTGATGCTAGAAAACAGACGATTGTCAGGACTCAATACTAAAATCACAATTAATTTAATTAATCAACTTTTGGAATAATTATTACTTCGTATTGTAGCAGAGATGTTTTTATCAGCATTTATCAGCTGTAAGGAAGAAAATGCTTTTAATATTACAATTGGTGGAACTATTGTTGCAACTCAATGTTGCCCCAAGCACATTTTAGCTATCATTAATTTACAACAAAATTTAACTCAAGATATACATGGCATTATCTCTGAACATAATATAGATGCAATTATGATAAATAGATACATAGATGAACATAAAATAGAACAACTATTGCAATTATTTATAATCAGCAATTCCAGTAATGTATAAAATGTCTGTATGGTTTGAGAATTTCTCAAAACATACACTGTTTAACAGAAGTAGCATTCCCAAAAACATGCTTTTACCATTCCTTGCAAAATACTAAGGTTTGAAAATATCATACACTTAAAGACGTACAGAGAGGTTCATCACAAACGTTGCTTAGAACAACTCATGCTTTGCAAATTGTACTACGCCTCGTGTTGCACACTTTCTTATACATGAGTTGGCCTATGGAACGCTTGTAATGAACCTCACTGTACATACTAATTTTTTGTCACATAGCGGGTTGTGATGCATGAGATTCTGCTGATTCCAGTATGCAATCTTTAAATCCAGTATTACTAATAGACGGAATCTGGCTACAGCTATATTCATTGAAAGTACATTACAATTAAATAAATAAATGTAAATCTGATAAAAGGTAAGCCATGGCTATGAAATTAAGACAACCTTTAGAATATCGATTTAAAGCTAATAAAAATAATACTTTAAATACACATATTACTATATAGTAATATGGGTAAATAGTAGGTAGTTATTGTAATAGTAAGTAATTCCATTTGGATTAGTAAAGTACGCTAAAAGCGATCGATGAAGGGCGATACTTGTAAAGCGAATTCAATATTGTATATGGAGAATACAATAAAATAACATTACTTCTAATTCCTATAACCAAAGTATGGTACGGTATCAAAAAGCTTTATATAAGTGACAAATACAAATACATCCATTTCTGTGACTAAGAATAATAATTTTCGTCATACATGATTTAAGTAATGCTCTTAGCAAATGCTAAAAAAAATTATTTTATAAAATATAGTTATACGATACACGTCTAGATAATTGGGGAATATTTTCAAACTACCCTTTGTAATTGCGAAACATTAAAATAGCTTGCAATGTTCCAAGACTGATAGACAATATAAACTTTGGAATTTTGTTTCGCCTTACAATTGAGAATCGGCCAAAGCAGATCTTACAAGGCATACACGAACTTCTGAATTTCTGAAAGATTTTCTTTTCATCGGTTGACCAATTTGTTTTTGAGATATTGCGTCTCCAAGAGTCGATGCATTTAGAACTGTGTTCGTAAAAAAGGGACGCTGTAAAAATGGCGATAATCCAAACTGCACTCGTTAACACAGCCCATAAAATAATAATTATTGTTTTGAAAATGTGCATTTTTCTGATGTGGACAATGAGCAAGAAATTGGCAATATATATTTGTCTTTTAAATAAAAACTGAAAAAACAAAAGTAGAACATTGTACACATCGTTTGATTGGACAGACATTATTTGAAAGTATCTGTAGAATTGTGGCAAAATCGATGGATTGCGAAACATATCGTAGGTACGGTATTTGATCCTTCCAAAACTATATAAAAAGTTATTTCATACTTCAACATAAATGTCTGAATATTTAAAATTATTGGGATACCCTAAAAATCTTTTTCAGTGATATATTGTAAGCATAAATTATTTTGCTCGGAGCCGCACTAAAATTAATACTTTGTTACTGAAAATACAAAATTAAGCAGAATGAATATTTTAAGCAGATAACTTACCTTAATTCGTCAAAAAACTCTTGAAAAGAAGTACATACAAGTAGTGCCACCGACACATGGAAGAAAGCAATGGCCAGTCCACAAAATGACCACCAAATGTGAATCAGAGCCAGGGGAACAAAATAATACCAGTAAAACTTATCCGATGGATTTAATGCTGAGGTGATGAAAAGCGGTTCTGAAGGAAGTACAAATATTAAGCTTCCAAGCCCGACGGGAAAAGACAAAGCAATTAAGAATGCCAACAAGATCAAGGCCTCCACAACAGACGGCTTGTCCTGATATTTTTTTTCAAAGTACTGTCCTAATACAGCAATATTTTTAATTAGTGCGTATTAATGAAATTACTAATTGCTATCCAAAAGCTTTATCTTTAACTTATGAAAAGTAAATTGACATAAAATTTGCAAAACTTACTTTTCCAACTACGTAGATGTGCTATGGTAGAATTCAGCAGAGTGCAGAGTTCTTCCCTTTTAAAAATGATAACATTAACACATACAATAGGAATGCACATTCCTAATAAGTAGAGATAAGAGGAACAGCAGGAAACTACATCTCCATAAATTGTTTCGTAAATTGCCCTCACTACATTATAGAACCAAAGTAAATGAGTATATGCAGCGAAAAGATACCACTTTGTCAAAATTAGTCTTCTAGTGGCGATTTCAATATGTTTGTTTGTTTTCTTTGGGCACCAAATAAACGGCAGCGCTCCACAAAAGTTTCCCCATGCAAAATACCAAGAAAATATGTCGACAGAAAGCGATGTTACCATTCTCGCAACCTACGATGATTTAAAACTTCAAAGTTAATGCTGCAACTTTTTACTTGTGTCTACGATGTTATAGAAATACTGTAAACTAATACAGCACTGGGCATAACCAAGTATCGTTGGTAATGTATAGTTAAATCTTTAAAAATGCTAATTCGTCATACTAATATAAATAAATATCTACTGCTTCCAAAATTAGTTATTCATTAATTCCATGCTATATGCAAAAGAGAAAATTTTGGTTGTATGGAAAAAATACTTTATTCATTTTCAACCAATCATAGGCAAGACAAGGAGGTCTTCACAGTGCAATCAGTTTTTCCGTATAACCATATTTAGGTATGTCTGTATACAACAGCACACAAAGATTCGAAAAATGACTGAAATAACTGTAAGAACGACCTAGGTAGTTGTTCTAGATATATTTCAGTTGTGTGGTGTAGCAGAGCTAAATTCAAAAAATCCAAATGACAGACTGACTGACATAGGCATTCACCTAAAATACCTGCTTAATTTATAATAATAATGGATTATTTGAATCCACCTATATTCATATAAAGTACATTAAGCCAATAAGTATACTTCCCGAATCGTGTATATGAAGTGAAATGCCAATAATTTATATAACTATATTGCATTATACCTGCTTATACCTCCATTGGTATACTCTTTTCTTGCTTTCTAAGCACAGCTAGAAAATATTTTTTGGCATGGTCAAAGACAGAAAAGCTGTGAAAATATTAGCTTGCAATACTTGAAAAGCCGTACTGAGTATTACACTAAGGGAATTGAACAGTCATGTCGACAAAAGAAGCATACCTTTTCAAGGATGCTTATTGATTTTCGTATGCACCAAATAATAAATAACTCGAAGTTATAGTTATAACTACTAATATTGCATTAATGTAAACACTAAAGTTTGGTTGATTTGGGCTACCTTTTCGGTGTTAAAATAATGAATTATCAAAAACATTGACTGGAGAAATATAGACTAACCTAGTTTTATATATAATATATATTATAATATACATACATACTCGAATAATATTTTTAATCATAATAATACTTATGTTTTGTGTCATGAAAAGCATTCCTTCTATAAGCACAAGCACTATAAGTAGAAATATATGTAAAGTAATAATATGCCTGTAATGTAATACGTAAGAATCTATCTGCATTTATTTTATTGCGTCTCACTCCATTTGTAGAAATCTTTCCAAGATGACAACTGGTTTTTGCATTTCTTGGTTTTTCAATGTAATGTCACGAAGAAGTCCGACGACTTTATTACGGCCTTGTATTGTAACTACTGAGTATAGACACTGATAGGATTGAATATAGAGTTCACAAATTGTATGGAGATCTATGTAATGTGAATTCCCATGTCTATTTATAGTAACTCTGGCAAGTTCACAAGATTCTCTGCAATGCTTTAGAATGTAAATATTGCCTAAATAGCAAAAATTTCCACCTACTTCTTTTGTTATGAATTTTTTTAAATGTTGACATCATTGTCCCTTTAATTTTAAATTTTATGATTTTATCTAAAAGATACTTCCATGAGCTAAAAACATCGTGTTGCTTTATCTACCCAGAAAGGAAAGTAAACTTTTCCTACCAATTAGGTTAAGCTGATTTCAGAAGTAAAGGAACGTTTGCAAAAATCGTAATGTGTGCAGATACCCACCGATTAAACACCGATTTACCAGGGTGGGTTGGTTGATGTACATTTCTTACCACTTTTAACATTTGATACATTTCGGTGGTAATCTGCCTTAGTCACTGTTTTCAAAATTCTTCTAATTTTTGAGTTAAATAAATTTTCCTGGGTTTTCGATACATATCTGCTAAAATTTCAATTTTCGCAGACCAATTTTTCATTTCAAAAGACAGCGTAGTCGAATTAATTGGAAAAGGCTACCATGGGTACGGATTCCTTTGTAACTTCAATCAGCTATTGCGATGGTCTACGCCAAATGAACAAAAGTAAACCCTTCAAAACAATATACCGTTAGTTGCAAACGTAATGTGAATTCTACGTCTCACAAACTTGGCGATAATCTAAAATAAGATTTGCTGAATAACCATGCTCTTACTGGCTTTGCAAAGATGAAGAGACATCCAATTTCCACAATTATCAATTTACCCACGATTTCATTATCTGGATAAGTACTTTATTTTAATCACTAGAAAACACACTGAAATTTTCAACAAGCAATATTTAAGCGTTCTTGATTCTTGAGCTATGTTTAGACTCACTAACTAAATTTAAAAGTAATAATTAATAACACCTAGTACTTAGTACTGATTTATTTATGGAGGTATATATAATCATTTACCATGCCACAAATGACTTATAACAAAAAGAGTATAATAGAGTGTGAACTAAAGTCTGGGGCCCTTCAAACTATTCAAATACAATATCGTTATTTTTTATTAATTTAGCCTAAACTCCATTTGCAGTAGAATCCAGTTTATTATTAATTTCATCTGAAACAGTAATAGAAAATGTAAAAATGATTATATGTGAGTTGAATTAAAGAAAATTATCATGAAACTATATAGATGATGGAACAACCTGCAAGTGTTTGGAAGCCGATTTCTGACAGTATTCTGCAAACATTGATTTGGGTGACTTTATTAGGCTGCCGCTTCTGAAGACCAGAAAATCTTCGGTTGAATGGTGTTGCTTCATTATTACGCATTTGAAATTCAGACTCTGCTACAGGCACTTCCTCAAGCAATGTAAAGAACTTTGCTAAATTCTCGGTAGTCCAAAACGCTTTATTGTGCTGCAAGGATTTTCTCACCAATAACCTAGCTAAACAAGTAATAAATAATATTGGAATTTTCGTTTTGTTTGCATAAATATTTCGTTTTCGCCTTCTATTTAATTTTTCGTTTTAGGGATATTTTCATTAACAACGAAAGATTAACTAACACCCGTAATTAATATTTCGCCATCTAGTGCCTATGCATGTAATATGTAGCTACTACACCAGCTACTACCTATGTTAACGAATAACGAAAGATTAATATAAGTCATTAGTACTCAAATTTAAAACGAAAAATTAAATTAAAAGCGAAACATTCATAAAACGAAATATTCATTCAAATAAAACAAAAATTTGAATATTTAAAACAACTGGTTAAATATAAATCATAAATAAGAGTTATTGCCCAGAAGTTCCACATAACTGTAGAAAGATAAACTAAGGTCCCTGAAAATATAATAATATGAAAACTAATGTGGTATACCTGGATCGAGTAATGGCTGATTACTTCTCGACGACTGTGATGTAACTATAGTTCAAACAAATCCCAGAAAAATAAAAATTGTTCTTGAAATAATATTTTTAAGTTTTGTCTAAGTAATATAATATACGTAGTAATACGATAAAATAGTAATATGGACATTGTCCGTTTTCAAAACTTCAATTTTTGGAGCATTTTAAGACCGTTTCACACAACACAATTAAAATTAAGTGAAATGCAATTTTGGGAGTTTTTTAAATTAGACCATACACTTGCAATTCTGTATTTCCCCGAAATAGTATTGCTTGAAAGCCCCCAAAAGTTATTTTGACTATAAGTTTAATTTGGTATACATTCATGCAAGAATTTCAGTAATTTCTCTTGTCCAGTGTGAAATGGGACATGGAAAGTCCGTGGAATACTCTTTTACAACACCACTTTAAGTTATTAAATATCCTTTAAAAGATTTGAAAATGGTCTGAAAAATGTCTTTAGCAGTTTTCATGTAATATTTAATTTTCACAAATTCAAAAATTACTTGACACGTTAAAAGTAATGCATTATAAAGCGAATTAATTTGTTGTTGTTCTAATTACCTGATTTTTTCAAATCGACTGGCTGCATTTCAAGACGAGAATTTTGTAGTACTAATGGCTGATGAGAACTAGGAACATTTTCTCTTCCCACTTTGATATTCTGAGTTGAAATAGACATGCTGTCATCTACATGTTCATTCAACAGGGAATGTAAATTTATGAGAATTGGATTCCTTGACGCATCTTTGTCTATTCTTCTCTCTGGGTATTTATTCGTTAACTGCAATATAAGTTTATCCAGCCAAGGAGCCTCGTTCTTGATTCTTTCTCCAGTGTCTTTTCCATAACAGATTTGGCCAAGCTTATCTATTAACTCACTTTCTTGGACGGCATCGAAAATTTCTGCCAAGATTAACCCTAGTGAGAATAAATCCGCTTCTTGACTGTACTTTGCTTTGCCCTCTTTGTGTTCTTTATCAACCTCGGGGGCTCTGTAATAAGGGTTGCCCACTGCTTTAGTCATTGTCTGCAACTCGTAAATTTTGGTTTGATTCGACAATCCAAAATCTCCGATTTTCATGGGTGGGCAAAAATTTGCTTCGGCAAAATATATATTTTCAGGTCTTAGATCACGGTGAATAATTTTCTTGGAGTGTATATAAGACAATCCGTCAATAATATTCTGCCCGATTCTAAGATGCACTTTCGCACTAATTGCCAACTTATCAGTTATTTGAGTATTGAGCCATTCTCGTAATGTTTCACAACAAATTTCCGTTTTTATGAATAAACCGTTTATTTGATCCCCAAAAGATCTTGCTTTGTCAAAGCAGGCTCTCAAAAAATCTTGAGAAGTGGATTTGATTTGCGCAGAAGCGGATCCCCAAAGTATGATCTCTTTAATTTTGTCTGTAGATAGGGTAAAAATCTCTGAGGATTTATACTGAACAACATTTGGGTGATGTAGTTGGGCAAGATTGCGGGATTCTCGTAAAAGATTTTCATTGTCACTGGCAGAGGAGCCATCGACTCTATTTGGAATGATTTTTATGGCGTAACTCTGATTATCCACCTTGTCTTTCACCGCAATGACAATTCCGAAAGAACCACTCCCCAATATTCTATCTGTCTCGTAATTCCATTTACTACGGTCGATTATTTTCAGCAATTCTTCCTCGTCTGCAGAAACTCGGTTTCTTGCGCTTTTCAAAATTTCTGAGATGGTTTTAGCATTTGCACCTAGAAAATTCAAAGCGGCTTCTACTGTATCACAATTGGCTTTAAAATTGGATTCCGAGGCTTCCTTCGATGATGCGCGATGTTTTGTCTTGTGCCGTATACTTCTAAGGTCCGCTAGGGCACCCTGCTCTTCTTTGGTTAGTGCGGGAAGGATTGGATCCCAACGGAACTGCAGTATCCATGTAATGCAAAGTGGTGCATCCCACTTCTCTATGTCTTGGCCGTCAATCTTTTCTTGGTCTTTGTCATTCCAACACTTTTGAGGATGAGAATGGAAAAAGTCGTTCATGGTTAGCTTTGAGAGACGAGCCCAATCATCCCCACGTTTGTGTAAATATTTCTGAAGGTACTCAGTAAAACCTTCAATTAGGGCTTCGTCCTTTGCTCCAAAGGAGTCTCCGAGTTCTGTGATGCGTAAAGCTTGTAATAGTGCTTTTAATGGCAATTAATTCTGATAGTTAATGCTACTCATCAATATTACCACAGTAAGCATAAAAACTCATGTTATGCCACATTATTGAAATTGTGTTTTAGAGCGTAAGGCACGTCTATTTACTATTAGATGCATTTTGGAAATATGCAGGCCATCTGCCTGTCCATCTGTCACTCCATATAGTACCGTATAATCAGAGCTTACAGTTCCATATATTAATAGACGTGTTGTGTATGCCGATATTAAATCTTCGAAAAATAACATGCATGTGTCAGAACTCAGTTATAATATGTCCTCAATGTACTTCACAAAAGTTTACCATAGTTTGTGACGCGCTCCAAGAAATAAAACTAACTAGACTAACCTTATGAATGGAGTGAAATCCACCTAAAGCAAATTACCGAAATAATACATTTCATTACCACTACGAAAAGGCTTTAATGTATTTGAAACAACCCCTTTATGGAATTGTTCGACAGCGTAGAATTCAAGTATGATAATCGTTGTCTCGTATCACTGACGCAATATAGGGGGTACGCTACATATATAGGAAATATAGGAATTGATTTATTTTAAATAAGGTTCCACCATATTAGGTAATCGATGGCGTAGAATTCACATCTGACAACCAATATATCGCATCTATAACACCCCGCAATATATGGGGTATACCCCATATATCGCTGGGTGTTCCAGATACTTCGATTACCTTAATTAGTTAAGCGTTGTAAATTTTATGTAAAGAATAGCCTACAATTGTTATGCCGGGTTAAATTAAATCAATTTCAGTATTCGGATTAAATTTCGGACGGACTTCGGGAACTTCTAGTAAGTTTCATTCCTGTAGGTGAACTGATAAACCAAAAGGAAAGCAACGATTTTACGGAGTTATTAAAAAGCGTAGGAATTTTTTTAAAATGTGGGGCTAATGCCATGTAGAGCATGAAATGCAGCATTTAATAGATACTTTAGTTGTATTTTTCGGATTTCAGCCGACAGTTCTGCGCGTCACGTATAACCTACATGTCCCAAAACTAAAAGTACTAACTAAAGTTAAATATTGCCAACCACTACATGGAAAGCTACTACCCATCTTTAGACTTCTGGTTTTGACAGAAATATTACTTTGAAAATAATATATTCTACATACTAGCCTATTAGAGCCGTTTATGTGAAATGACTAACTGAAGCTTACCTTTGGTCAAATTAGCTGCGTTCATTATTCAGTGAGTTATTGCCTTCCTATGAATCACAGCACGGAATTATTTAGCAATTAATATTTTTTCAAATAGGGTGCCGTAACTGGGAATTATATCAATTCCATCACCACGCACAGTTCAGAGCCGCAGGTGAATAATTGATCTAATTGTGCTTTGAATATTTGCTTTTCTGATCAATTTATTACTTATTAGTACTAAGCTACGATGTGTGAATATCATGCACATATGACATGATATTAGAACATGAGTAGAGAAAAGTCAAGAAGAGTTTTATCATTTGCAATGACATCATCCGGTTGATTGTAGTTTAAAAGTTTCAAGGACTTCTTTATCTTTTTCGTCCTCAACAGTTTTATTTGCAACAAATTTAATGGACTTGCATTGCAAGCACAAGATACACTAAGGTCAGTAAACTCGAACATATTAAACATTTCATTCATTTGTTTGATAACTTGAGTATGCAGTTTGCAATACAAATAATACAACATATACAACTAATACTAGTTTGACTATACTAGCCTGACTAGTCAGAATGACTTTTGCTTAAATAATAGAATGATTGAAACCACTGAAAGCAGATTTTGCATAATTTGTCGCAAGAGTCATGATCTAATTAATGTACTACCGACAATAGTCAAAAACAAAATTCTATTTGACCCTTGTTTGTAAATATTTGAAATCGAAGAAGAAACCTACAATCCGAGTTACAGATGGGAATGGGATTCCAAATTGGGTTTGCCAAACTTCTGTACTAATTGTGGCAAGAAAATTGAGATTTTGTTGGAATATAAGGATGATTTAAATGCTATTAAAAATTCTAAATTAGAAAAACTAAAATCCGAGACGACTGACAAATATTATTCTAATCGATTTCCAGATCGCTCTCTTTCGTTGTGTGATGCAAAATATATTACTTCAGAAGTGTTGAAATTCAGGGTGACTCCACTTTTCATTATCTAGAATTTTAAATAAAATTATAATTTCTTTTAAATTTTACTTCATTTTAAATTTTACTTTCTTTTCAATTTTACTTTGTTTTTCAGATTGGAATGAATTAGTGTCTTGGTAATTCGTAATTCTCATTAGTTGCATGGATTTCGGGTACAGACTACTTATACGACGTTTGTATTTATGTGTGTCACCGCCTCTGAGATCACTTAGCCTAGGGGGCTCGTAGGCTAACCTACGATATTTAACACAACACCGTAGGCTAGGATATGAGCATCGAAAGCATCATTCCGCCTGTGAAGTCACTTATATTACTCGATGGTACTGAACATGTAAACGTTATTTATTGGTTATCCAAAATTGTAATAGAAATAATAACAATTTTAGTCAAATGAAATACAATTTAGTTTAGTTTGGGGCAATCCGGATTGACCTTCGATGATCTGTAACATATTGGTTGACCTTTATATTGATGACGCAAACAGAATGGCTTATTGTATTATTTGAAAGCAGTATTTCATATTTTATAACTTAATAAAGCAAAAGTGGCAGAATTATGGCTCGAAATATTATCCTAAATATTCGTTTGTAAGACAGAGTATTCAAGTTTTAATTTTCAGTTTCAAATCGCGGATTAGGATATGGTCCAAGTATGTGTACTTTTCTAAACCAGTAACAGATTTAGATTCTTTAAATTTTCGGCATTATTTACTTTCGCTCTTATTCAATTTCGGCATTTTCCCATTTGGTATTTTTCATTTTCGGCATTTTTCATTTTCGGCATTTTTCTTTCGACATTTTTCTTTCGGAATTTTTCATTTTCGGCATTTGTCTTTCGGAATATTACGATTCGGCGTTTTTCATTCTGCATTTTTATGACGTGATAGTAAATATAGAGTACAAGTGTTTTACTGAATTTAATGAAAAGTTGCCAATGATTCCCTTGCATCCCCAGTGACATCTTTAGAAGAATCGATAGTTCTAATTGAATTCGTGCTTGGTTCTTTGAAGGACCATTTTACTAATAAAATTCCAGATTTGGTTCGTTTTGAGCGATAGATGGAAAAAACAACAATATAAACATTAGAGGCTATTAACCCCGATAGAATAATCCAAATAAAAATAAGTTGTGTACTGTGAGATACATATTGTAAATGCATATATTGGGCGATTTCCTGCAAAGCAGAATGAATAATACGATCAGTATCATCTGTAGTCTGAATAGCCGAGCTTGGATAAATGTATTGAAGTGTGAATGGTTGAGAGCAGGGAGGCTGGGGAACAAAAGTCTGCTTTCCGTAAACAATGCGGCAGGAACAAGGCATTGTAACAATTAAGGTGCCTGTCGTATTAGGATTAAGGACAATATTAGATTTGCCATTACAGTTAACAAAAAGTGGATGAAATGAAGCATTCCCTGTGATTGCATATTTGTTAGATGTGAGTTGTGTCACAATAGGTAGATTAGAATAATTCCACGGAAGGCAATGAAATGAACACGATTCCTTAACCAGTTGTTGAGATTTGAGGAAAAGTGCTTGAATGCACGGGTGTATTTCCAAAGGATAACTTCTGTTTGGAATTTTGCAAAGTTCATTGGGTTTACAATTGGAATTTGTTGTTAAAATAGTTTCTTCATTTCCTTCTTCTTCAATAAGGAATTTCTCGTGAGACAGAAATCCTGTTATTTGGCAAACTTTTCTTTTTCCGTCCTCTTCTGCAGTAATGAGAAAAGGAATTTTATCCAACTGGATTTGTTTGTAAATTTTGTTAGATTTCCTCACTGGAATCAAAATCCTTACGATGAATCTGTCTTTGTGATTAATTTCAACTTCCAAATTCAGTGCACAATCCGTCAGAGGGAGCCGATAATAATTCGTCAGTTGCTGAGAAGTTTCAGGCTGCGAGAGAACGTAACCCTTATTTTTTGCCATTCTGCTTACTTGTACTAAAGTCTCGTTCAGGAAATTCGGTTCCACAAGGTACACAGACAATCTGGAGTTCTCCAGGCAAGTTGACATTCCCGTGGCCCACCAGTCGCTTTCAACATAGCGACTCAAAAGGAATCCCTGCTGCAAAGAACTGTACACGGCCAATTTATGGAATTTCTGGGTAGTTGACCAATTAATATCTTCAAGGGCTACATTTATATTTTTCAGGGCCGCTAATAAGTTTGAATGTTGCTCGTAAGGGTACTTGTATTCGAGTTTCGTATGAATTAGTTCCAATTCGCAATTCTCATGCTTCTTCAGGTAATCCAATATGTTGGCTTGTGTAAATTTGTCGAAGTGGGAACTAATCTGGTCACAATCAAAAAATAATCGGGAATCGGGCTCTGGAGACTGAGAAGCTGCTTTCAGCAGAGATGTTTTTACAGAAAGTCTTTCGGCAAATATTCTAATTGAATCTTGCAAGTGGAAGACTAAGGGACAATATATATTTGGCTCTACTTCGTCATTAGTGCAGTGAATACTTGTATTTAGACTTAAGTCTGTTACATTCCAAACTGGAACAAGGATTTCCTGGATCACTGGAATGTAAGTGTTGTAGAAAACCGAAGGTGCTAAATTCTTAATTGATGCTCCATTTAGATACTCAGAGTCCACTTTATCTTCCGCATTATTATTATTCACATCTTTTAAAATAATTAGTAGAAGAATAGCTAGATTCCCCCCTTTTCCCATTTTTACAACGTAGATACACCAAATATTAATAACCTGCAAATAATTAATTCAAAATTCTTGTCAACAAACTAAATATGAGAAACAATATTTTTTAGAAATGGTTACCTTTTTGTTGTAACCAGGTTTTCTTCTCCCTGCTAGCTGCAAAATAGCCAAGAAGCCTGATAAAATGTATGAATTATTTTTTTCTTGGGCTAGGAAATAGATTATTGCCAAGACTCGATAGTAAAATCACAATGAACTGAATTAATCAACATTAAGAATATTATTACTTTATATTGTAGTACAGACGTTTTGATTAACATTTGCTGATAAAAAAGAAAATGCTGTCTTACAACTTTTGGAATTACTTATTGCATTAAATGATGTCTCAAACAGATTTTAGCTATAAAAAAGAACTCAAGGCTTAAATGGCATATTATCTGAAAATTAAATTTTTTCCTAATTGTTCTTTTATCAGCAATTGAAACCTGTTTGTTTTGAAGAAGCAAAGTAGCATTTCTAACAGCAATGATTTAAACATTCATTGCAAAATACTAATAAGCATGGGTCGGATATTTATTTTCTTCTTAACTTCCAAAATATTAATTTTTATTTTCTTAAAAAGGGGCAAAATATTTACTAAATATTTCCTTAAAATCACGAAAATATTGACTTAAAAGAAAACAAAAAATTTATACTACAAAAAAGTTTTTTAGGGCCAAAAAAATTTGTTCCCAAAAATTTGTATTACATGAAAAATTTTTGCAAATTTGGTCTATTTTTCAAAAAATTAATTTTTTTGCCAAAACAAGCAAAATTGTAAAAAAGTTTCTTATAGTCGAAATAAAAAATATTTACTTAAATATACATATTTTCTAAAAAGGTGACATTTACAATAATTTTTATGTTGCTTTTAAAGACTCCTACGGTGATGAATCGTGTAGATACGGAAGCTGGTTGTGCTACGAATAACAGTAGAAAATATTTTTTTCACATAAATGTCCGACCCATGCTAATATTTGTAAGCTTTGCAGGACAATGCACAACGTGCATCACTGCATTTTTTCCGTCTATACACTACAATAACGGCTTGCATAGAATGAGATTCTGCTATTCTGATTATGATTCTGTTTAGTATGCAATCTTTAAATGCAGTATTATTAATAGCTGGCTATAATCCTTGAAAGTACATTACTATGGTTTTTCTTTGATGTATTGAAACGATGCATATATATCATAGCAAGAAACATTTAAGAATTAAATCCAACGATTTAATAGTGTCAATACAGCAAAAGGTTTACAATTGAAAACAAATTCACCACTTCCTATTCGGTATTCAACAGAAATCGATTTGAAGCAAAATATTACTAGAATGGCATTTATAACTTATAACAGTTATGAATATTTTATTATTATTGCCAATCAAGAACTGTGGTAAATGGATTAAAGATGTCTACATATTATTAAGCGTAAATATTATTCCAACAATTCAATTGAAAATAAAGAAAAGCAAGATTGAATAGCACAAACTTGGGCTAATATTTTAAAGACCTCTCTAAAAGTGAAACAAAGAATACAAATTCACGCTCACTCGTCTCAATGAAGAATGTATAAATTCTGACTTTACCTGGAGCCAAAATCAAATCCTTCTTAACTTTTTCACGTGTTTGCTAAAACTGTCAACAAAACACCATCAGGAAGTTCTAAGTACAACTGGGACAAAAAGAAATAATACTTCGGTTGCAATTCCTAGAATCTGACAAAGTATATAATAGCTTGAAGATAAATTTCCATTCACTTTCAATCGGGACTGTCACTTCTCTAGTGTAAAAGTGTTTGGATATCGAAATGTAAAAACTATTTTAAAGTTTTTTGAGACCTCCTAAAATTATTGAAACTGGAATAAATAACAATGGAAATCACTGAAAGCAGGTTTTGCATAATTTGTGGAAAAAGTCATGATCAAAATAATGCACCTCTGACAATAGTCAGCCACAAAATTTTATTTGACGCTTGTCTGAAAATATTTGAAATCGAAGAAGAAACCTACAATCCGAAGTACTATTGGAAATGGGATGCCAAGACGGATTTGCCTAACTTCTGTACTAATTGTGGCAAGAAAATTGAGATTTTGTTGGAACATAAGGAAGATTTAGATGCAATTAAAAATAAAATCAAAGATACAGTTTGGAACTTCAAATTAAAAATACTAAAATCCACCGCGACTGACAAAAACTGTTCTAAACTACTTCCGGTTCGTTCTTTTAGGAGTGCAAGTAGTGCTGTTTCGTTGACTTATGTAAAAGACTACTTCAGAAGTGCTGCAGTGCAGGGTGACTACACTTTTCATTATCTAGACTTTTAAATAGAACATTATTATAAATACTTTTTAAATTTTGCTTTCTCTTTAGATTGGCTTCCAGCGGTTTTTATATCCAGTTCTGACCAACAAGCGTCTGAAATAATTCAATTAGTAAGTGACGAACAGCTGACTATTACCGAGGAAGAATGGAACCAATACATGAAAGGTTTGTTTAGTAATTCTCATAGATATAGATATACTATTACTAAACTATTCTTAAGGTGGCAACAACAGCGGAGGAATACATTGCAAATCCCGGTACACACAATGTATATCAATATATCCGAAATTCCGCCAAGCCAGATAATCATCTGCAAATTGTAATGATGTAGAAAAATGGTAAATTTTGATATCTACAAAGACATTTTATTTTACATTCGTGAATTAATGCATCTGTTATTCACATTTTTGCAGAAATGCGGAATAAATTCCACTGTCAGCTGTGCCCTGCGGTTATAAGATTGAAAAGGAACACAATTCGTCACATTAATAGTATCCATAAGAAAATAAGGCGCTTTCAATGCTCATACTGCTCCTTGAAGTTTTATGAAAGGTCAGGTTGTTTGAAGCACCTGAAGGTCGATCACAAAAATGAAGGTCACAGTCGCAAACATCGCAGTTGCAGTTCCCCTAATCCTTCTCAGATAATTTCTTCAGGGGAAGTTGGGAATTGTGGCCAGGAATGCCTTATGTGCCTTAAATCCTTGGGAGAAACTGGATTGCCAGTCACAACTTCAGTTTTTTCATCGCTTTGTTCTGCAATTGGGGCACCTCAGTTAAAAACGGTTTCCTGGCAGTTACAAATGGAAGAAATTCCCCTGATGAGCATATCCTGCCATTCTAGAACTGTGGAATTGCACGACTTACTGCAAAGACTGAAAATCAACCAAAGTGAACGAATTGTTCACGAAATGACGTTGAAAATGAAGACTGACATTTTACTCTCTATGTCATTAAAGAAACAAAGTAGTGATGACTTGAGACTGACGCCAGATGGAGTTACTGCAACTGAAAAATATGAATATTTTAGAAAATTGATGGTACAAGGTACTAAATTAGTGCGATTTTAATGTACAGTAACAGATGACAGATTTGTTAGATTCCATCTAATTTTTATCAATTTATTTTAACAGATTATACTCCCACGGTTGTTGCCATTCGCCATTGTTTACAAGGGTAAGTGAATTTTCGAATTTAAGGAAACTACTTCAAAACTCTAGTAATTCAGCGCATAGATTTTTGGCACAGATTTAAACACTGTGTACGTATGTCGAATCTGTTATTGCAGGATTTGCAAGATTAAAAGGACCGAATGGAGGTCCCGTCCCATTTTGAAATATATAACTCCTTCCCAAAATTCTGTTTTCAAATATTTGAATGAAGACGAAATTTTAATTTTAAATAAAGCGGAAAAAAGGACTCCATTGAGCTCAGAAGAAATTGAGTACTACTTTATACGTAAGATTTCCTTAATCTTTTTTAGGGCCAGTAGTAAAGCCGAATCAGCGGAGTACATTGGAAATTCGGGCACAAACAATTTAATTTAATAGATCCTTAATTCAGCCAAGCAAGATAATCATCTGCAAATTGTACTGATATAGAAAAATTATGTACTTTAATATCCACACTATTGAATTTTTGATTTATTGATTGTGCTATGAATAAAATGTGAAAAACTAGCGGGAATCGAACACTGGTATGTTACGCAACGTATCACAGTTCGATTCCCGCTAGTTTTTCACTTTTTACTAAGACCACAATCAATAAATCAAAAATTCAACATTAAAATTTGTAGATATTACAATTTCGAATTTTCCTACATCATTACAATTTGCAGACGATTATCTTGCTTGGCTGAATTAAAGATTTAGTGATTTACATTGCATGTGCCCGAATTCGTATTGTACTCCTCCATTCAGCTCTAGACCTTAAATTCGAATTTATTTTTGCTTACGCCCTAATTGAGTGATTATTTAAGGTGACGATGAGAAATACACGTGCCGATTATGTAGTTCACAGAGATGCAGCTACAAGGGCGCAGTAGACCATTGTAACAAATACCATAAAAATATAAAAAGATATCAGTGCAAATATTGTGAACAGCAGTTTTACTTCAGATCTGAGTGTGCCGAACATATTCTTCTCAGTCATAAGGAAGAAAGGACGGACGTTGGAACTGAAATCCAAAAAAGATTGGAACAAGAAGAGAGGTAGAACAGTAATACTTTATTATATAGTACTTCCGGTAAAGTAAAACCCTCAATTCCCTCAATTCACTTAAATTCAATTTTAAATAGATTTCAAAGTAAATCTGAGGATGGAGTGGAGGAATTAAACTGCCCCAAATGGGATAATAAATTCTTAAAGAATTGCATTCGAAGTAAGTAATTTCTTTTAAATTGTGATCAATTATTTATAATTATTAGGCAGTTTGCGTTATAAATTCGAAAAATTAATTTTGACGTTTCATTGAATGTCTATAGAAGAAGGGAAGGACAAGTATGCCTGTACGTTATGTCCGATGGTGGGGAGCAGGGGTTCAGTGAGAACTCATTTAAAGGTAGTGCACCTTGGCAAATTTCGTTTTAAATGTGAGTTCTGTAACTACAAACACCACCACAGATATGCAGTAACCAGACACGTTCGAAAACACCATCCAGAAAAATTGTTTAATTATTCTCCCCCAATGAAGCCTCCTGGGAAAAGAGTCAGAGTTGAACCCCCATCGCTTCCAGAGGGGGTCGTTAAATTACAAGTCAAGGAGTACCCCAAAGTAGAAGATCATTTCTCAGGTAGTCTAAATTTTAAAACTTGATTTCAAAATTTTTAAAAAAAGATTTAAAACTCATTGAATTTTGATATCCCAATTTTTTGGAAAATGACAATTTGGACTTTTTTACATTTTAGGTAACGGTTTGGAATTTACGTGCTCATTTTGTGGAAGAAATTTTAGTTTGCGACTTAAAGTGATAGAGCACGTAAAGCGTGTTCATTTCGGAGTCAGACATTATCAATGTGCAACTTGCGGAAATAAATGCTATTCACTAACCGAATGTCGAAAACACATCAAGAAAAAACATTTAAATAACCTGGACGGCTTAAATAGTGAAATCCACAACTCTGTAGGAATCGACCCAGAAGAACTAGAAGAAGCTCTACCAGAACTTTCAGAGGAAATCGACCGAGAAAATAGTCCAGTTCTTGATTCTGAACGCTTCCTTAATAATGACCAAAATGAATACGATTTTGAAAATAGAGAAGTGATTCCGATGAGAATCCCAATGAAAAGTGAACTGGAAATTGATGAAATGCTCTGTGAGCAGATTGACGAAGATCGATTAATGATGGAGGACGAAATAAAAACCGATCCCGTCAATTTGAACGAATGCTCCGAATTCCTCGACCAAAATGAAGAACCTCAATTTGCTGCAACTTATTTTCATACAAAAACGGAAGAAGAAGAAGAAATCGAAAAAATTTGTTCCAACAATTCAGACGAAACTGAAGAAAAGTAAGATTGAGTATCTAAAAGCAGTTATTAATTTTAAAAATAAATTTTCCAACTGTAAAAATAATTAAATCTGGTCTACTATTCACATTACTTCTAATTATAACAAAAAATTGAAATATAGATTGGACTGTGAAAAGGTACCGATAGACAAAGTGGAAATCTACAATCTAATTAAACCTGGTGAAATAATCGAGTTGCCCAAAAATCCGAATTTAAAGAAGCATTTAGAACAAGGGAGCAAAAGTGAGATATTTTATATTTTCTGGTTTGTCAGTTTTACAATTTCTGTTGTAATTCTTGTTTTTGGATATTTTTAGAGTTGGCGAACGGTTATGAATGTTTAAAGTGCCACAAAGTGTTGAAAAGTCAGTCTTGCCTAACGCAGCATTGGGTGCTGTCCCACGACCACCTCGGGGGATTCCAATGCAGTGTCTGCCAGCAACGTTACCAAGGCAGGTGGCAATGTGCAGTTCATTTTATTACAAAACACACCACGCGAAACCCCTACGTTTGTCCTCTGTGTGAAAAAACTTTTTCAAGCAAAAAGAAAAAGGAGAAGCACGTCCAAAGTCACAATGGAGAAAGGCCCTTTGCCTGCAACGATTGCACCTTGCGATTTATAGATGAGAGAACTCTTAAGCAACATTATGAAAATAAACATCCCGTTATTGTAGGCACCTAAAGTATAGCTTTACAGAACTTGCCGTTATGCCTGAGAAACTCTGAACTGATGAAAACGTCTTACCACAAGGCGCAAGTTTTTTTCAAAGTATTTTACTTAATTTTTCAAGTTTCTGAATTTCTTTTCAAAGGAATAAGTCTGAAGTGGTCTAATTTAACAAGGAGTCTTAACTACAAAACACAGTTTCAAATACAAACTGAAAATTCCCTTCAATACATATTTTTATTCAAATATTAGTATAAATGCCATGATTTACAACATACGTTAAATCACAGTCTTAAAATAACAATAATAATTATAACTAGTAGAGCTTTAATATATTTGCGCGGGTATACGTAATCATTTTCTACGCCACAAAAGTCGTTATTTTTATTCTTTGAGCCTAAGCATTTACAGTAGAGTCCAGTTTAGAATTAATTTCTTCTGAAATAGTTAGTAATAGAAAATGTAAAAATTACATGTGACTTGAATTAAAAGAAATGATCTTAAACAAAGTAGAACAACCTGCAAGTTGTGGAAGAATTAATTTTAAAGAGTCTTAAAAACAATGTAAATTATAAATGTAAACTGTATGGTTGCAAAAAATCCAAGAAAAATGAAATTCTTTTAATTTTGTTTAAATAATAATCAGTGTTTCATTAAAAATAATAGTAATACGTACACATTTTGTTTTAAAACATCGATTTTCGGAGCATTTTAAGAGCCGTTTCACACAATGCGATTAAAATTGAGTGAAATGCAATTTCGGGATTTTTTAACTAGAGCATTATAATTATATTTGTAAATTTGTAGTTGCCCAAAATAGTTTTCTTGAAAGAAATTTTGACTATCTTAATTTGGTAAATTTTCATACAAGAATTTCAGAAATTTTTCTTGCCAGGTGCGAAAAGTGATTAAGAGAAAAAAAGTTGAGTTAGTGGAATACTCTATACATTACACCACTTTAAATTCCTTGCAATTTTTTTTAATTTAGTCTGAAAAATGCCTTAACAATCTGTATGAAATACTTGCTCTTTATAAGTTCAAAAATGACAGCTCCCAAAAATCGAAATTTTAACCCATTAAAATGAATTCTTCGTAAGGCGACCTATTATGTGTTCTTGTTCAATTACCTGATTCATTCAACCGGAATACAAATCATACAAGTATTCATACAAGTCATATTGAGACAATATTGGCATTGGTGCTTCGTATTCATTTTCTCTTTTCCATATAGAGACTATAACACTACAAATTCTATGTAAATCTCGTCTCGTGTGAATTGCGTCTACTTTACCAGAGCCAAGGCTATTTATAGTAACTGGCAAGTTTTCAAGACTCGTTGCAATGCTTTAGAATGTAAACATTCAACCTGCCTGTGCCTTTTAAAGCTTCTAATATAAAGCGATGAAGAATGCATGTCACAAGAAACGTATCAGCTGTGGAAAAGCTCTACGCAAATATTAGTGCAATTAGGAAACTCAGTTTTGATCGCGTGCAAACTGAAATGGCAACTCTATTCCAAAGTGCTTTACTGAACGCCAGAAAATATTGGAAGGAAACTCTAAAGACGTATTTTGGATTAGAACCTGTGATGTTTCTGTACTCTGTGGCATACTTTTCTTCATTTGTCTCTGTTCAGAACTTTTACATCGATCGCATTTGTCGAATTTCTATGAACTTTTCTACGGAGATATGTGCCAACCTAACAAATCATCAAGAAAAGGGTTAGTTACGATTTTAAAATGTTTTAGAATTTTAACACATTTGTTTTGACCTGATTTTAATTTTTTACCTACACCGAGATTCATAAGTTGCGCACCATAAGCACTGTTGCTAAAATTTATGAAATGCAATGCATATGTATATTACTGGGTAAAAACTTCAAGTGTTTAACAAACTGGTCCACATGCCTATGGTGCGGAACTTTGGAATCTCGCTGTATATTATTTTGTATTGCAGAAGCTTTAGTGGAAATGACAGCTTCAAAATTTACGATGTACCAAAGCGTGATTGAAACGGGAGTGCCCATTCTAACCGCCTTAGTCATTTCTTCTTCCAGCAGTATTGTTGGGAAGAAAGATGCAGTTTTGCTCCCAATAACAGGATATACAGTTTCCTCTTTCTTTTATCTCTTCTGTTCCAAACATTCTACAGTGATTCCAGAAGTCATATTATTTAGTTCTATCCCAGTTGCCATTTCTGGAGGTATGATAGTTTCCACGATATTCAGCTCTAGTTATATGGCAGAAGAATCCCCCGTCCAAGACAGAAGTTTCAGAATGACCGTTTTAGGCCACGTGTGGAATATCGGTGAACCCATCGGCTTATTCCTCGGCTCTAAAGTATACATTTCTTCAAATTAAATATATTATACTCATCTTTTAATTATATTTTACAATAATTTTCAATGATTTTAATAATACTTTTTTATTTTTGTTTATTTTTCCTAATTTTAGTCTAATAACTATTAATTTCTTATAGTGTATTAAATTATTAATTTAGCACTAATAATTTAAAATATTAATACTAAATTAATAGTGTTTGATTATTTAACTGAATATATCTTAGTTTTCAAAATATTTAATTCCTTTATTTTCGTAGATATTCAAGACTACTTCATTTTCTGCTGTGTTTTCGACAGCGTCGATTCTATATGGAAGTGCTGTGCTATACGGATGTGCAATGATTCGGGATCAGAGCTCAGATAGAGTTTTGTTAAACGAAAACAACAACTGCTGTTGTAGAAGGATTACTGCAGATAATGACTGTAGACACTTGTGCAACAAGGAGAATATTAAAAGTCTGTTCGCTACTGTGTTTAAAGTACGGAACGAAAATAAGCGATGGTAATACTTCATTTACCTTTTTAATACTACATTTTTTGAAGAACAATAATGTTTTCGAAATTTTAAAAAGATATTAAATTCAAGTTAAATTAAATTAAATCGCAAATTCTTTATTAGGAAAATCTTATTGTTAACTGGACTACTTTGTCTTCACTATTTAACGTTCTTTGGGACATACTACTACAGATTCCTTTTCACACGCAATAATTTCGGATGGGATGAACAAAACTACTCTCAGTTTTCAGCTATTCATTCATTAATCGGAATATTTGGTTAACTCTCAATTTAAAAATCACTTTTCTACTCAAATTACGTTTTTATACTTTTACGTCTCAAAATGAATTGGACCTTTACACTATTAAAAAGGAATAATTTCATTTTGGAAACGTAACAGGTGGTATCATTGCAATTGCCGTGTTAATAAATCGGTTGAAACTGGATGACACTACAGTCGGAATAATTTGCTGCTTCAGCAGTATGCTTTCTTACTTAATAATTGCATTCGCCACCTCGCCTTGGATGATGTATCTCGGTAACGTAATTCATTTTTACGAAATTATCTAGAAAATAATACAAAAATAGTAGGGAAATGTTTTTCTGTTTGCCTAAGTATATCAATTAAATATATTAGGTTTCATTTGTAATGTTCCCAGAATAATAAGTAAATAATTAAGTATTTTATTTAGTATTTAATTTAATTAAGTATTATCACAAGACTAATTAATTAGTGTGTTGTTTGTTTTATAGGATCTGTTATGGCAATGTTTGGTGTGCTGATGACTTATGTCATTCGATCAATGCTGTCGAAATGCGTGGATAACGAAGAGTTGAGTAATCTGTTCTGTTTTGCCACCTGTGTGGAATTATCCATTCCATTTGTGGGCTCTCCGCTCTACAACTCTGTTTTCCAAAGCACTCTCCTCTACTTCCCCGGAGCTATTTACTTGATGTCTTCTATCTTCCAGCTCGTGATTCTTTTCTCTTTCATGTAAGACTCATTATTCTTGAGAAACCAATCTCTATACATTTAAAATAAGGAAAATTTAAATGCACCTCAAAAATAATTGTTTTACCTCAAGAAAAATAATTATTTTGCCCCATATAAATACATTTAGATAATAAATATTTGCCCAGTCTCAAGAAGTTTCAAGCTTTAATGCAGATTGCTAATGTTTTAGTACATCTACCTCAAGTATAGCGAGGCTTTTGTTTCCTACTTGAGGTAAAGGTAATAAAACATTAGGAAATTGCATTAAAACTTGAGGCAGAAGTATATTATCAGTTCAGAGTAATGATATTTGAGATTGGATAAATATTTATTATTTAAATGTATTTATACGAGGTAAAGTGATTATTTTTCTTGAAGTAAGCCAATTATTTTTGAAGTACACTTAGATACAAGATATATTAATGTATAAAATGTATTAATTTTCATTCAAATACCACCTGTAACTATATATGTGTATTTTACAGAGCTTTGGCATACTCTCGTGATGATTCGTACCGCGACTACATTTTACTGGACGATGATCACAATATGTGACATCTTTATTAATCCGGATTACAGAACGAAATGTTATAGTTAAGGAATATGCTTCTGCTTACTATTATAAATATGGTGATAGTGATAGTAGCATTAATCGCATATTGTGAAAACATGTTTAGAATTAAAACAAGTGCAAAATATACTTTGAACTGTGCGATTAAGTGACAATTGTTTTAATGACATTTTGACTTTGACAATGCATTGACACTTGACTGAGAACTGGAGAGAACACTTGTTAGCCAATCATTCAAGACGAATTCTCAGCAAGACACAATCAGTTTATTGCAAACTGTCAAGGAGTCACGATGAAGGCAATTGTGTTCCTCGCTCTGATCTCTCTTCTGCAAAGTTCTTATGGTCAGTCACATATATATATATCTATTTTTGCATTGCATTTTGCAAAAAAACATTCAACAACTTTTTTTGTTAAGAAAATATCTTACAACAACTTTTTTTGTTTAGAAAATATCTTGCAACAACTTTTTTTGTTAAGAAAATATCTTACAACAACTTTTTTGTTAAGAAAATATCTTACAACAACTTTTTTTGTTAAAGAAATATCTTACAACAACTTTTTTTGTTAAGAAAATATCTTACAACAACTTTTTTGTTAAGAAAATATCTTACAACAACTTTTTTTGTTAAAGAAATATCTTACAACAACTTTTTTTGTTAAGAAAATATCTTACAACAACTTTTTTTGTTAAGAAAATGTCTTACAACAACTTTTTTTGTTAAGAAAATGTCTTACAACAACATTTTTTGTAAAGAAAATGTCTTACAACAACTTTTTTTGCAAAGAAAATATGTTACAAAAACTATTTTTGTAAAGAAAATATCTTACAAAAGCTTTGTGTGCAAAGAAAATATCTTACAAAAACTTTTTTTGTAAAGAAAATATCTTACAAAAACTTTGTTTGCAAAGAAAATATCTCACAAAAGCTTTGTTTGCAAAGAAAATATCTTACAAAAGCTTTGTTTGCAAAGAAAATATCTTACAAAAGCTTTGTTTGCAAAGAAAATATCTTACAAAAGCTTTGTTTGCAAAGAAAATATCTTACAAAAGCTTTGTTTGCAAAGAAAATATCTTACAAATACTTTTTATACAAAGAAAACATTTTCAGGAATTCCTCTAAAAGTTTTTAAAGTAATAGTAAGCAAATTCGGTCTTAAGTTTTGCAACTATTATTATTATTTACAACACAATTTGCAATAATTTGCTAAATGTTTTGATTTCAGGGTTGGTTATTCCAATTCCACCGACGACGACTCCGTTTCCATGGGCTGACTTCGTAAAACAAAAGTTTGCATCTCTGGCTGTGACTCCACCCCCGACTACTGCGGCTCCGCCCACTACTCTCCCACCTGTAGTGTTCCCAGAAGTGCTCTTTTCGGATTTTCTGAAACAATTGGTGGCTCATGTACAATCTAAAACTGGAAATGGGACGAAGGCAGCAAATGTAACTACAGTGGCGCCCCCTACAACGACAGAAGCGCCAACTGAGAACAATTACGAAGACGCCTTGATGCGCGAGGTTTACTTGGATTGGGGGAAGAGACAGGCTAGGCAAGCAGAAGTCGAAGAACAACAAGTTCCTGAAGAAACAGAGGTTCAAATTTCAGCGCCAGAACCCACTTCCGCCCCAATCAACATACCACCCCCACAAGTGGCTAACCCTCTTTTCCCTACAGTTCCACTAACTTATGGATACCCACCAGGATACCCTTTTGGTCTCTTCCCTAACCTTGCAGGTTTCAAAATGTCAAAGGCCCTTATGCAAGCGCAACTTGATGCAGCCCTCACAGCCATGAATATCACCACAACACCAAAACCTACTAAAGTCAAGTTGAAGTTCATGCTACCTGCCGGAAGTTCACTCCCAGCAGGATTGGAGAGCTACATCGTTTCCTAATTTTCGATTGCCCCAATTCAGGTGCTACTCCTACTTAAAACAATGTACCTCACATTCTTATTTTTGAAAAATTAATTTCAAATTCTTAATTCTGCAAAAGTAATTTCAAATTTTTATTTTTGCAAAATTAATTTCTATTGCAAACTGTGCAAAACAACCAAATATAAATTTTGCGAAAATAGTATTTGAGATACGTCGTTTTACGGGGTAGGTCCTGAACTTTACTTGTTAGACTATTAAAAAACCGATGGATTTATCATAATATTGTCAATTCCTTAAGGAATCTTATTATTCTTACTTATGTAGAATAAATGTTTTGAAGTAAATAAAACGTTAAGCAAAACCTTTTACAAATTAGATTGAATTGTTACAAAGTTAAAGAATTCTGTTCTCATTAAACAATCACTTTAAAACTTATTTAAATAAGCATATAACTATTTCACCGTTCTAATTATTTTACTCGGTATACCGCTATTTTAAGAACATTCAATTGATGAAGACCCAGTTTACTGTTGATATTTTATATGAAAATTAGTCAATGTAAATAAAAACATTTTCAACATCAGAAGTCGAGACGAGAGGATTCACAAAACATGGATGTATAGCATAGAAATCTTTATAAAACGCATGTTTAATGTAATGCTTAATGTGTATTTTGAGATTTTGTGCGTGTAGCTTTTAGCTTACGTAAGATTTGCAAACATAGTTAATACTAGGATATAATTTCTGTAAACTTATTAACAGAAATTGATGGTAACCTTTCCGTTTACATATTCCTTCAAATTCTGCTATATAAAAGTCCAGTGAAAAATCTCATTGCAATATGCGATCAATTAACTACATGTAATTCGTTTTGCAATGAAATGGAATTATATAGACGTAGTTTGGTTGAACATAAATTTCTAGGTACCAGGATAGAAAATACAGAAGGCGTTAAAATATTCCTGATTTTTCCAGACGCTTTTCTAAGAAAAAGAACCTTCTGTAAAAAATCGACACGTAATTGTCTGTGTGTGTTAGAGAAATAAACTGTGATGTTAATGTTGATTTTGGATTTAGAGTAATTCATTACTTCATATCTGCTACGAAATAGTGGCACATTTGCACTATAGTTACATAAAGTTGGCTTAGTCTGATACAAGTTTAGCCATTTAAGGTTTAGTAAGTAAGGTCGCCAAGGTTGGCAGTAAATTCATGAATGTTTAAAATTATTATATCCTATAGCTAAATGGGTCCTACAACAAAACTAGACTAGACTAGAAACTAGAAATTACAAGTAGTATAACTTTTTCAAATATCTATGTATTTCAATACAAATAAAGTCGGCACAACTGCCTCCTTCGGTGTCTGTTTCGGCTGTGCAAGAAGTTTCTTAAATGTTGAGAGCAAAGAATGTTTTCAGAAATCAGTATTGACAGTAAAAACGTTGAAAACTGTAATACATTACCTATAGGAAAATTTCTGTTGAAAAATTTGAATAGCATATAATTATTTCATTTTTTCCACAATTGCAGCAATGGTTTCACATAAAATATACGTCATGACTCTTCTGCTCTTGTGTTTTATTTTCAGCACAAAGTGCCAACAAACTCCACTGTCACCATTTTCTAATTGCGATTTTGACATCATTTTATTTGGAAGTAATTTGCAAGACTATATTTTCGCAAAAATTGGATTCTCTCCAAGAACTATAATTGTTAGTGCAACGAATAATTGGGATAAATGGTACTCTAACTACAAAAGTGAAGGTGCATACCCGAGTTCCTTGTCAAATACACACTGTAACACTGTTGTGCTGGTGGAGCCAGAAAAACGGACTCTTCCACCAATTGGAGAAACACCTGCTATATTTGGTCGACAGAGAGAACGATTAAGTGACGTGTTTTTCCTAATTACCACTACTAATGACTTTAAAAAAGAAAAATGGAATTTCGTGGACCGATTGAATTGGATGAGTATAGTTTATTTTATAATCGTCAATACTAAGACTAAGAATGATATTAAAGTGCTAACAATGTCAGTATTCACAAAAGAATTTACAAAGATTGACATTCAAAGATCAGAAGTCGAGCAGAGAAGATTTGCCAGAAATGGCTTGCATAGAAATCTTCATAAAATTCGTATCCCTGCATTAGATAAGTCGATATTTGACAATGGAGTTTATAATAGACGTTTTTGTGATTCTTCGCCATATGGCTTGATTAGCAAAAGAATAACCAAATACTGCTTTTCGAAAAACATTGAAGCACCACCGTTTGAAATTATGGCAAACTATTTAAATTTCACTCCTGTATACAAACGTGACGTATTACTAGACGCTCACTCGTGGAACTGTGGTAAGGTAGTTCACGAAGGCCATTATGTAGATATTTTTCACTTTAGATGGAACACTTTATTTTATTCAACCATGCCAGTGGAAAGAACATTCATTTATTGTTTGCACAAAGAAGAATACTACCAAAGGTCCTTATCGATATGGATTGATATAATGGACAAGGGTACATGGCTCCTATTTCTAACCTGTTGCTTAATAGCTAATGCACTTTTATTCCGTTTGGCAAAAACCAAAATCACATTTGAATCCATCAATAATTTTTTTGTTTCCGCCATTGCGATTCTTCTCCGTCAAAACCACAACCAAAGGAAAATCCTTCTCTACGGAATTCTATGCTTGCTGTTAAATATTTTTTTAACTGAGTATGAAAGTTACATCACTACAGAAGTTGTTGCTCCAGTGGACAAGAAAATAATGAGAAATTTCGAGGAACTAATTCAAAATAATTATAAAATACTTTCCATTATTGGGGAACATACTGGATTGTCTCAAAGTCAAGGATATAATAATGTCCGGCCTTATTTCGCCCTTTATGGCATTTCTCACAAAGAAAATTCAAGTGTATATTTTTGCGATACAAATCAACAGGCTAATTCAGCGTTGAATTCTATTCAGCTATTCAACTACTGTATGGCAAATACGAAAATTAAACTCTTTTACAAATTCTTGAATTCCGATTCTGACACAACCCTTTTTAATATGCAAAATTATTTTCCTTTATTGAAATGTGTGAAAACAATAGAGAGTGCTCCAGACTATCAACCCCTTTCATGGATCTTTCAAGGATGTTTTCGGAATCAACTGCAAAGTGTTCTTCAAGAACTCAATGAAATGGGCTTGTTGCACCTTTGGAGAAGTATTAGTTATTTCGAACCCCAAGTGCTCAGATTCAAAGAAAATCAAAAGCATGCTGAAGGAGAATTTAAAAGCCTTAGCTTTGATATGAAAATTGGCGCAATTTTTCCTCTACTTGGATATCTCATCCTTATTCCCTGTGTTGTTTTCCTACTTGAATATTTCACTTTGCTTTATCAAAATATACTTGAACTTCGTCAATTCTGGTCATACTTCAGTGTTACTTAAACTGAATGCAATTACATTATCAGGAGCTTAGCAAAAATCTACATAATATTGGCAATTCCTTAAGGAATCTTATTACTGTTACTTATTTAGTATAAATATCTTAAAAATAAATAAAATATTAAGCAAAATTTAAAAAAATAGATTGAATTGTTACAAAGTAAACATTCTAATTAAACAACAACTTTAAAATCATATGCACAACTATTCCATTCTACTGTCATAATTTTTTTGTTCGGTATATCGCAAAGGGCGTTCAATTGCTAAAAACCCAGTTTATTGTTGATCTATTTCTGAAAATTAATCAATGTAATTAAGTAAAACAAAAACATTAATTAATTAATTAATTGGCAATTAATTAACAAAACAGCTCCAGGATTTCTGTACACTGTACATTTTGTTGCGTGTTGCAATGCCCCAGACTCTATTCATCGCTGCCATGAAATTGTAATTCTTGATTTACGCGGAAGATACACTTAACATTGTGTTAGTAAACATTGAGTGCATGCAGCTAAAGTGAAATTGACCGATTTTACTCATTGACCCCTGCTGAGATTGTATTGAAGAGATTAAAACGAAGGATATACTAAAACTGTAAGTTTTATAGCAATAATAAAAAATAACAAACTTAATAATTTGCAATAGTATAGTGGATAAGGAGGCAGAAAATGGTTTTTCACGAATATTTACGATAATAAATACTAATGGCTAGGAAATGTGATCTGACATTCAAAAAATCCAAAAAATTCAAATGAGTTAGTTAAATATTACTTTTAAAATGGAAATGACGTTTAATAATTTGATTTTTTGTTTGAATTTCATCTTTCAGTTCATTTTCTTACTCAACTTTAATGGAAACTGCTTCTCCTCTGACTGCCTTAACCAAGAATGGAAGTGACCTGTTAAGTGAGGTCAAGACTGAGGATTGTTTACAAGATGTGCAATCAGCTGCAGGAGAAAATGAAACGAAGAGTGCAGAAAAAGTAAATAATGAGGAGGAGGAATCTTTGACAACGAACCAGGATCCAGGCTTGGAATGTATTACGGAGGGTGACAATAATAATTTGACAATGGTGTCCAAAGACGTATTAAATGGGTCAAAAATTGATACCGAAGGGGATGAAGACTCGGAGGGTTGTGGGGAAGCTGCGGATGATAATGAGGACTACTGCAATCCCATGGTATCCGACTCTGAAGAAGAAACTGGACAAGAAGATCTCGTTTTACGCGGAGATCGCATTGGAAATACAACTTATTCAGAAAGGCATGTGCTCAAACTGTTGATGAAAATGGTCCAGGTGAGATAAGTTCTCTAATTTAAATGCCCAACGCAAAGTGTTTACGTTTTCTGATAACTTAATGCCTATTTTTATTTCCCGAAATGAAAATTATCAGGAGCTGCCAAAATACTCTGCGACCAATTCCACGGAAGATCAAGATAAAGAGGATGTGAAATTAGAAAATGACTTTGAAGAGGAGATGTCACTGTTGTGGGACATGAGTGCAGAACCCGATGTCATGTCCTATTTGGTGGACAAAGATATATTCACGATAATTCGGGACACCCTGGATGTGTCAAAGAGTACCAGACTCACTGTAAGATTTTTTATATTGCTACATACCTTATCTTTAGCGAAAAATTCGAAATTGTATATGAAATTCTGTAATTTTATTGCAATTCAAAAATAATCAATTTCATTTAAAATCATTATTCATAAATGAATAGAAATCGTCCTTTTCTACGGGGGTATAATCATTTCCTAACGAAAAAAGACGCTGCTCACAAAAATATTCCCTTTTCCATAATTAGTATTGTGTGTCCCTTAATGTGTCATTGTCATTTACCTTTATTACAAATTCTGTGAAAAAGCAACTTAAAATGTGGAATAAAGTTACTTTTAAAATTGAAAATTGAATTTTTGTTCTATTTTCAGGAAGTGGCTCTGGGAATAACCGCGAATCTACTTTCGCAAAAGACTATAGTGGAAGATTTTCATGTTTACGATGCCAAAGTGAAATTAGTTTCGAAAGTTATCCATTTATTATCCAAAGAATCGAGTGTGGCGGTTTTAATTCAGATATTTGCAGTTTTGAAACGCATAGTATGGTACATCAAGAATGTGAAGATCGTAGACGAGTGGATAGCGCTGCTGATCCACGAAGATTTTTTTCAATACGCCAATTTTATAATGGCCAGTTCAACTAACAGTATGCTTTGACATAATTAAATGGACAAACTTAGTTTTTTAATGAATGGATTGTCTAACAAAAAATAAATTTGAATAATTTCAGTGTTGCTGTTGGGTGATGTGATAATAACTCTGTATTCGTTGTTGGAAGCCATTTGCACTGACAGCGTGGATAGAGAGCAGACGGAGGGAGAGGACGGGTCCACGCCTAACGTCAGTAGAGCCGAAGAGTCCGCTTCAGAACGCAGTTCACGGGAAAATTGTCTTCCCTTTTGCGAAACTAGTTTTGTGTCCTCAATTTGCGAAGGTCTGCAAGAACTGCTGAAAAATCCAAAACCTAAGGTTTCCAAAGTTGAGGCTTTCACTGGAGGTGCAGAATCTAATAATGAATTTGAGGCGGAAATTCCCATTCCCGATGGTCATGTCCAAACCGCTATTCTTAATGGACTCTCCGCTCTCACTTATATGAAAAACCTTTCCTGGACTCAACATGTCCTACGTAAGATAAAATATTAATAATTTTCCCCATTTACCAGCACCTCATTTCATTAGTTTCCTACTTTTCCCCATTTTTATCCCATGTTTCTCCATTTCCCCCCACTTTTAACCCATTTCCTCACACTTTTCCTCATTTTTCTCCATTTTTCCTATTTCCCCCCACTTTTTCCCATTTTTCGCGCATTTTCCCCCACTTTTCCCCATTTTTCGCGCATTTTCCCCCACTTTTCCCCATTTTTCGCGCATTTTCCCCCACTTTTCCCCATTTCTTTCATTTTTCCCCATTTGTCTCCCATTTTTCCCCATTTGTCTCCCATTTCCCCCCACTTTTACCCTATTTCCCCCATTTTCTTTCCACTTTTCCCCTATTTCCCCCATTTTCTTTCCACTTTTCCCTTATTTCCCCCATTTTCTTTCTACTTTTCCCCTATTTCCCCCATTTACTTTCCACTTTTCCCCTATTTCCCCCACTTTCTTTCCACTTTTCCCCTTTTTCTCGCTACTTTTTCCCCATTTTAACCAATTTCCCAAAAATTTTCCTTGTTTCTCTATGGCTTAAAGCGTTTTTCAGTATAATTACTCTTACACATTTTTGTATCGTAGTTGAACACAATGAAGAATTAATGCGTTTCCTGATGGTTTTCCTGAACAAGTTTCTCCAGTGCACGGACAACCAACCAAATTCGAATTGTGTGGAATATTTTGCTTTGTCGTTGAGTCTCCTTGAGTTTTGCCACAAAAGTTTGTCTACTGTATCTGAAGAAGCGATCGTGGTCCCTATTTCGATTGCTTATCAACTGATCCTTAATGAACGGAAGAATAGCGAGGAAATCAAAGGTTTGGTCATCAGAACGAAGTCTGGACTGGACTTTGATTCCGTTACGTACATTGCTCTCGAGATGCATAACTATCTCACGGCCATTTCAGAAGAATTCGGTAACGATTGTGTTGCAGACTTGAGGAAAATTAAAGTCCATCGACAGTTCTTCTCTATTCTGGACGAGACTGTTACCAAAGTGTGCAATGCAAATGATAATGGAACTCTTAGCTCCACTTGACTCAACAGGACTCTTTATGATTCTAATTCATTCTTTTATTCATGTTTTGTATTTTTGAAAGAGTAAACCATTTATGTGTTCGGTACACATATTCTGTTTTAATTTCATTTCTAGTAGAAAAATATTCAAAAATAGTTTCCACAATTTCCCACATCTGAATTTAAGGTAGTGAGCATGAAATAGAAATAGAATACAGAAGTTAGAATTATTAGCAAAATAGAAATTCCAGATTCGTTAACATGGATTAATTTACTAGTTAGGTTAATTTGGCCATTTGTACTATGCAAAATTCGGCGTAATTTAGTAATAATTGAAACAATTAATTTTTCGAATACCTAGAATACAGTTTACCTAGTAGTCGGTAGTTTACACGGACTTGGATTGCCTAATTGACACTCCTAAAATAAAGAATTCTAATATGCCTTGGAAAAATTAGAAAAATGGATTTCTTTAATGGGCTATTCATAAGTCCTCACAACAGAAGTCTTAAATTTCAAAACATATTAATGAAGGAACTAAACTAACTAACCTTGAACAAGGATTTTGCGTAATTTCTGAATTTTGTTTTCGACTATTTTTCGAATATCATCTTAATCTCAAATAGCTGAAAAGCTATTTATTATAATTATCAAAATGTGCAAAATATTTTTACATTTTTTTCAATAACAAAAATTACTTATTATTTTTTTGAATTCTCACATTTTGAACACTTCACTGACCCTCCCTCCCCCTGTGACCGAAGACATCGTTTATTGAGGTTCCTCAATAGTGTACTTTGCATTTCAGCTTCCCGTATTCTCCAAACAACCTGATATTCATGTAATTGTTTTTTCAATTCTTCATCTCTCTTTTGTAGACGATTGAGGACTACAGGTACTGCAGCACTCGGATATTCCTTCAACGCCTTGATAATTTCAGCACCAGCACTTTCCCCATATAACGCAACGATAGCTCTCTGATTAATTGTCGGGGATGTTCCTCCAAGGCAGTCGTCCAACTGATATACAAGCTTACTGTCTGTAGACATTTCATCCAATTCGCGTTGAACATTCTGAAGCGACAGTAGAGCCGATTGATTTAACTCAAACTCAACATCTACCTGCAATCAAATAATAATACTTTCATATTAAACTCAAATCAAGGTGGTTAATCCAGTGATTCTTCTTTAAGGTTGCCTCGAACAAACATTTTTAATTTAAAATTTGTTTTTTTTTATTTTGGGAAATTTAACACCACAGCCTATGGAACCATGTAGCTACTAAATCGATTTGAATGACGAAAGTCGAGTTAAATAGTGCTAAATCAAATGAATTGACGTTAACTGAATTTAAATGACGTTAAATATATTTAAATGACGTTAAATCTATTTAAATGACGTTAAATCAATTTAAATGACGTTAAATCAATTTAAATGACGTTAAATCAATTTAAATGACGTTAAATCAATTTAAATGACGTTAAATCAATTTAAATGACGTTAAATCAATTTAAATGACGTTAAATCAATTTAAATGACGTTAAATCAATTTAAATGACGTTAAATTAATTTACATGACGTTAAATCATTTTAAATGACGTTCAATCAATTTAAATGACGTTCAATCAATTTAAATGACGTTCAATCAATTTAAATGACGTTCAATCAATTTAAATGACGTTAAACCAATTTAAAATGGCGTTAAATCAATTTAAGTGACGTAAAATTCATTTAAAGGTCTTTGGGTTTCGAAGCCTTATATACACAACACGTCTATTAATACATGTAATATCCAGGTCGGACGGACAGATTGTTCTGACCATTCTCACAAAGTATCTGTCAATAAGTAATAGTAATAATAAATCTTGCCTACTCGAACTCTCTCATCCTCACAGTCGGCGAACATTGTAGCTGGTCAAAGGTTAAATATCCTGTCCAGTTATTTTACAAAAATTGTGAAATAATTACAAAAACCAAGTGATATAATTTGGTTTTCCCGGAGCAGAGTTTATAAATCTGTTGTTGTGCTAAGGGGGCTCTATTTATAAACTTTAGTGTAGGAATGATTGAGAATTCCCGGTTTCTTAAGGGGCTCTACTTCTCCAATCTTGCAAAGGGCTGCTGAATGAAAGTCCTTTGCTTTGCTTGGGGAACTTGAGATTGTCTCTTCACTTGCACTCATGTACTTTGCTCTACCTTATGTCATTCTGTTATATATTTACATCAAATATTAGTCTACAGTGCTGCGCATTAGTCACGCACCATAGTGGAATGACATTAAGTACGATGTTTGAAAATGCCTCTCAAAAGTTTGAGAGGTATTTTCAAACATTACATGCATATTTCTATGGTGCATGACTTTTGCCCCAACCCCAATGTTAATTCCCCATGGTGTGTGACTTAGGCGTAGCACTGTAGCTGTTTTCATAATGTAGCACTTGAAAATCTATAAATTTCAATGCAAAATGGAAATGCAAAATTTGATGGACATGTAAAATTTCTTGCATTTCCAGCAAAAAAATCACATTTGGCAAACATCACTTTTTCTTTTTTCAAAATTTCGACAACATGTATTATGTTTAACCAGATGTAGCTTAAATTAGCAAGCGAAAATGAAAGTCACTTTTGACAACATTATTTTGTGTGCCCCCCTCTTGATCAAATTCCTGGATACGCCCTTGCTAGGAAATATTCATTTTTCCATAATTAATAATGCTTTCAACAACACTCATTTTTATTCTGATTCGTTCTTTTATTCATGTTTTGTATTTTGGAAGGAGTAAACCATTTGTGTGTTCGGTACAAACATTAGCTGTGCTTTTAATTTTATTTCTGGTAGAAAAATGTGCAAAAATAGTTTCTACAATTTCCCACATGGGAATTAATTTTCGAACTTGGTGGGTACAAATTAGAAATTCCAGATTCGCTAACAAGGATTTAGTATTATTATTAGTTAGGTTAATTTGGCCATTTGTACTGTTAAATTCGGTGCAATTTATTAAGAATTCTAACATAATTATTTTTTGGCATAATTTCCGTGAACTTGGATTTCCTAATTGGCACTGGTAAAACATTCTAATACACTTTCGATAAATTAGAAAACTGTATTTTGTCAATGGGTCTTCCTATTCCTTTTTCCAATAAATAATATTCTGATATTCTTCCGTCGTGCTGTGTGAGAATGTCCTTGTGAAAATTTTGTCTGCGTCCCCAATCGACAATTCCGATTGCAATTGACTTTATTTCTCTGCCCATGGAACGAATCAACTCCGGTGGGTTAAAACTGTTGGAGTGTTCCTTATAAATAGAAAGTTGTTTTGGCTGGAGAATTTTGAGTATTTGTTCGACCTGCCCAAAATCGAATCCATTCAAGGCGAGTTTTTCTAATTTCCTCATTCCACCAGTTACAATAGGATTAGTAGTATTAGGTTTATTTCGTTGTTGCGAACTATTTCTAGTCAATTTGATATTTTTAATGCTCCGGGGGAGTAAATCTGTATTTAATTGATCCATCATCGCCCACAGTTCAATATGTGTCACCTTAAGTGCACGAAACGGCTGAAAAGATGAAGAGTTCATTGAGTGTAATTTCAAATATCGCAAATTGGGTAATTGCACTTTTCCACTATTGGGAACAATTTGCGTTTCTCGCAAACTAAGTTTTTGCAGTTTTGGTGGCAGAATAGAAAAATCCACGGAAGTTTTATGGAATTCTATTTCCAGCAACTGCACTGGCATTTCTGCTGTTACAACGTTGTCTTCAAAGAAAATCGACATCCGGTCATCTCCAGATACGTACAGGGTGTAAGAAATGTTGGAAACAGAGAGAATCTTCATTATGTGCGGAAGACTTGCAGTTTCTTTAACAGTTAAGTAAGCTTCTCCATGTTTCTCCAGCCGATAGTATAAATTAAATAGGAATTGCAGAGTTTCGATTTCCGACGGACTTTTCCCGAATTCTAAGAGTTCTGCCTTCCCACCCGTCTTTTTTCTAATTTCATCCAAGATTTTCCCTTCTAGGTCCGTTGCACTTTGAATTTGATTTTCTGTCATGTTTACTTTATCCTCCCTTTTAGTATTCCTTTTCAGTGCATGCAATTCTTCGAGGATTTCTAGAGCTTCTTCCGTTTCTCCATTGTAATCCAAACAAACTGCCAAATTATATGCTGAATTAATGCTTCCATTTGTGCTGTTGTTGTGGATCACTCTGGCCAATTCTACCGCTTCTTCCCATTTCCCATCCCTCAGCAATGTTTCCAGTTTTTTGTGTTCCGATAATAATTTTGAATTTTCCGGGGGTTTCTCTTTTATAAGAATTAATAGTAATATAAGTATTGTTGCGATTGCTCCCAGGTATATCACGGTTAGTACACTTCCTTTCATTGCAGCAGACAATAGAATACTATTAGATGGCAAACTTATGCAATCGCTATTATCTGTTGTCATTTTGTTGTTTACTATTATCTGACTACTACAGGGTTGGCCCTAAGTAACGCTCCATAGGACAAAAACCTAAAGCTTGCGGTAATTGAGCGAGTAAACATTGAAGCTGATTATTTACATTGTTGCAAACTTTAGTCGTTTGTCCTAAGGAGCGTTATTTACGGCCAACCCTGTATACTACGTATAGTATAGTTGATAGAATTCTATTAAAAGTTTGGATTTATATCATGACTATATTCGTGATAAGCATGAGCAACATGGAACTGTGTATTTTGAAGCCTAAACTCGATCATTGCTATCTGTAAGTTAGGGTTGTTTTGATTGGTAATTTCCTCTTACTGGTCATGAACTTTGCTATAGAGATTAAAGCTGTAATATTCTATCGGTTGTAATTGCACTTCATTTGAGTTGCTGACATAATTTATGCGAAACAGGGTCAATTCTATTAAAACCAATCACAATGTAATGAAACACGTGTAAAAATGTTTCGTATTTAAAACTACTTTTACTGCACTTTACAATTTGGAAAGTAGAGTTTTCGTCGTTTATGTCATGTCTGGCACCGTGAAATTATATATAGTCATCTTCCTCTATATTGTCAAGGCTTTCGATGCAAAACTTTTCTAGGTCACGAAAACAGATTATAGGCTCATTATTATTCCTATCCGCTAGCATCAGTAATATACTGTTAGGTTTTTGTACTCCAAATATCGTCAAGATTTATTTTTTAGTTTGGTCGGACAATGTTTTTTAAAATATTTTTTAAAATTTTTGTATATATAAAATAAAACAAGTAAATTTTCAAAACGATGGTAAACTTTTATTTTTAACACAAAAAACAGTTTTTGCTAAAGAAATTAGTGAAAATCTGAAATAGTTTTATAATTTTAACTCCAAATTTTCTAATTTTATTAACATTTAATCAAAGTGTAATTATAATTCTAAAATTGATTTATAGTGATTGTAAATGTTAATGAGATCAGTGTAGTTTTAGTTTAAATAATCATTTTTGTGGCATCATTTAAAGTATGGCTCTATATATTTATTAGTCTTTTATAGTAAAGTGAGTATATTACGGCTTAAATAAATTAAAGTCATTCTACAACCATCAAATCAAATATTTATACAAGCTGACTATTTCGGACATTAGAATTAATGTAATTTAATTTATTTTATTTATTTTATTTAATAATTTAATTCGAAACGCCTCCATCTTTGAACGACGTAATAATTTATCCTTAAAATCACATGAAATTGATACTGGCAATTTTTACACATCTTTGGCGATAACTATAAAATGAATTTCAACATGAAATAGGCTGACTTCCCACTCACCCAAAGGGAAAATATCCGTAGTCCGTCCGTATTTACGATTCAGTAGTACGACTGTATAAGTATTGTATTGCATTCCTGAACTTTCAGTCAGAAACCGTAATTAATGGCGTAAATACTATAATGAATTAGTTTGGCATTGTATACTTCTCACTTATAATTATAGTCTAAGTATTTTTTCAATACTGGTACATACAATTAGTTTTGGGTAACTAGTATTAACACTTTTATTATCAAACGTTAAATTAATATACACATCGTATTTTGCAGAATAAATATAAATGGTACAACTTGATCCAGATATAAAGTAATTCGGACTTGCTGCTTGCTACGGTTTGCTGTTACGCTTTCTAAGTGAAATTACACTTTAGAAAATAACAGTTTTCCGAAAAGTCTATTTCCATACCCCCCGTGCACCCACGTGTGGGAACTATTCTAGCATTTGAAACTACCATAATGTTTGTTGAAATTAAACTTAGATCATTTATGATCAGTTTGTAATTAGTGTAATTCCTTATCCGTCTACCAGAATCATCTATTTCTGTATTTACAATGCAGTTGCCGACTTTGAAATCTTTGATAAATTTCATTGAAAGCTTGGCAGACTTTGCATTTCCATTTACTTTAGCAGTGAGATTAAATTCATTCAGAGAAAAATTTCCTGCAATCGAAATAAAATCCTGCTGTGGTAATGCAACATTGCTAACAAGTAATCTTAACGATTTGCCAATATATTTTAGTATGTAATTAAAAAATGCTGGCGCTGCTTCTGCATTTGGAGAATAAACATTTAAATGAAATGTTTCCAGATTACTAAGATTCAGATGTTGAGTAAAACTACCACAGTTTTCGCAAAGGGTGATGTTATTAAACATTAGAATCTGTAGGTAAGGATTTAAATTCGTAAATTGAGTAAAAGAAAAGTCGAATTGAAATGGAAGGATGCAATTAGAAATATATAATTTTTTCAAAGAGGGAAAATTCAAGAAGTTAAATTGAGAAAGCGTGTGTGTTAAATCCTGGTATTGAAGGCTTATCGCTTTAACTGAGAATAAAGTAGTTCCTTCTGTTGCTTGAACTGACGTATCAGTTTCTGTAACAAAATTTGCAGCACTTAATTCAAATAATTCTAAATTTGGTAGTTGCAAGGCGACAGATAATAGGGTGCTCCGGTCAACAATACCTTTAAATGTTAACTCGTTATAAAACAATGGACAGTGGATCCGTAAACTTTTACAATTATTACCAAACTTGGAATTTAAAGTTAAGTGTCGTTTTTCGTGAAACTCGCAATTAGAACCGAAATGCAGACCGTCACATCCGCTTTCCAGTTCAACAGTCTGATCTAGTCCATTTGGCTTATGTTGAAAATCATTCAAGTCCAAATTGCTTTTCAGATGGGAGCCCACAAAGCCATTTCCGTTGTCATTAGTATATTTTTGGAAAATCAGATAAATAGACCCAAAGAAGAATAGAACGAATCCTGAAATATTGAAAGCTTAAAATTATTAAATAGGAAAATACCAAATTTTTATAATTCCTACTTCACTGTCTTAAGTGGAATGGTAAAAATCGCATTAACACTTTTGGAAAAGGATTTATGATATTTTCGTAAAACGACAAATGTCAATGTAAAGCAAGAAAAATAAAATAATTCTTAGTGTAAAAATGGTTAGTTTTAATGGCCAAAACACAAATTAAAGCAAGATTTCAAATGAAATTAGTAATTTCGCTATGTAAATTGTAAATCAATGGTGTTACCTAATATGACTAGTAATATCAGTATTCTTGTCAAAGTATCAGTATTTTTGTAATTTGCACAAAGCATTTGAATTTTGCTCCTTTCCGTCAGACCTCTTTCTGCGTCTTCATCTTCACTACTTTGATTCTGATTGCATTAATACAAAATATTTGTTAGGGAAAAGGTTCTATTACGGCTGTGTAATACGTTTGTTTAAATGTTGCAATGTTTAAAACGAAAGAAATTCGAAATGTTGTACCGGAGTATTTTGAGAGGCTTCTTTTGGATGTTCCACAGACGCGGGATTATCAGGCATTATATTTACAGGCAGATAACTGTTGACAGGATTTACAAGCGGTTGCATTTCGTTTTCGTTTCCTGCAATGACATCTTGCTGATTTGAATGTCTTCGGACCTCCGGTAAAAGAGTTAAGTGCTGACACTGTGACACCCGATCTTTCCTGATTTTTTCTGCCAAATGATTATTGTGGGTTTCTTTTAAAATGTCAGCAAATGTGTCAAATGTAATTGAGGCTGACTTTTTATGTAGAATTGTACATAGCTCAGAATTTTTATCAAATGAGGTTTTTGGGGAATTCTGGAAATTAACATAATTGAACAATTGTTAACTGATGTTTGGTTTCACACAAATAACGAAAAATTAATACTGAAATGAATATTTATACTACGTTGTCAGAAATAGTAAACTTAACTTACGATCGAATCACGCTCGTGTTGTGATATTATGTCTCTCTGCATTAAATGAATTAGAACCTCCTGTAGATTTGTTAACCTTTTACATATTTCTACAAGATTTTTATTGATTACACTTTCCAAAGAAATTTGCTCACAGGGTGCATTATTGCAGGGTACACACGACATTATAAACGGTATGCATACATAGTGATTTTCAATGATTTTCGTTTTATGGACTTATTCCATATATGTAAGATAGAATATTTCCATATACTGAGCTACAAAAAGGGTTCACTAAAGTGGACAATAATTCCCACACTGTGCACGGACAGAAGTTTGGCATTTCATATGCAATTGCTTGATAGTAAAAAAATAAAGTTAAAAAAATTTTATTTTAAATATATCCTTTGCGAAATTTAACTAGTTGGAGATTGTATTAACGAAAATTGGATATAATGTAAAAAACTTATTTAATACCTTAAAATCCCAATATGTTTGCAAAATATTTATTGAGAAAAATGTAAAAATTATTACGTTTAGCTTAGGGACTTTTAAGCTCTCACGATGCGCAAACTATGGTCTACGTCTACTCACAACATTTTGTATTTAGTGGGACTCACTATTTATGGCGTCCCAAAAAATTGTTTTTAGTATAATTATAGGATAGATAAGTAGTATAAATATTATACTACTTATCTATCCTGGGCAATATTCATCCTGTTAAAAAGATAATTTTTGTACCAGAAAATAAAGCAAATGACTGAATTAATGTTATCACACTATATAAATAATAACTTTCCAAAAAGTTGATTAATGTGAAGAAAATGTAAACATTTATCATTCACAGCTGTATTATCTACGTGATTTTAAACATAAACAACAATCACGTCGAAGTATTGTTATCTTGTTTGTAAATATAGTCTGGTTAAGGAATTTGGAAAGAATTGCGCACACTTTGACCACCCGGAAACCCATAGGTTTAAAATGTGATTCCGGGTGGCCCTAGCGTGAAAAAGTCTTTTCAGATTCCTTAATCAATTTTATTGCCATTAGTGGTCGTAGAGCAGAAAAATTGCAAACAATGATAGATAAACACCAAATTTACATTCAAAGTTTGAAAATGTAAAAGTCTAATTTAGGAACTTTGGCCTATACAACTTCTTCATATTCTAACAAACAAACAAAAGAGATATATTAATTCTTTGATTTTCAAGGAAAATAAGTCATCATTCAATGGTTGTAAATTAAGAGTAAATACAAAGCAATAAGTATAAAATAAAACATAAAGCAACGTATTGGCAAAGCAAAAATTAATGATAAAACTAAAAGTAAATCTTGAAGTACCTGTATCCGTTCATTCCATGAAATTGCTTCCAAGTGAATATTAATTATTTTAAAATTTTCATTAACGAATGTAAATCATGAAATTGTTCAATCCAACACTCACAGTGAATCATGGTTATACCTTATTTGTGAATGTCATAGTTCATCAAATAAAATTTTTTTACAATAATCAATTTTGTTTCCATCACTGATCGTACAATGAAAAGTTGTAGTGTAAACAAAGATAGATAAACATCATAGAAAAAGTCAGTAAGAAGCCCAATGAGGAGTAGATTTTTGTGTCCGATTTCTTTACCGGGAACTATTTTGATTAGATGGTGTGGTTACGCCTAAACCTACCGAGAACATGTATGATTGGTTTTCAAAAAAAGTGGGATGAAAGTGGGATGGCGTTCGCACACTTTATACATACGACGGGCGGACGACGGGCGGGAATACAAATCAGAGTACTTTTGCATAGACCTTTGTGTGTCTCTTAATAGCATATTATACATAGTCTCTGGATAAACATCAATGTAACATTGGTAGCTTGAAGATGTGAAAATCTACTCTATGAACTTCGGTCTATACAAATTACTTCTCATATTCTGGCAAATAAATAAAACGAAATTAATAAATCTTTGATTTTAAGGAAAGTAAGTCATAATTCAATTAACGTAAATTAAGAGTGAACACAAGTTAATAGATGTAAAATAAAAGCAACAAATATTGGCAAAGCAAAAGAAATGATCAAAGCTAAGCGTGAAACACTGTAATCATTAATTCCATTAAATTGCTTTAAGTTTAAATGAATTATTTTGAAATTGCCATTATCGAATGGAATTCTTGGAATTGTTCAACGTATTTATATAACAAATTCTGAGAAGAATCACGTTTTCCTGTAATCCTAGAGGCATTAAAGCTTTCTAACTAAATGACTTTCAGGGTATGAGAACATTGCGTTTACCGTTACCTAATATTTATTATAACATAAGGAATGATGCAGAGTATGAGTCGCCAATATATGAATAATTCAAAAATTGCTTATTTTCCAAAAATTATTTTAAAATTTAAAATTCGGTGTAAATATTGCAAGAGTGAATTCAATCATATTGCAGGTCACTGTAATTGACACACATCCATTAGCAGCGAGGAAAGCAACTTTAATTTCCAATAAATGGTTTACTGAAAAGTTCGCAGCATTTTGCTTTTAACAATTTTCAGGCTGATCCGCTCTGTTGGAAAATCAGTGTTAAATCGCCTTGAGTATTAAAAGAGTTTGTCCTTTTATACATTTGATTTAGATGCTCTGATTGCAATTATTATGTTCCCAATTTAAACCTAGAGTCTAGTTTAGCATTGCAGTCCTTAGCACAATGAAAGCAGTACACGGATGTGCCACAAATATTTGTTGTACCAAATATTAACTCTTCCGGGGGGCAGATATCAAATAAATTTAATATAGGATGCTAACTAATTAAAAGTCGTTTTTGTTTAATCTTTGCTTGCAATTACATTTATTTTTGACTCGTCAATATTTGTACTATTAATATTTCTTCCCCTTTAACTCAACTGCACTCAACTGCACCCAACAACTGTGTACTGCACCATATTCAATTGAGCATTTACACACTGCAATTAAAAGTAAACATCAATATAACGGAAAAATCGATCCATCCAATTCAATAGATAAGCAGTGGTGTAGATAATTATGATATGACACGTAAAGAGAATTGCAAACACGGATAACAATTGGACATATATTGGATACCACTACAGAAAACTGTATACGTCCAGATTGTCATTGCACAAAAGGTAATTGGTCAATTTTGATATAATATTTTTCAACAGGCAAACAAATCTATTTTCCAGACACAACTTTATAGCTTTTTAGGCTGAAGAATAATAGTAATTAATAATGTAAGGCTGAGTACTCATAATGTTGCATTCTTCACGAACAACACAATGAAAGCATAGAATGAGACATATTTAAGAGCAGCAGAAAGTTCCACCTAGACATATAAAAATATGTTTTGGTGAAACAAAACATTTGCCCTGATTAAATAGCCATCTCCCAAAATTATAATAAGTACTATTTGAAAATTGAAATTGGAGTCTTGTAAGGTAATATAACATAATTCCTATGCTGCATAAAAATGAAATTGATATCATTGCAATTTTGAAAATACTCAGTTGTTAAATTACATAATGACTTCATACCCTATAGTAGCCGTCAATTTCACATATGCAAAAATTTAATTTTGGAAGGATGTTATTTTGGTGTGGTTTTAATGGAGAAAGATGTTCTCGTATTTATACCAACTTTTCAGGAAAGCAATGCATATTTACGATTAGAGGAGACGCACGATATATTAAAATCTTGAAATAATAGTTTTGCGAACAGGGCTGTTGAGTTAATGGGGAAAAAATAATAATATAAATATTGACGAGTCAACAATCAATGTAATTGCGAGCAAAAACTATACAATATTGCGCCTTTTAATTAGTTAATATCCTATATTTAATATATTTGATATCTGTCCCCCGGAAGAGTTAATGTTTGGTACAACAATTATTTGTCGAACACCCGTGTACTTCCGTGTACTGCTATGGTTAAGCTAATGACAGTAGAACCTCTAGTTAAACTAGACTTTACCATTTAAGTGGGCAAATTAATGCAATCAGAGCTTTTGATTAAACAGTATAAAAAGAGCGAACTTTTCATATACTCGTGGCGACTAGATTACTGTTCTTCGTACAGTGCTGATCAGTCAGAAAATTTTTAACAGGCCAGCAAAATGCTAAAAACTTTTCAGTTAACTTTTTATTGAAAATAAAATTCATTTACACGCTCCCATTGGAGGTGCATCATTTACAGTGACCGCAAATATGATTGAATCCACCTTTTGAATATTTACATCGCATGCTAAAAGTCATTAAATAATATTTTGAAAATAAGCATATTTTTTGAATTATTTATTTCGTATATTGCGGTCATATATGGGTTGCGTCATTTGTTGTGGGATACCTTATACGCAAAATGTTAATTATTAAGAGATAGATTTAATACCTCTAGGATTGAACAATTCCATGAATTAAATTCGTTAATGACAATTTTAAAATAATTAATATTCACTTGGAAGCAATTTCATGGAATGAACGGATACAGATACTTCAAGATTTACTTTTATCATTAATTTTTGCTTTGCCAATATGTTGCTTTATGTTTTATTTTATACTTATTGCCTTGAATTTACTCTTAATTTACAACCATTGACCTATGACTTATTTTCCTTGAAAATTAAAGAATTAATATATCTCTTTTGTTTGTTTGGTAGAATATCAAAAGGTTGTATAGGCCAAAGTTCCTGAAATAGACTTTTACATCTTCAAACTTTGAATGTAAAGATGTTTATCTATCATTGTTTGCAACTTTTCTGTTCTACGACCACTAATGGCAATAAAATTGATTAAGAAATCTGGAAAGACTTTTTCACGCTGTGGCCACCCGGAGTCACATTTTAAACCTATGGGTTTCCGAGTGGTCAAAATGTGCGCAATTTTTTCCAAATTCCTTAACCAGGCTATATTTACAAATAAGATAACAATACTCGCCGTGATTGTTGTTTATGTTTAAAATCACGTAGATAATACAGCTGTAAATGATAAAAACGTTTACATTATCTTCACATTAATCAACTTTTGCAAAGTTATTATTTATCTAATGTGATAACATTAATTAAAAGTAATTTAATTTTTTGTTTCTGGTATAAAAAATTATGTTTTTAACAGGATAAATATTGCCCAGGATAAATAAATAGTATAAACAGAAATTTTTTTGGGACGCCATAAATAGGGCGTCCCACAAAATACAAAATGTTGTGAGTAGACGAAGACCATAGTTTAGACCATAGTTTAGAGCTTAAAAGTCTCTAAGTTAAACGCAATACTTTTTACAATTTTCTCAATAAGTCTTTTAACTCAGTTGCAATTTATTAGGCAGTCAGCGATTGACTTATTGATGATTGACCCAAAAACCTTCAAATCTGCCAAACGTATTGACTTTTTGAAGGAAAGTTTTGTTTTCAACTTCGCAATTTTTTGCTGAGAAGCAACACTATGGAAGTTTAAAAGTCTGTCCGCGCATAAATATGGGAATTATTGTCAACCTGTGATCTTTTCGTTATTCATCTCTTTCTGAATGTTTGCGGTTCCAAATGTACTACAGCTTTCTTGTACACTTTTATTTTCTAACCTCTATTTCACATTTCCTTTGCATAAATAACAATTTAACTCATACCTGGTTATAGTTCAATAAATGGAAATACTATATTAATGGAATAAGTGAAAAAAATGGAAAATAAATTGAACGTCTTAACATATGAATCGGCATTTAAAATGTCAAATCCGAAAAGCGAAGAAAATTCTTTAGAAAATGCAATTAGGAAATATCGAGTAGAAATATGTGAAAAGTTAACAGATCTACAGAGTGTTCTAAATCATTTAATTCAGAGAGACATCATTACAGAACAAGACCGTGATTCAATTGTAAGTTAAGTTTAATATTGCCGACAATGTAGCATAAATATGCATTTCAGTAGTAATTTTTAGTATTTGTGAGAAACGTTGCATGATTTTGCAATTGTTTAATTTTTTTAATTTCCAGAATTCCCAAGGAACCTCATTGGAAAAAAATTCTGAACTATGTACAATTCTTCAAGGGAAACAAAACCTTAATACATTTCAAACTTTCGCAAGAATTTTAAGGAGCACCAACAATAATGATTTGGCAGAAAAAATAATGCCTGGCAAATTTGGGTTTGTGGAAAATTCACAAGAAACCTCTCAAAGTACTCCGGTACAACATTTCGCATTTCTTTTGCTTTAAACACCTTATAACACTGCCTTAATAGAACATTATATTTCCTAACAAATACTTTATGTTAATGCAATCAGAGTCAACGTGGTGAAGACGAAGAAAGAGGTCTAATGGAAAGGAACAAAAATCGAAGCGCCAGTGGAAATTACAAAAATACTTTGTCAAGAATATTGAAATTACTGGCCGTGTTAGGTAACACCTATGAGATAATAATTTACATTTGGTTTTTTAAAAGTGCTAATGCGTTTTTCACCGTCCACTTAAGACAGCGCAGTAGAAACCATAAGAGTTTGGGCTTTTCCTTGAAATATTTTTAATAGTTATCAATATTTCAGGATTTATTTTATTCTTGGTTGTGACTATTTATCTCTTTGGTCGAAAATATCCTAATAGCGATAAGGATGACTTTGTGGGTTAGTCTATCTCGATAATTAAAAAATGTCTTCATGTCTTATCTTAAAAATAAGAACAAACGTTGGTTAATCTTAATGCAATCATATTTTAGATTTCATGAAGCTTTCCTCCGGTGGACACATTTTTACGAATGGCAAAGCAAGTAAATCTAACTTTCCAGCCAATTGTCCAAAAAGTGGTAAAACTGTTTTTCTCTACAATCTCAAAGTTATAGATCTGCACTGCTTAACTAACGAAACAGAAGAAGTACATCTATTTTCAGTAGAACGCAAAAACCCACGGGATTATTCTTATCCTTTTCCGAAAATCCATTCCGTAAAATATTTAACAATTGGCTGTGAACTTTCTGACAAATGGATGTCGATTTTATTGGAGGTTTTTCCACAAATTGAAAATATTACTTACATAGAAAGTGATTCATGCAGTCAGTCCGCCAGTTACGAAATTCATTCTGATGTCCATTATCATTCATTTCCAAATTTAAAATCACTGGTCATTGAGAAGGCCCAGCAGGATTGCAAATTCACTGACTTGGTTCTTATATCCTGGATAACGCCTGTCTTACTATCTATAAGAATTGTGAATTCCGATTTACGACCCTGTTTATTTAGAAATTTTAGAACACTTTTAACAAGAGTACGGAGTACTGTTGAATCGGTGGAAATATTGAGTTCTGACATCTGTAAAAGCTGCGACATTTTTGACATAAATTTTTCTCAACTTCGCAAGGTTAAAATCAAATCAAACTAATTACGGGCTTCATGAAAGACAACTTTTATTACGTTTTGTGAAAACTTATCACCAAACATCTAAAACTTAATCATCTGGAAACACTTCATTTGAATGTTTATTCTCCAAATGCTATAACAGCGCAAGCATTTTTTAATTATACTAAAACATATCTGTAAATCGTTAAAATTACTTGTTGCACTACCACAGGCGATTATAATTCGATTTCAAGAAAATTTTCTCTGAAGGAATTTAACCTCACCGCTAAAGTAAGTGGGAATAAAAAGTCTGTCAAGCTTGCAATGAACTTTATCAAAGGTTTCAAAGTCGTCAACTGTATTGTAAATACAGAAATAGAAGTTTCTGGTAAATGGGTAAGCAATTACACTAATTACAAACTGATCTTAAATGATCTAAATTTAATGTCGACAAACATAACGGTAGTTTCAATGTACGGTAGTTTCGGTGCTAGAATTTCTCCGAGGGGTGGGTGCCCAGAAGACATGGAAATTGACATTTTGGAAAACCGTTATATTTTATTATGTAATTTCAATTAGAAATCGTAACAGCAAGCCTTAACTAGTATACCAAGTCCGAATTATTATAGATCTTTATAATAATTCAAATAACTTGATGTATATATAGTATATCAAGTTGTACCATTTATATTTTTAGTCTACTAAATACTCACAATGATATATATATTAATCTAATTTTTGCTAATAAAAGTGTTAATACTAGTTACCCATAACTAGCTGCATATACTAGTATTGAAAAAATACTTATACTTCAATTAAAGTGAGAAGTCCACAATACCAAATTAATTCATTACAGTACTTACTCTATTAATAACGGATGCTGGAACAGTAATTTTTCCCAATTGCCAATTAGAAACTAAAATATATTGGTAAACTTGTTGGCCATACTGCAGTACCACAGCGGGATTGTAGTTCGATTGGAGGAAAATTCTCTCTGAATAAGTTTAACCCCCCTTCTAAAGTAAATCAAAATATAAATTATGCAGAAATCTTTAAAAAATTGATTAATATTATACGACTTAATTTATTAGTCATCTCATATACATCTGTTAAGATTTAACGAATTAAAAGTTTAATCTACTTACTGTGACATAAATGTACCCCTCCTCCCCCTCATTATTTGCTGACCGAACCTCTCCCTCGACTACGATACTCTAAGAATTATCTACTGATATATCGTTATTTAATCTACCGTAATTAACAATATTCATTCATTTCATTCATTACTGATCTGAAAAGTAATGCTGATGAATGGAAAAACTGAAAATGTTTCTGTCTATTTAGTTTTATATATTGATTTTGTGTTGTCATATTTTGCATTTTAATTTAATTTAATTTAACTTAAATGCAACATTGTATTACTTTTCTTATAATTTGGATTATATTTGCTATTATTTATTAAATAGTTATTATATACATATATTATAATTTTTATTTGTTTGTTTATGAATCAATCAACACCGCGCTAATATGTTTTTGCAGTTTTGCGAAAGTGATTATATTTAATTATGTGAAGTGTATAATAACGTTACTACTGTTTGAGAGTGTTAATTATGTTTAATAAATTTTGTAGATTAGCATATATGTCTTGGGTGGGAAATCAGTGCTCAATTCTTTGATTTGAATACTGAAAACTTTTGGTTAATTATACCTAACTTAATTTATAAGTCAGCGAAATACTCTTGTTAAGATATAAAAAATTCACAGAACTATCCTACCATAGATATTAAAAAAACCCAAATTCTGAAATAATGTTTTTAAAGTGAACTATTGTTATTTTTCAGGAAGTGGCTGCATGAATAACGTCGAATCTGCCTTCAAAGAAGACCATTGTGGAGGATTTTTAAATTTCCGATGCCAAAGTGAAATTAGGAAACTTTTCCGTTTTTTATTCAAATAATCGAGTGTGGCGGTCTTCATTCAAAAATTTGTAAACCATTTGTGTTCAGTCTAAGAAAGTATGTGCTTTTAATTTTCATTTTAGTAAAACAAAATACCGTCTTATCCGGGATTACGACCCCCTTTCGTATAAGATTCCCTTGGGGACCTTATTACAACCAAAGGTGCTTTAACAGGCTCACCAAACTGCAAGAGCCCAATTCGAAATGGAACCGCCTACCGAAATGTATGCGTAAAGATTAGTAGTGCCTTATTCTACCTACCTGTTAATATACACTGTAAGTCTTATGAATCGTTTCTACTGGTCCGCACTGTATGCAGGAATAAAGCAAAAGGGAAAAACAGTTGCCTTTTTATTCACTTTTCACACGACGACTTCTCATTATATGATAAGCAATTTTAAATTGTGTTTTGATGCCTCATTTCGTTCATTTCTAAATTATGACTTTTAACTAGCGAAAGCTACTGAACGCAAAGGCTATGTCCATCTGTCTGTCTGTTAGTGATTATGCAAATAACTCAAGAATGCATTGAAATCTTTTGTTGAACCTATTAGTGGTTATACTTTGCACTAAATGTAGTCCGTTTCAGAAATGCGCCATTTCTAACATATGACCTCTGAGTAAAGCAATCGAAATATTAAATAAAATACATTAAACATTATTTGTTGTCACTGGTTTTAAAATGTTTACAATGTTTTTTCTTCATTTTCCTTTCGCTAATCCTTTATATGCTTTTTGTATTTATTTGTTTTTTTGATAATTAATTACCTCCGATTGTCAAGGACGACGTGCACCTCTCTGCAGAGGTCAAAGCTGTATTGTTATATGGGTTACAATTGCACTCCATACAAGATGTTCATGATATAATTTATGAAATGCAATTGTACAAAGCCAATTCTATTAAAACCAATCACAATGAAAGACTAGCATGTAAACAGTGAAAGTGACATGGAATGTCTAATTGTCCTAATATTTAACACTCAGTGGTTAACCCTAGTTTAACACTTGGCTTTATGTATTTATTATCATTTTTATGGTAATGTGATTTTTATTATTATAGTTCAAAACAATTACAGTCATTGTATAACCATTGAATCAAATGGTGACACCAGTTATATATTTCTGGATGTTAGAAACAAGAGAACCATTGTAAGCTGCAAAATGCAGTGGTGTGGAATTTTCATTGCCTAAAGAGTTGATTCACTACCTGTTTGGCAAAGACCGGATTGGCAAAAAATGTTTTTTGATAGGGTCGCTCAGTTTGGCAAAAATTGAATTTTGCCAAAAAGTCCGTCAGGATGCCCGGGATGGCAAATTAAATTAATTCATATTCGGGGTGTTGTTGTAATGCAAGTTTTTTTTAACTTTTCCCCTGATCACATCAATAGAACATTTATCACTGTGTGGATTGTGATTCCTGTCCATCATGATTTCTACCTTTGTCCAATCCTTGTTTCCCAATCGTAGAACTCCAGATTCTTCTATAATACTGGCACTGCAAATTTTTCTTTCTGTGCACTTCCGCTATTTACGTTTCTTAACGGTATTTCTTAAGGAATAAGAATATCCATTCCTGGCAAGCTTGTGTGTAACTTTATTAAGCGTACACGAAACATACTTAACTGTATTGTCCGCCATGGAGCAGGGCGCAGGGATAAAAGAATACTGAGACTTAAGAAGCACAAAAGCAATTGTAGGTTACCAACGAACCAATTTACATTAAACTGATAACATTTTCTTAAGAAATATTTAGATGCTTATCTTACCTACGAAAGGTAAGCTACCAGTACAATTTCTAAGCTACACAGTAGGGAACAGTAAGAGTATATTATGTACTCCTAAAAATATCATTTGCCAAACAGGTCGTCTGTTCGCCATGGATGGCAAAATATCTTTTTCTTAGGGATACTGCTTCAGGCCTTCAAAGCCTTTGCCAAACGGGTCGACAGCTGTTTGCCAATCGGGCTTTGCCAAACAGGTCTTTGCCAAAAAGGGAGTAAACCAAAGAGTTAACATCAGCACCATTGTCAATCAAGTATTTAATAACAGATGACAGCTGGTTTTATGTATTTATTACGGTTTTTATGGTAAAATGAGTTTTATAGTTCAAAGAAATTAAAGTCATTATATGATCATCAAATCAAATAGTGACACCAGCTAAGCATTTTTGGATGTTGGAAGTAAGGACAGCTTTCATCGTTTAATATCAATGAAGTAAATATTTCCGAGGAAATCCAAATGGTAAAAAATATTATTCTAATGGCTAGTGAAACTGATATCAGATAAATAGAAACTGGCTTTTACAAATCGATGTCGATAAATGTAAAGTAAACTTGAGCATGAAATACGTATTTCACTATTTTTTATTAGGAATACAATGGAGATTACAAGTTTTATAGAGAATTGTGCATAATAAGGTAAGTGCGTAGGGAGGTAGCCAATCACTTGTAGAATAAATATTTATTGTGTAATGTCTACCTGCTTGTTAGGGTAAGAGTAGATATTACAGTTTCTTAGAAACTGTTTCTAGCCTTGTATGTATTTAATTTTGTATCAAAACCTGTAGATATTGATTATTGGGTAGAAAGAATGAGATTAATGGTATTGGTTGCATAAAACTGGAGTATAACGAGTGTAGTTTCTCTTACAATTCTGAACCAGTTGCCGATTTCGTAAGCTATGGGTTTGCAGCTCCGGATTTCTTTGTGAAGGAAATACTTGCGATGGTATTTGATTTCCGAGTTATGTTTGAAATTGATTGATGTTTGGTAGACGCTTGCAGCAAGGGGGAGCATGATGATTCCCCCCGTGAGGAGGAAGGTGGCCACAAGGGGGAGGAGGAGGTAGGCGGGCATTGGGATGATTCGGAACAGGCGGATGGACCCGTAGGACACAGTGATCAGCATGATCAGGATCATAAGAAAGTTGAAGGGTACCACGAAGGCCATCGCCTCCTGAAAGCACTGGTGCAACAGGTACAGGTCCCTGTACTGAGTCAGAACCTTCAAGTGTCCCTTAAGGGACAGGGAGGACACGTGCAGGGACAGAATGTCGTCCAGCCAGTAGTTGAGGAAGAGGCAGTAGATAAAGATAAAGAGGGCCGAGAAAACGCAGGAGGACACCATGTGCCAGATTACGATAAAAACCACCAACGAACAAAAACCCCGCACGACCACAGAGGAGGAAATGCTTTCGTCGAACGTCTCCATCACGAATCTCCGTAGTGGGTCCATGTCCACTATGGCGGTCATCATTGTCGTCGTGAACACACAAATTGGAGCACTTACTAATGTCAGCTTCATGAACAATTTTTTCTGTCCTTCGTTCCAAATTTTCTTATCTTTCCCTATTCATCACCAAATATTTCATCCATTATTTTGCTCCAATTATTACTCCCCAATTTATGTTTGGAAAGAAGTCTAAATAATTTCAAAGAATTCTGAAGATTTGAAGCAATTTTTAAGAATTTTAAGAATTATAATAGATCTGAAACATTTTTAAAATTTTTAAAGAATTTTAAAGAATTCTAAAAGATTTGAAGCAATTTTTAAGAATTTTTGAGAATTCTAAAAGATCTGAAACAGTTTTTAAAAATTCTTAAAGGAAACACTTTTAAAGAATTTTAAAGAATTTTTAAAGATCTGAAACAATTAAAAAAATGTTAATGAATTATATAAGATCGGAAACAATTTTAAAGAATTCTAAAATATTTAAAGCAATTTTGGAGAATTTTAAAAAATTTCAAAGGATCTGAAACATATTTAAAGAATTGTAAAGAAAGTTAAAGTATTGTAAAGAAATGTTTTAAAGAAAGCGTTAAGATGCTCCGTAATTTAAAATAGTAATGGGACTAAAGTAAATATTATAATTTTTAGGCTTGATAAAATTCGGTATTAAATCGCTACTGTATAACTGTTGCAATAATGTTTATTTTATTGACTATTCTCGGAACCTAAAATTGTAAAATTCAGAAATGTTACTTACTTTTCCAAAGGTTATCCAATTTGAACATCTCATTAAATATTAAAATTATTTCGAAGCTTTTGTGGTGGAGGGTGAAGTTTCCGACTAAAAGTGCGCAAATGAGAACGTAGAAAAATACATAAATGATTAGTTGGTGAGTGGAGAAATTTCCAAGGGGTTTGAATATCTCTTTAAGAAGTCTGTAACTGCAGTAGGAGAAGGAGAGAAAGAGGAATTTGATTCCAATCGTGTGCCACACAAAAAACTGAAGTCTGGATTTAACTACGATCAATTTTTTCCCATTGGCTTCCCAACTATACAGACTACACATCAATATTCTCGAAAATTTAAGGTACGTCACCACAACTTCCAGAAATATTTCGTTGATCATCTTCCAGAACTGAACTTGCTTATTTTCCAACTTGGAATATGAATGAATATTTTCAATACGTGCTATAAGAACAGAAATACTTTTATTTAAAAAGCGTCGAATTTCCAATAACAAGAAGAGCGAAGACGAATTGCAAAACTGCCTTTCAATGGTATTATTATATATCCAAATTTGCATTAATGTACTTTAAGCCAACCAATTTTTATTGAAACTTAGTATTTTTCAAATTACCATACTAGCTATTATATATACGTGATTAGGGGAATTTAAATATAATGAGAAACAGTAGTTAGTGTAATGGCACGAATTAAGTTTAGTTTAAGTCTATATTTTACATGGTCGTTAACTCTTTAAGTTAAATCCTTTTCTGCCATTTAAAAAAATTCTCTGGAATATATGTCTACATTCCATGTTTTGTATGTATAACCATTTCCGTACATAACTTCAATTTTTATTACCAGCATTTATTTAAATTATGAATGGTTTCTTTAGCTCGAGCTACTATCGTATTATATTAATCAGCATGTTTATGTTGTTGACTTTGTGGAGAACTTCAGGAAGAAGGTTTAAATTGGTTCTCGGAAAGCAACCTTTTGCTTTGAAATTGAACTTTTGTTTATCTTAGCCTACGCATCACCAAAAACGTTTCATTTGGGTTTTCATATGTGAATTTCCCTGGTTATTTGTAGTTCCCAAATAACTCTGACAAAGGTTATGTTGCTCAGAAAATATCATTCATAAAGTAATATTATATCCTGAACAATGCATACAGTGAGATTATAAAGTTAAGCAACATAGAGCACTTGATGCTAAAGGCATGCTTCTAATGCGGGTAAGCACATACACACTGATTAAAATCATGTCGCAAACTTTAGCACCACATGACCTATGTCGCGTGACTTTAGAATCTCGCTGTTCATAAATAGGTACATAAGTCATTTAGAAAATTAATATGTTTAGCTTTCTGGCTACCTTATTCATTACAATTCAAACTTAAATTGCTTTAGACAAAATTAAACTTAAAAAGGAATATTGAAGCCAATGATAACATACAATTTATGCCAAAACCAGAATAGCCCCACACATTTTACCACAATATATTTAAAATAAGATTTTTCAGACTGCACTTATATTTGATACTAAATATTCATAAATTCGTAAATATAGAGTATAATTGAGTAATTGTTTATTTCTCTTCTCGCTTCAATTAACAATTTTTCAATATTTTTTATTGCTTTAATTGCCATGCTTTTCTGTAAATTTTCAAATTATCTCTTTTGTTCTCCAAACTTTTTCTTAATGCCTAAAATCTTGGTGAACCAGGTTGTCGGCCCCACTATTCACTTTGACTTGAGGCCCAGAATGCAAAGCCTTGAAGTTCCACTGAGAATCCCACCAAAAAATTTAACTACGGTGAATTTTTGAAAGCAATAAAAAGAAGCCACATTCACTTTTAATGGAGCACAAGATTTGAAAAGCGTCTTTTTCGTAACGCCAAATGAAATTTTGCCAAATTTGCTGGAAATGTCAAAAATCTTGCCCGCTAAAACACAAAGTGGCGATTCGAATATTGTGACAGTAACAGAAACTGCAATGAATATGGAATAAGTCCAGAAAGGCATTGAAGCTCCACTGCAGCCAATTATAGAAAAATTGCACGTGGTAACTGCAACCAAGGCAAGCAGTTTTTGGCATGGCATATGGATTCTGGAGGAACATTCATCATAGCGGTTGTGAAGCACTTGAACTCTTCTGTACATCTGGAAAAAGTTGTCCACGTTCCTACGCTTGATTTCTGATCTATAATTGCAACATAGTACAGTTAATTATCGTAATATCATTATTCTATTTAATCAAATATGTAAATTTTCGCGCTCCAAACTATAATTCATCAGTACAAAAATGAAATGCCTGAGGAATTGTAAATACCACAGCAAACTGCAAAGGTAGATTATTTGAAAGAAAACGTTGAATAATGCTAGGGATAATTTTTTAGCTAATGATCTGAAAGATATGCTGGCCATGGAAAGAAAAAATGAATTCGTTTATTGTTAACTATTTGGATCCTATGTGTTGAAGTTTCTACAATTATATGTATTTAGTTAATTTAGGTATTATTTATTATGGTTTATATGTAATGATGTCTAAGGTAGAAGAGCAGCAGCCAAGTTTATGTTGAAATTGCTGATTTTGTATGGTTAACTTTATGGTTCCGACAAATGTGTACAACTTGTGGGCAACTTGGACATGTTAATAAACACTCATTCATTCATTCATTCATTCATGACGATGAGAACTGAAAGAGATTCCAAAGCTCCGAAAACGAAAAACTGGAGTATTTTGATTTCTCTAGAACTTGATTTGACCAAAGTGTATAGGTAATACTGCCTCTCTGGCAAGAATACATAGAGAACAATTGACAAAACAAAAATGGCACTGCAACTGATTTTCTGCATACTTAGTAGCCACCCCAGTAGTTTTTCAGAATTTTTTGATCCACTAGTTTCAACTGTAAAAATTCAGTATGGGTTAATAAATACTTTTAATTAACCCTTTAAATATATTCATTAATTTTTTCATTATTTTTTAATGAACATAATAAATATATTCGTTAATTTTTTCATTATTTTTTAATGAACATAATAAATATATTCATTAATTTTTTCATGATTTAAAAAACATTAAATATATTCATAATTTTTTCATGATTTAAAAAACATTAAATATATTCATAATTTTTTCATGATTTAAAAAACATTAAATATATTCATAATTTTTTCATGATTTAAAAAACATTAAATATATTCATAATTTTTTCATGATTTAAAAAACATTAAATATATTCATAATTTTTTCATGATTTAAAAAACATTAAATATATTCATAATTTTTTCATGATTTAAAAAACATTAAATATATGCATGATTTTTTCATGATTTTTTAATAAACATTTCATTAAACTTGCCTTCATGGTCAATGCTAAATCGTATTAACTGGTTGACACAATTGAGAGTCTGAACGTTGTAGATAAGATTACTGAAATGCATAACAGAACCGAAATTGTGGACCATGATCATGAGGAAATGCATGACCAATTGAACCATTTCTGTTCCCGAAGAGACGGATCTATAAAATCTGACCCAGAGTGAAATACACTGGAAGAAAGAGAACCCGGTCATGGTTTTCCAGTAGATCAAGGAGGAAAGTTTCTCTTTGGCCTCAAATCTCACTTTTTTCTCATTCCACTTGTAGGGAAGACAGTGAATGGAAATCAAAAATTTAAAAAAACACGCCGAATTCCACTAGTGTTTCCTTTTTCACCATTATTTGTCCTCATTTGCATTTCAAGCGAAAATCGTCTTTTCAATGAATTTCTTGTAATCCTAATTTTCTAAAAAATTATAAAACTTTTGGAATCCGTTCCAGACTTTTGTTTTCTGACCTGCATCCAGCCAAATATTGATGGCTTGGTTTATCGAACGACCGATTCATTCCTTTTCATGTTTAAGTTATGAAATTGCATAGGGAGAGTGACAATTAGATAGTGACAAAGTGTAGCGTAATTGTCTAAGTAAATTGCTGCGGAAGAAGCTAGCAAAAGACTATAAAGTCAAGGCCAACTGTGACGGAGACAAATACAGTGAAGGACCTAAGTCACGCACCATAGGGGAATAACATAGCGTTCCGTGCAGAAGTCACGCACCATAAGAAAATGCATGTAATGTTTGAAAATGCGTCACAAACTTTTGGACAGGGATTTTTAAGCATCGTACCTAATGACATATCTCTATGGTGCGTGACTTTTGCCCTTCACTGTATGTGCGTAATAAATGGATGGAAATGTGATAAATTATACCTAAACCGAACTTTATTTATTATTTAACTCCCTCTTTGAATGACAAGTGAAATTATCTCTCTGGAATAGCTAATGAAGACATGAAGGCTGACTCCGCTCAATTAATGTTACTGTCAATTAGAAGATCAGTCTTGTATGTGGGCTTAACAATACTTGACATGATTGGTTCATTGCTTGAATTCCAAGTTATGAATCCTGCTGCTTACTATGGCAATATTTTATGTCTAAAAATCAGATCCATATAATTTTATACGCAGTGGGAATTATTTCTTGCTCTTTCGGTGTTAAGCCTAGTATTCAGTCTATTCTTCAGTTCCCCTTTTCGGCCTGTTTTCGTACAAAAACGACCAAAATTTTCTCTTCGCTTTTCGATTTCGTTTTTCAATACTCACATAAGAATTTTCACCTCCAAAATTCGCTCACCATGGCGATTTCGCAGGAGTAGGTCAGTGAAAAATGCACAACTTTTTGATGAGGGAATTTTTCCCAAGCAATGAAAATTTTCATTTGAAATTGTTGTCAGGGAAATAAAAAACTGAATACAAGGCCTTATACTGTAATTATAACAATTAATGTTGCACAAATATTAGAAAGGCACGTTTTATTTGCATTTACTTGCTCGGTATTTACAAGAAATTTGTTCGGCTAGAAAGTCAGTATAGTCATGAATATTTTAATGGCTTATGTGTAGACAGTGTGGAGGCTACCCAAGACGGTCCGTGTCCAGTCTAAATAAATTAGTGCAGTGTGCACTTATTTGCTTTTGAATTGCGATTTGTTAAGTGCTCGTTATACTTTACATTTCTACAAAATGTTAGTATAAAAACTTTTAGAATATTAAAAATGTTAGGCCTTTTGCGGGATAAACTCACTGATTTCCAAAATAAACAAATTTCTACACTATTTTCGCATCAACACTGACAAATGAAAATGCTTCCAATGCTATTACGCTGAAATTAAACATAATTATAAAGAAATTTAACAAGTATAAATATATATGTAATTTTATCATGTTTATTAGAAAATTAACTATTCAGCATCTGCAATGTTTATACCTAGATCAGTTTTTACCCGCCTTTCTTCCGATATAATGAAAAATGAATTTAATGTTACTCTTGCAATAATTTCTGTCCATTACAACACAGGCTACACAATTTTACGTATCCAAATATGTAGCCTAATTAGTAAGAAAACTTTCATTTTACGATAATAATCAATTAATTTGGTGACATATATTGTCATTTGCAATGCATTACTTCTGTCTAATAAAATTAAGTAAGCCATAACTATTTTAAGCACTTCTATATAGTTGCCTTGTAAATTTGTGAAAGTTAATTAATGATGCTACTACTTTACAATAAGCATTTCATTACTGACTGTGGAGCAATCTGCTGGTCTCTGTCATGTGTATAACATTATATGCTAGTCCGTGTAATAATGTCAAGTCTTACATAATATTCTGTTGTAATATATATTTAAATTGCTTTAGGGAATTTTTAAATTATATTACGGACGCTTTCAATTATTTTAAGCACCCATTAAAAAACATAAGCAGGTCGTGTCTGTTTTGTTTCTCATTACCTAAATTCATGTCCACAATTTTCACTGTCCAATATCACTTTTATTTCCATTACCTATATTTTTTTGTTGACAATACTTGGTTACTCCACTGCTAACTGCGTTTTTAAATACCTAAAAGATTAAAACACAATGCAAGGCCAGAATTTCTAATTGCTAAAATATAAGTAGTCTTTTGGAAACTATTTTTAGAACGTCACATAATCAATTCTGTTCCCAAACCATTGTTTAAAGAAAGACCTTTGAGAACACCACAATTATCAATTATAGTTTTACCAATAGTAATAATAGTCGAAAAAAATTCAAAATCAGCTCAAATCAATATTGTTACTATTCGTTTTCACAACTGAATTTTAAAAGACCTCTCAAGGTACTCGTTTGAAATGCATTTTAAATGTTTCCTTGGAGTCATTATAGTATCGATACATTCAAGTAAGCCAATTTTGAAGAAGTTTATCCAAATAAATCAATAAATAAAATGCTTTGCGGCCTTTTTTAATAAATAATTTAAATTACGTGAACTATTAAAGGTTGACAAAATGTTAATGGCAAAATTGGCAGACACTGTGATAACAAAGATTTCATTTCATTCAAAATATGATTTATGGCGTCTTAACGCTTGGTATAAAATTTTTTTAAATTTTGGGAGTCATTTTATTTAATATATGAAATTTTCTGATTTTTATTAATGTTTGAATAGTGGGGTTGCACCTGTTAATGTAATTCATACATAATTTTTCAATAAGTTTGTTTGCACTAATTACGTTTTCATGAAGGTTTTATGATAGAAGCGCAGTCTGCAGAACTTTACGAAGTGGAAGAGGAACAGAATGGAAAATTAAATGGAGTCCTAAGACAAAGTACCACAGCCCCAACTCATTTCCACGTGGTTCATAAATAAAATGTGCTGTGGGCAAATAATATAATGCTTAATTCTGGAAATATTTATTTTAGGGAGACAGTCGGTAAATTGCGAAACTCTTCAATTCACTCAACATTCCATCGGAGATGTAACAATTTATGTTTCTACTACAGGCGTCACTGTAATTCATTAATTCGACTGGTTTTTATTAATAATTTTTTCCACCCTGACTAAGTGAAGTAAAAGATTAAGGAAACCATATAAAAATATTCTAAATTGATTATTGGTTGGATTAAGTAGTTTGCATATTAAAGGTAACCTGGTATGAAGCAATTTGCTGTTGTCGAAACCGCAATCAAGATTTGATAAGTCCAACTAGTATTGAATTTATGGACAACATTAAAACGACTTTAAATACTACACGGGTAAATTGATTAATACATAATGTGAATAATGGATTGTGTTTTCCAAAAGACCTAGTTAAAATATGCCAATTAAATCATTTAAAGTTGTGATGACTTTTTAATAGCTTTTATGATGTATAGGATATTATGTGGACTGACGTGTACGCAAATAACGGAACCTGGAGGCACCTTTTTTCGGGAGAGAAATTGCAAGATGATAACCTACATTGGTAACCAATTTGTAATTATGGTGTTTGTTTATGGACACTGGAAAATAAATTGTCTAACGCAAAAATATTTTAGGGCCAAGAATCAAAATCCTGATGTAAATAGGTGTATGGAAGTTTCCAGGAACTATCGTTTAAATAGTATCACTTGTGACACAAAATATGACGAGTTAATTATATGTCAAACAAAAGCAACTGGTAAGTGCAATTCTGAGCATTAAATTTATACAGTATGTCTATTTAGAGACCCGACGTATCCCAAAACGAGTTTTTTACCCTTTAAAAATTTTTTGGGGAAAAGTGAGATAACACCAGATTTGCACCAAACAACACCTCAAAAGCAATTTAGAAAAAAATTCAAAATTTTTATTTTCTTTTGATTTTTTCTCTGTCGTAAATTAATTTTACATTACTGTATTGTACACTTCTTTGTTTGCTTGGAAATACTATTCTCTCTATGGGGCCATTGAAATTTGAAAATACAGTTGGGGAATCCTAAAGTAAAGACCATAATATTTATATTACCAGATATATTTGTGATTAATAGCAGCATCATTTCTTTACATTTTATTTCATTGAAATTATTTTGTTTTTCAGAAAATTGTTATCCACTGGATCTTGAACCAGTTTCTTTTACACCTTGTACTAAAGATGCGATTCTAGCTTATGGGAAAGAAAACGTTTGTCCCCGTAAGGGTAAGTATGTTTTCATAAACAATGTGATATTTAAATCAACCTTAGGGCCTGTTAACTTTAATTGCTCTAAAAAAAGCACCTAGATTAGTAATGCCTACAAAAATGCCCAAAACCTTAAGAACGCAAAATTTACGATTATTGTTTACCTTTGCTTTGCAATTATTTTTCTGCAAAGAAGAGTACTGAACTAAATGTATTTTAAAAAATAATTTAACAGAAGGTTGGTAAGCACTTTGAGCCAATTTAAAAAAAGCTTCTACTAAGTCGATGTTATTTTCTTAAAAAAGAGAAAATGTTCAACAGTCATTTTATGTACGGAGCGACAACAAAATTTATTGTTATACATATGAATGTCTGCAGTGATAACAACAACTGAAGGACCAACAACACCTACTACAACCACTCCGTCAACTACTACTCCCACACCTAAAGAAACTAATGAAGGTAAAATATTTGTCATCTTGCCCGTTCTCTTGTTTGAAAATATTTTGTTTTCTAATAGAATATTTTGCAATTTGGATGCCTTAATATTAATAATGTTTATATATTGCACTTTTGCACTTCTTTTTGTTTTGAAATTCCAATTTTGTTTTACATTTTATATTTTGTAATATTCAGGAGACATATTTAGGGAATTAATCACACTGTTGCTATTTTTAATTCTTAAGTATTAATGCTAAGTTGTTTGTGGATTTGTACTAACGGTTAACTGTAATTCCAAATAGGTTCTTGCTCCTCGGTTTGCTGCAACTGTAAGTTTGCATTTTGTCTTATATATAAAATTATTGATATCTGATGCACATAATAAATATTAATTTCTGTTAAGTTGATACTTTATAATTCTGATGATTAACGTTTTCTCCTTAACAGGCTGGAATTGGTGCGACTTTTTCTGGAATATGTTTTAACAGTTACAGTATTTACTTCCCAAAATCAACAACTCACGACAAATTTTCGCATCAAGATTAATAAAAATATAATTTCATAACCCGATATGCTATTTAACCAAAATAAAAAAATTGCTGTCAGTTAGATGGCATTGCAACTGTGCGTGTTGAAATTTATAAAAGTATTGCAACTTAGTATTTTTAAAATTGCTACAATATTTTAAATGTGTGATTAGGGGAATTTAAATACAATGAGCAAAGACAGTAGTTGACTGTGATGGTAATTAACTTGAGAATAAAGCTAGATTTTTGGACTTCCAGCTTTCCAGCTTCAGCAGCATTGAAAACATTATTATTTTTACAGTGAAAAGGAAGACCCAATCAAACAAAACTTTGACCGACTTAACGTTAATACTATTAGTTTTAAGTTCAGCTTCAGACGCCAAGCATATTTGCTTCGTCGACATGACTTTTCAATAACCATACTTCAATACTCAGTCACAGTATTCTGCAGGTACTTGCAGAGCTCACATTTAATAGTTATTCGGTTTTCCACTGTGTCTGAAAGTAGTTTCCACAGGTTTGTGGTAAGGTGAAAAGAAATCGATAAATATAAATACGGAAGTATGAGAAATGTATAAGAAAAATATTGAGTGATGTATTTACGTGACTATACTACAGTAATCCATTATTACTAAATAAAGCAAGTACTTTAAGTAAATGCTTATTTCAGTCAGTCTGTTGATTTTTTCAATATCTCGAGGATTAAGACATCTATAAGTGTGCTCCAATTACACAGGCTTTCATCGTCAACGTATTTTTTATTGCAGAATTTGAATTTAAAAAAATTTTACAACACAAAATCCCACTTCGCTAATTATTAACAACGATACTTACTTACGTCCGGTGTTGTATTGATTATTATATTTCTATAACGTCGTAGACAGAAGTAAAAAGTTACAGCATTAACTTTGAAGAGTTTTAAACCATTGTAGGTCGTAAGAATATGGTAACATCACTTTCTGTCAACATATTTTCTTGGTATTTTACATGGGGAAACTTTTGTGGAGGGTTGCCATTTATTTGGTGCCCAAAGAAAACAGGAAACCATGTTGAAATCGCCCCTAGCAAACTAATTATCACGAAGTGGTACCTTTTCGTTGCATATACTCATATACTTTGGTTTTACAATGTAGCAAGGGCTACTTATGAAACAATTTATGGAGATATAGTGTCCTGCTGTTCCTCTTATGTCTACGCATTAGCAACCTGCATTTCTATTGTATGTGTTAATATTGCCATTTTTAAAGGGTCAGAAATCTGCACTGTGCTTAATTCTACAATAACAGATCTTCGGGAATGGAAAAGTAAGTTTTACCATTTTCTTGTAATTCTACATTTCATAAGTAATTATAATTAAATGCTCTAAGATGAATTAACTAATTGCTATCCCTATTAAAAAGAAAAAAATTGTTGCTTTAGGACAATATTTTAAAAAGAAATATCAGGATAGACCGTCTCTTGTGGAGGCCATACTCTTGATGGGGTATTTGGGCGGTACGTCTTTTGCTGTCATGTTTGGATGTATGATATTTGTACTTCCTTCAGAACCAATTTTCATCACCTCAGTGCTACACAAATCTCACAAGTACTACTGGCATTATTTTGTTCCCTTGGCTCTGATTCACATTTGGTGGGCATTTTGCATAATGGCCGCGGGTATTTTCCACGTTGCTGTACTACTATTGGTCTGTACATCTTTCAAAGAGTTCTTTGACGAATTAAGGCAAGTGCTTTTTTTAAAATCAATTCTGAACATTTTTGTATTTTTTGTAATAATGTATTCAAATATTATTAATTTTCTAACCGCTGCCAGCCACATATTTACATTTTGTGAAAATAACATCATGAAAAGCATTTTCCCTCATTAATTTTATATATTCAGAAACCTCTTTTGAAAACACAAAATTTTTTATACAGTTTTCGAAGGAGCAAATACCATTCTTACGACATGCTTCGCCAGCCGTCAACTTTGCCACAAGTCTATAGATATTTTCAAATATTGATTCATCAATTAAACGACGTGTACAACGTTCTGCTTTTTCTTCTTCAGTTTATAATTAAAAGAGCAATATACATTGTGAATTTCTTGGTTATTGTCCATATTAGAAAAATGCACATTTATAAAACAACATTTATGATTTTAACCGCAGTTGTATTGCAAGTACTGTGGTTTGTCATCATTTTTACAGCTTCACTTTCTTATGAACACAGTTCTAAATGCATCTACTCTTGGAAACGTAACATCTCAAAAGCAAGTTGGTCAACCTACGAAAAGAAAATCTTTCAGAAGTTCACAAGATCGTGTATGCCTTGCAAGATCTGCTTTGGTCGATTCTCAATTGTAAGGCGAAACAAAATTCCAAAATTTTTATTGTCAAGCAGTCTTGGAACATTGCAAGCTATTTTAACATTTCGCAATTATAAAGCCTAATATAATAGAGTTTGTGTTAAATAGGTATTTTTTTATTATCATTAATTTAAGTAAACAATATGTGACTGAAGTGTAAAAAAGAAAAAAACACCGGAAGTCGGTAAGAAAAACTTTAATACTATACACGCCTTGATAATTAACAATAAACAATTCATGTCTCCCATTGTATAATATCTAGGCATTCACCAATCTGTTTATTACTAATTCAAATACGTGGGAATAAACAATTTTATCCCCAGTGACACTTTACATCACCTGATTTTAAATCGATAATTTCGTTTCTTGCCACGATGAAGTTATGGTTTTTGTAACCTAAGGTTTGTTTTCCTTTGATTTCCTTGAAAACATTATTATTTTTACACAGAAAAGGTAGACCCAATCAAACCAAGCTTATTACTTCATATAGTTATAAGTTCGGTATATTTATTGTTTTGTACCAGCCAAATGTCGACATGAGTTTTCAATAACTTAATTCAAAACACAGCAAAGATATTCTGCAGGTACTTTCAGAGCTAACATTTGAGAGTTTTCGGTCTTTTACAATGTCTGAAATTAGTTTCCATAGGCGTGCAGCAAGCTGAAAAAAATCGATAAATACAAAGGATGGGAAATGTAGAAGAAAAATAATGAGCGATTTATATACGTGACTAGCATCGCATTTCATTATATACTACAGTGAGGTTCCGTTCGTAGTAGCCATATCACTTACAGTGTGTAATAAAATATCATGGTGTAGTACGTGTTGTTTTGATTTCCCGCGTCATGCTAAAAGCGTGCAATTTAAATATACAAATAGTTCTTTATACACGGCAAGTGCTATGGCTAGTCCATGTTGAACCTCACTGTATTTGAGAATCAAATTTACTGGTTACTTGTGATTATATTAATCTCAATATGGAAGTAATTCAATAATCCATTGTTATTAAATAAAGCAGGTACTTTATATAGCGAAATGCTTATAATTTTAGTCAGTCTGTTGATTTGTGCAATAACTCGAGAGTTAAGACAAACTATAAGTCTGTTCCTACACTGCGGACAATTATGCTCTCTTTCATCAATTCATTAACGTATATTCTTTATTACAGAATTTGAATTTAAAAAACAATTTCGAACACCAAATCTCACTTCACTATTTATTAACAACGATACTTGGTTACGCTCAGTTAGTGTCAATTAGAAGACTAGTCCTGCATGTGTGTTAAACTACGATTGACATGCTCGGTTCATTGCTTAATAAAGGAGTCCAAGTTATGAAACCCGCTGCCTACTATGACAATAATATTTTATGATCCTAAAAAAATCAGGTCAATAATTTTATATGCAGTAGGAAACATTTCTTGCTATTTCTGGTCGCGTTTTATTCATCAATAGTGCAGTAATGTCTGAATAATAATTAAAATGTAATTTCCCAAATTCTGATTGATTTTTATGCAACTTGTTGCCAGGTTGTGAAAGTTTCATATTTATTCATACACGTATGTGTAGCTTAATTGGTTCCAAAATAAGCCGTTTCTGCATGCAACTATAATTACAACAATAAATATTGCACAAATACCAGCTCCTTTGGTACAGTAACTCAATTACTCTAATTACACATTATGTTAACACATGAAGCAGTTTACAACACTTGAAACCCCAAAGAACAGATAAAGATAACTGTGGTTTCAGTTTTCCATTTCCGTAAGAATTCGGCCTTCCTCATTCCACTATGCTAGGATATAGGACCACATGGGTAAGTAACATCTTTCAGAAAATGAAGTGCTAGTTAACGTTCTGTTCTATGGTGAAAAGGAAAGCAATTATTAATAATTTGTCACACTTAATAGAATGTGTATCAAAATTAACTAGTGCCATATGTGCTAATTTGAAATAAGTTATTTCGTTTATTTCAAATTCAAAATTCAATGTAATAAATCCATTTCGTTCAATAAAAACTAAAATATTGTGTCTTGTATCATTTTACATAACTAATTATGTATGAAATTGTAAACTATGTAAATATTAAAATTAAATATATATATATTAAAAATTATTCGTATATTACAAGTGAAATTCGCATAGTTCTGCAGGAAATAAAGTTATGGAGGAATATACAAAAAATTTCACGGTTAAATCATTCTTCTAATTTTGTGGTCAGCCTCGGATAACTGGATTTCACAGGACATTGCTTTTGAATTAAGGTTTGTGAGGTGCTCGTTATGCTTATCAAGTGTAGAACCCATATCTTGAGCGATATGTTTCATGTTTCCCACCATTTCTGCTACCTCGCCCAGATTTCTCTCTATTTCATCTTCCCGTGCATCCTTCTTGGTCTTTTCAATGCATTCACCATCCACTTTCTCCCCCTCCTTCAATTCTGGGCTACACCGATGCAAATTTCCATCCTTAATCTTCCTATCATCCTTTCCGTTGCTAATTGTTGCATCTTTTTTATTACGAAATGATCTTCTGTAAAGAAGGAACCAAAATCCGCAGCAGTAACTGTCCATGTAATTCAACGTATTCTGGTTCTTCCGCATTCCTTCTTTAATTTCCCCCAATCTGTTGTCAATGTGCTGCAGTTTCCGATCTTGGTCATCCAAAGCCACCAAAGTGTTGATTCCATTTTGTTCACCCTCGGTACACATTCTCAACATATTTTTCGTACTTTCCAAGGAGGCGTCCACCGTCCGATCACTTTCTCTTTCTATAGTCCTAAGCTCCAGATCCGAAGAAGAGTTTAACACTGGAGATGGAGACATTATTTGTTCCTCGTCCTGAAGAGTCGTGAAAACAAAGAAGAAAAGTTTCAAATATCAACACTATCAACTAATGCTTACACATAACTTTCGTGGGCGATGATTAATTTAATTCAAAACTATTTACAAATATTATTTACTATACGTAGTAAAAATTTTACCGTTTGGTGCTGTAATCCGATGAAAAATTATGCAATAAATCCACTAACTATCAGGAAGTGTACTTCTGCAACGAATTATTTAATTAAGTAATTCGTCTTTAGATTTTGCTACGTGAAGGATGGCGCTGCATTAATATTAATTACTAAGTTATCTAAAATTATTATTTTATCTCACTTAGTAATTTGCTTGCAGAAGAGCTAAATGTGTTTTACACGATCCACTCTCACAAACTTAAGAGTTAACTGCAGCTGTTGCTTCGCTAATGATTGTAATGATTCTGAGGTTTATAATTGAAGCTCCCAATAGCTTAATTTATAGACTGCCAAAGAATACGGCTTGGATTTCCATTGTTTTGAGTCCGTAGTCAAAGTGAATGGAATAGTTGCTGGTTTGTAGACGAAACGACGAGGAAAGTGGTAAGAATAATAGGAAGACCACGCAATAAGATAATTTCATTCTACGAAATGTATTTCGTAAGTGGAGTGCAGCACTTACAGTGACCGACCAGCGATCAAGAGTGGCAAGCATCATTTCACCACAATGAACAAAATAAAACATTGGAAGCTTTCGCAGTTACGATGAAAAGTGCAAACTTTTCTATGTGATATATTCAATACATGAGTTAACTAAAATAATTCCAGTAAGCATACATTTTCTGTTTAGTAAGAAACAAAATCAAGTCACAAATATAATACGTTAACAAAGGAAGCCATTAAGCTGAAAATATGACGAGTTTAATACTAAGAATGATTTTAATTAGGAAAATGCAGAGAAATGTTCGTATAATATCGAGAATTACTAGAAAAGCCACAAAGTTCGTATACTTTACGTGATAAGGAATTTTCTCAAATGAATTTACGTTCGTTCGTTCGTTCAACATAACGTAGACATTTTGATCATAATCACAATTAATTACACTACGTTCTTGTAGTTCTGAGAATTCAAAGTTTACTAAGTCATAAATAAGTTGTGCGTAAATATAAGGAATTTGTTTCTGTTTAAAAATCTCACAAAATAAACAATTGGTGAACGAATACTTAGGAATCTCCAAAGCGGGATATATTGCGAAAATATTTCAGGAAGAATTGTTAATTTCGGAAGTTGACAATGTTTTTAAAACAGATTATACAATTGGAGTACACCACACAAAGTATTATTAGCATTCCAAATAAATTTTTGGGAGTCTTGTATTATTTGGTAGAAGCAATTGTGTTTCTCTACATCGTGGTTTACGTGTTTGGGTGGTCCAAGGAATACCAAATCACTTGTCCCGTGGAATCAACCTATTCATTATCTTTGAAAGGAGTTCTTTCCACGAGAAACTCGGTACCTGAATTCGAGGCTCGGATTTCGGATCCTTACAGAAGAGTTTGGGATGCTTCTGATCTTCTGCAAAATTCTAACGACGGAGGAATTATTATCACAACAGACGTTCTTCTCGTTCCTGATCAAGTTATGGGTGTCTGCAACGAAAGCCCGGATGTTTACGGTGCCAAATGTTATTCGAATTCGGATTGTCATCCGGGAGAGCATTTAGAAAATGGAATTGCAACGGGAGAGTGCACTCAATCTCCTCTGGGCAATTTCAGGACCTGTCAAATTGAGTCATGGTGCCCTGTGAAACTAGGACGACGACCTCTGAAAAGTCTCAAACCGATATTTTATGAAACGCAAGATTTTATTTTGAGTGTGACCAACAGAGTTGAATTTCCATTGTGCGGAAACAATTTAAGAGGAAGCAATATTATCAAAACTAGAGACAATTTTCTGAAAAAGTATGACTATCCCTGTAGAAACTCCCCGGAAACGAATTGGTGCCATAATTTTAGATTGGGAGACATTGTGGAAAGAGTGGGACACGATTTCCAGAGTGTGGCAGAATCCGGAGGAATATTTACTTTGGGAATTCATTGGGAATGCGATTTCGATTGGAAACGGAGTGTCGACGACTGTAAACCAAGGTACACATTTGAGAGAATTGGGAACAGCCTCGAAACGGAAGATAATTCCGAAAGCGAAAACTTTAATTTTCAAACAGTTGACCACGAAGGAAATCGTCGGCACTTGAGAAGGAACTCGGGATTGAAACTGAATATAAAAGTGGATGGCCAAGGGAGGATATTTGATGTGAATCAGTTCCTCCTGACCCTGGGTGCCTGCATGGCTCTCCTCAAATGGGGCTCCATCATCTGTGACTCCACCTTCGAAACATTGAGTGCACTCAGGACATTTAAATACTTTCAAAACTGGAAGGCGCTGGATCTCTACGACGAAAATATTAGGATTTGCAAAACTGTACCCCACTACAATATCATTCAAAATAAGGAAAATCAATCTGAAGATGACCTCAATCCCAGAGGAGGAGAAGGTGGAAAAAATAATTCATACGGTGCGTTCGAAATGGAAAACTAAAACTGATTTTGTCAATTCCTGTTCTACGGAGATTAAAATATGTTTTAAATTCTTACGTTTTAGGGTATATACTCAGAATAAAAGTGACTTGTGCGGTATTCAAGTTGTTGCATTATTTATTGCCCTAATTATAGTTGCATGCAGAAAAGTACATACATATGCGATTGCAGAACCAATTATAAATTGCGACTTTAGTCAATGTAAATTGTGTATCAACAAATTACAAAATTAAGTAATGGCAAACGGAGGAATTTTGAATATTGAGATATAAATAAATAATAATATAAATAAATAATAATATAAATAAATAATAATATAAATAAATAATATAAAATATTTGCCACTGCATGTAAAAGTTTTTTTTCATGTAAAAAAACCTATTGAGGATTTTTCGCTTCATAAATATTGCTATAGGTATATAAATATCATGATTCAATAATTATAGCATTCTGCCATTAGGACTTATGTCGAATTCTATATTAATTTCTTGAAAACTGCGACTTATGTTTATAAAGGTCAGCCTTTGCAGCATAAAAGCTGAGTACACTCCTGAAAATGGTAGGGAAGTAAATTAATTTCATGAACCCAACTAATTTCCATACACTGATTTCGAAAATGAAGGAACTTTTCATTTTTATTAAGTGCAACTAATTATTAATGAATTATGACTGTAAACTATAGAAATTCTTAGAAATACAAGAGCTTAGTACAAGTAATTATTGGGGGATCGATATTTCTACGTAATATTAAAATGATATGGAACTTACAAACACTTAAATTACTTTGTGAAAATGCTTTATCATATGATATAAACGGACATTGTGGTTTTTCTAGTAATTCTCGATGACTTAATTACTAGTGTAGGGAAATTTCTGAGAAATCCTTCTTAAAACTATTTTTTCACAAATGAATTGTGCTTTTACATAGTTTTTGCAGGATTCCTCGTCGTCTCACCCACAAACCAACAACTATTCTATTCACTTTGACTGCAGACTGAAAACAATGAAAACCCGTGCCGTATACTCCGTTAATCTTCAATTTTAATTATCAGGGTTAAAGAAATTCTCAGCAAACGTGTCATTTGATATAAGTGAGATTTTTTGATAAGCTTTGGCTTCAAGTTTAATAAAAATATAATTTCGTAACCTGATATTCTAGCTAATCAGTAGATGAATAAAAGAGTTGCAGTCAGTAGGGTGACATTGAAACTGTGAATGTTAATTTAATTTTTTATTTATTCCATAGCGTATCATCTTCTGTAGATATTACAATATCCTTATACATGTCAATTAAGCAACCACAACATAAATTAGCATTGCAGAATACCATTGACCTTTTTTCTAAACACAGTAAGATTATTACTTAATCTAATTTACTATCTATTTAATCTTATTTCATTTTTAAAACGTCAAACTGATAAAGCATTCAGGAAATCAGTATTTAAGAGATGTGGTGATATCATACTTTACACAATTATATTTACCGGCACCAAGTACAAACCTATTATGGCCTCTACGTATGATATTATTCAGAAGATTCATATTATAAGATTCCTAAGAGGTTAAAATATTCCTTATTACAATAGGTAACTATATATTGAAGATGTCCTTGTGGTATAAATAATTCAAAGATTTCATGAGTTCCATTAAGTCACTAAGTTTTTCCATTCATGATTTTCTGGTCGTCTTATTAAAACACGTACATGGTGTAGTTTGTTGTGCCAAGTAAACATGTTTGCCATTCTGTCCAGTGAAAAATGTTTCACTTGCACGTAGTATCTGTAAATCTGTACATGTGCTTATAGATAAAATAATCATTATTTGCATGGAAATTAAATGACTCCATTAGCATGGAAAGTGACTTCTGCTTCCTGATAAGCAAATGTGTTACATTGCTGTAGCCGTGAACCATTGATAAACAAAACGCAATATAAATACAGTGAGGACCATAAGGAAGTATCCATGATACTTACAGTGTATAAGGAAATATCATGGTTTATTTTATGTATGTATAGGTGCGTGTTGATTTTTCTCGTCAAGCCAATTGCGCGCGATTAATATACGCATGTACTTCCCTATACATTGTAAATGCAATGGATACTTTCTACTGGTCCTCACTGTAGTTACACAACTACGATGTGTATTTCATGGACATAGCAAAAAGTAAATGGAGGAGTCAGCGTATTTATGGTGCACATAACGAATTATATAAATAAAAAGTGGAAAGAAGGTCAGTCAGTCAAAGTCTGACTCCTCAAAAGATATCATTTTGTGCATTCCACGTTATCACTTGCTAATTAATTGCGAGGAGATATTGCAAGGAATAGGAAATATTAACATTTGCTCCCTTGTGCATAGATTTAAACATAATTTTTAGAAAACTTTTCATTTCAACCGAGTCAATTTACTTGAACCAAAATTACAATGGTAGAAGAAAGGGAAATGCTAAATTCAAACGAAGTGTCCAACTTTCTAGAGAATGTTATTTTTTGAAAAACTGGGAAATTCTACTGAAAAATAATAAATTGGAATTCCTCAGAAAATTTATTCGGCATTTTGTAACCAACCTTTATTTCCAGGTAAAATAACTATCTAAAATATCTAAAAATGAAAAATTAAATTAGATTCGTAGATTTGTTAACATTTAGTTAATATGGATTGATATTTGCAGAATATAACCCTTTCGTCCGTTAGTGCAGAGCAGAGAAGAGCACCGACCCTATCCGAAGTGGTAAAGACAGGTCTAAGCGGCAAGGGAGGAGTTTGTGTGGAGCAGAATTACTTTGCAAAAGTTTTGCTCCGCTTCTTAGGTTTCGACTGCTTTTGTATTCAAGGAACGTACCCTTCGAATCCCATTGAAGGAAATCATTGTGCAGTCATTGTACGTCTGTCAAATGACGAAGACTATTTAGTGGATGTAGGGCAATCTCTCCCGGGACTCGATCCCATTCCAATCCGAAAACTCCCGTTTAATTTCCAAGCGGGCGGACTGGCTCAGCAATGGCGGCTTTCAGACAAAGGAACATTTAAACGATACCAGTTAGGGGGAAAATTATTCAGAGTTATCGATGTAAGTAAATATACAGAGAGAGTCACCAGAGAGTATCCATGGGACTTGCTATGTATAAGTAAATATCATGTTATGTATTTGTGTCTTGGTTTTTGGTTTCCCACGTCAAGCAAAAGCGGAAATTTAAATCCACATGTATTTCCTTATGCACTATGAGCGCCATGGATACCTTCTATTGACTCTCTCTGTATTAAAAGGATTTTATTCTCATGTTTTTGATTTTCAAGAGATATTTGAATTTTTGAAATTCATTCAGGATGACAAATACAAGGACAGTGACGAACTGCGAGTAGAACTGTTTCCAGAACCAAAAGTGTTTGAAGATTATAACGACTCAATGATAGAAGTGTTCACGAATCCCAAACGGTCCCTATTTCTAAGAACACCGTTTCTTTTTCGTTACTTGGACAATGAGGATGACCAGGATGACGACTCACTGAGTTTCGTCTACATTTGGGGTACCACTCTTCTGGTCGGAAATGCACACTCAAGGCAAATAAAGAATTATGAAAATCTCCGCGAAATCAGCCAAGTAATCAAAAAGTACTTCCCAAAATTAGATGAATTGGAATTAGAATCAGCCATTGCTTACTACGAAGATGTGTACAAGGCAAGTGCTCAGGCATATTAAATTAGATACTCGAGAGCAACTTTATATACAGAGAGTTTCAGTACAAACGCTACTTAGGGGTAACCATGTATATGTAATAACATTGGTATTTAAATTGATGCTTCCTGATTCGACGTGCGTAAAGTCAACACCAACTTAGATAGGCAATACAGCACTGTAAGTCCCATGTAACGTTTGCACTGAACCTCTCTGTATATTACTGCGAAGTTACATTTAATATTATTATTTGTTAACTGCCCTGTGGCGATTTAATTTGAAATTAAAGTCATGAAAATGAAACAAATCCTGTTTAATTACATATTAAGGATAATTTAACCGATGAGTTGGTTGATATTATGATTGACACAAAAACAGCAAAATTCCCTGAGGAGAATGAGAATGGAATACTTCATAAGTCCAGACAGTCCAAAGTTATGTATAAGTAATTTGAATAAGGGCAATTTAAGCTTAAAATGGAAATCAATCACATCACGAAAATCATGACGACAGGAATAAGTGTTCTGAACAACTGAATATCACAGACAGGATTGTCGACACTTATCTATACTGAATGTCATTCAAATGGACAGACAATTTAAAGTGGTGGGACAGGTAATGTTATTGCATTGCAATTAATAAACCCTTCATGGTCTGCTTGCGTTGCACTATCACATTAACATTAAATGACTAAATCCACTCTGAGCGAACAGAACACATAATTTCATATCTACTTTATATTTCATCATACTCGGAAAAAGTTCACGGTGCACTGAAGTCAAAAACAAATCACTTGAGCGGACAGAGTGTATAAAAACAGTGAAAGTGACCTCCGGATAACAGTCCTGAGTCGCTCTCGCTGAACACCATTGTTTGAATTTTGCAAAATTTCAAATACTATGGCTAGTCTTAAATTTTATATTCTATGTGCACTTATTGGTGTCATAGGCCAATGTAGTGGGAGAATTCTAGAACAAAATTTAAATAAGCTTCCTGGTAAATAAATTTAAGATTGATAATAATCAATTCGAATATACAAACGTTTTAATTACTCAGAAAATTACTAAATTCGATATTAAATTTTCAAAATTCAATAGAATCTACAGTTATTCGGAATGGACAATGCGGTGGCACAATTGAATTGGATTCTGGAACTCTGATTTATCCTGGAGAAGGAGAAATTCTTCCAGGAGAACTGTGTATCTGGACAATTCATTTAAGAGAACTGGATGGATTCCGAATGAATTTCACAAACTTGGATTTACCAGGAAATAGCGTTGAGTGCCCCGGTGCTGCTATCAGCATTTATGGACTGTCCAATCTCGTTCCCACTGATAACCCAGAAAAATACAGGTAAAAGTCACAAAATTAATATCAATTAATAATAATTAATAATTTTTTTGAATTTTTAATAATCTTTTAATTTATTACAGATTTTGCGATGAAAATAACAACGAGGGGTACCATTTCTTGACTGGAACTGTTGCGACCGTTGTTTTCTACACTGGAGCAGATTTCCCGGAGGGCAGTTCGCACACTGGATTCTCTCTTCACTGGGAAGGGTCCAGATTCCAGCCAATCCCCATCATGCACAGCTCCACCTACACAAGTTCTGCCACTGGGGTGGTTTGGTACCCAGTTGTGGGAGAATATTCCCCCAACTCTGCCCTCACGTGGTTGATCAATGGCGAGGGAATTGAAAACTCTCCAGCGGTTGACATTTATGTCAATGCTGTAGATTTCGAAGGTTGCAACTTTGCCGATAGATGTCTCTGTGATGCACTTATTCTGTACGGAATTGACGCATTGGGAGATTTACACGAAATGCAAAGGTAAGAAAGGCTCTCCGCAAAGATTCGCAAAGAAAAATTCGATTTCTTGAATATCAGTAATAATTAGTAATGATTGTGTTTTAGATTCTGCGGAGAAACCGGAGGGGAAGTTTTTACAAATGCCAGTGCTAACTTCATTGTTGCCTTTTTCTCTGACAATGTGGATATTCCTGGATCCGGAGAAGGATTTCAGTTAAGCTGGAGACAACCAGGACCAGACCCAACCACCGTTGAGCCACCATCCACAACAGAAGACCCTAGTAATCCAATTAGTAAGTCAAATATTACTTAAGTGACTTGATATTTCAATTACCAATGCAAAATACTTATTTAAGTGTTATTTTCTTTTAGTAAGGACATGTGGAGGAATTCTTGAGGGTCAATCTGGTGTCATAGAGTACAAAATAGGGGAAGGCGAAGAATACGGACCACTTGAACGCTGTGTTTGGACAATTCGAAGTGACCCAGCAAGTGCACAAATCCAATTAAGGAAAACGCAGAGTGGTTTCATTCAAGACGTTGATTGGCTTTCAGCATTTAGCATGGTACAATTGAGGGGACTCAACACAACGGCTCAAATGTTAGTTTAAACTTAATGATTTTTGTTTAAGTTTTCCTAGTTTCTAAGATTTGTCTAAGCCTTCTTAGTTTCTAAGATTTGTCTAAGCCTTCTTAGTTTCTAAGATTTGTCTAAGCCTTCTTAGTTTCTAAGATTTGTCTAAGCTATCTTAGTTTCTAAGATTTGTCTAAGTTTTCTTAGTTTCTAAGATTTGTCTAAGCTATCTTAGTTTCTAAGATTTGTCTAAGTTTTCTTAGTTTCTAAGATTTGTCTAAGTTTTCTTAGTTTCTAAGATTTGTCTAAGTTTATTCAAAGTTTCTAAGATTTCTAAACCTGCTTTGTTAGAGGGCGGTCTTCAGATGGGGTAGAAGGCGTGACTATGCAAGGTTCCGTTGTGATTCTGGTTTTCACCTCCGAGCCGGGAAGTAGAGGGCGTGGTTTCCGTCTAGAGTTCGAAGCTATAGGAGCCACGGATCTGGTTCGCGTTCACACGGATGAAAACACGGACAACCCTGTGGGAGAAGTGGGTAATTACCCTACAAGTTACCAAAACTATCAGCTTGATACCTACGTCATCTCTAACCGCTACCATTACAACTACAACAATGGACCCAGACTGCAACTGACAATCGAGAACTACGCCTTTGAAAGCAGTTCTAGCTGCGGCTATGATGGTCTCATTGTCTATGAGCTCCAGAGACAGACTCTGCGCCAGTTGGGAAGGTTCGAATTCAAATAATTGAATTAAGGGGGGGTCTGCAGTTGAAAAGTTTTTATTTGATTAATTTGTGGTTATTGTATGTGCAGGTGGTGTGGAAGTGGAACCTCCTTGGATCCCCTCTATGCGGGAGACACTTTCGTCCTTGTTCTCTACAGTGACTACTCGAACACCAACAGTGGCTTTAAGGCTACCTACAGAATCGAACCTTAGTTCTTAAGTGCTTACCCGTAATATTTATACCCAATTTTCTGCTGTGCATTAACTCTGCCTATGCCAATAAAATCGATCTCTTTTTATGAAATTAACTTTGCTCCTCATTTAATTGCACGTTCTCCAATTCCAAAGCGTATCCAATTAGTCAGGATCCTTGAGCAAAATTGTTATCATTTTATTTCAGTAACTTCATAACTTTAATTGACTGTATGTGTCAGAACCGCTCTCTATAATATTCAAGGTGTTATTTGAATCTGTGTTAACACATTTCATATGCAAATACACATGGCAAAATAAACACTTCAAATGAACATGATACTTTACATCCTCATTACATAATTGGAATATGTTGTAAGTTACAGTTTTTATTAATTAAATATATCGTTCATTCGTAAATGTTCATTTGAGTGTTTAGTCATTCACAATCAAGCGTGACAACATTTAGCTCATTAAGCAATTAATTACTAAGTGACTTCAAAAGTACTCATAAAACTCATAATTGATTCCGCATTTTGAAGAGTTTTCAATTAATTCGTATTTGTATGTACTAATCTAGTAAAACATTGTATAGTTCAATGCCAATCAACGACACTTTGGAGCCAATGGAAAATTATGTAATTCATGCCATCACAATTTTTAATGACTCCTTAAGGTTTTATGTTTCTTATAAATAAATAAAATAAATAAATAGTCTCGTAGTAAACAAAATTTAATTAAGGTTAAATTTGGATACACAAATAAATTTATTCACCTACATAAAAATTTTCAATGAACTACTTCTTTTACAGATGGCATTTCTTATCTGTTCATCAAAACCAGGTTGTTTCAATGTTTCACATTTTTAATCTTATCATGGTTTATTCATATTATTCATACATTGTGATAGCGAAAGAATTTTCCTTGAATTCTGTATTTCGATCGAAACTCACAGGTTTCATCGCACTCAGAAAATGTTCCAATTTCACTGAACTGAAAATCACTTGAACACCAGGAATGCATAAAGAGGAGTGAACATGACCTACTCATACCAGTTACATTTTGTAACCCACTTAGTGAACACATTTACGCTGGAATATATCAAACATAATGGCTAGTCACAAATTATACCTTATATGCACCCTTATTGGGGTCTTAAGCCAATGTAGTGGGAGAATACTGGAACAGAAAAATTCACTTTCCGGTAAATTAATTTTAAAGTTTTTCATTATAATGTGTTCAAATATCAACACGACAAATTAATATTATTTAATTTAAAAATATGAAAATTCTCAACGATTTACACATTTTCAAAATTCGATAGAATCTACAGATATTCGGAATGGACAATGCGGTGGCACAATTGAATTGGATTCTGGAACACTTACTTATCCTGGAGAAGGAGAGATTCTTCCAGGAGAATTGTGTATCTGGACTATTCATCTAGTAGGAATGGATGGATTCCGAATGAATTTCACAAACTTAGATTTACCAGGAAGCAATGATATCTGCTACGGCGCTGCTGTCAGCATTTACGGACTTTCCAATCTCGTTCCTATTGATAACCCAGAAAAATACAGGTAAAAGTGACAAAATGAGTATCAACTAATAATAATTAATAATTTTGACATTGTTTTAATAACTTTTAATTGATTACAGATTTTGTGATGAAAATAACAACGAGGGGTACCACTTCTTGACTGGAACTGTTGCCACCGTTGTTTTCTACACTGGAGCGGATTTCCCGGTCGGCAGTTCCCACACTGGATTCGCTCTTCACTGGGAAGGGTCCAGATTTCAACCAATTCCCATCACGCACAGTTCCACCTACACAAGTTCTGCTACTGGGGTGGTTTGGTACCCTATAATGGAAGAATATCCAACCAATATTGCGTACACGTGGCTAATTAATGGCGAGGGTCCACAAAATTCCTCGGTGGTGGATATTCATGTCAACACCGTTGATATCGAAACTTGCAACCTGCCTAACAGATGTATGTGTGATGCCCTTATCCTCTACAGCATTGACAACTTGGGAGACTTACACGAAATTCGAAGGTACCATTATCGATATCCCTGAAATTTCAATTTTCTTTGACTCTCAGTAATAATTTACTATAATTAATGGTTATTTTAGATTCTGCGGAGAAGCCGACGGGGAGGTCTTCAGAAATGCCAGTGCTAACTTTATTGTTGCATTTTATACTGACAATACGGATGTTCCGGGATCTGGAAACGGATTTCAGTTGGATTGGGTACAACCAGGAGAAGGTCCAACAGAGCCACCGCCAACAACCGTAAATCCTGACCCAATTGGTAATTTTTGCATATTTGAAATATTTGGAACAGTTATTATTAGTTACTTTAGTAAATAAAATATTTATTTTATTATCAAACATAAAAATGTTGTTAATATTATTTTTTTATGTTAGTAAGGACCTGTGGAGGAATTCTTGAGGGTCAGAACGGAGTCATAGAGTACAAAATTGAAGACGGGGAAGAATACGGACCGCTGGAACGCTGTGTTTGGACAATTCGAACTAACCCTGCAAGTGCACAAATCCAATTATCTAAAACGCAGAGTGGTTTCATACAAGACGTCGATTGGCTCTCAGCTTTTAGTTTCGTGCAATTGGAAGGACTGAGCCAAACTGCTCAGATGTAATTTTTTTTGACTATTGATTCGCAGAAAATACTTGAATGTGTTAGGAGTTTAGAAAAGTCAATTTCATTATTTCAATGTTTAGCTTTCGTCACTATTTTATATGCGGTTTGTAATGGTTTTTGGCCGTTTTTTGATTCCCAGTAATTGCTTGAATTTGTGGAAAGTCAAGTTCCTTTTTATTTCCGTGTTTTGCTTACGCTACTTTTTTATATGCGGTTTGTAATGGTTTAGTGTCATTTTTGTTCTGTTTCAGAGGACGGACAGCGGATGGATTGGAAGTAGTGACAATGCAAGGCGCTGTTGTGATACTGGTTTTCACTTCCGAACCCGGGAGTAGGGGGCGTGGCTTCCGTCTGGAGTTCCAAGCCTTGGGAACCACTGACTTGGTGCGCAGTCATCGGGATTCAAATACAGACAACCCTGCGGGAGAAGTGGGACGGCTGAATTATGAAAATTCTGAGTTATCTACCTACGTTATCTCTAATGGCTACCGCTACAACTACAATAATGGACCAAGAGTGGAACTGACTCTACAGAGTTATGACTTCGAACTGAGTGTCGGCTGCGGCTACGACGGTCTCCTCATCTACGATCTCCAGAGACAGACTCTGCGCCAACGAGGAAGGTTCGTAATGAAATCATTAAGGGATCTGCAGCTAATACTGTTTTATATTAAGGGGGGTTTACAGTTACACCTTTTACCATTAACGGGGGATCTGCAATTAACACTTTCTTCCATTAAGGGGGGTCTGCAGTTAACAATGTTTTCTATTAAGGGGGGTTTACAGTTACACCTTTTACCGTTAACGGGGGATCTGCAATTAACACTTTCTTCCATTAAGGGGGGGTCTGCAGTTAACAATGTTTTCTATTAAGATGTCTACAGTTAAAACTGTTTTCTATTAAGGGGTCTGCAGTTAGAACTGTTTTCTATTAAGGGGTCTGCAGTTAGAACTGTTTTCTATTAAGGGGTCTGCAGTTAGAACTGTTTTCTATTAAGGGGTCTGCAGTTAATGTTTTTTACTAAATATGTGGTTGTGATGTTTGCAGGTGGTGCGGAACGACCGCCGCGCCCTTGGACCCCATCTACGCTGCAGACACCTTTGTACTCGTCCTCTTCAGTGACTACTCAGAAAGAGGAGAGGGCTTTAATGCTACTTATAGACTTGAATCTTAATGTTTTCTTAGCAAGACCAGAAAAACTTGCATAAAAGATAAAAAATATGAACAAATCTAGCTTAGCCATGATTTCCAAGTATTTTATCCAATATTTGTAGATGCAAAAATGTTTACGTGGTGGTCGGAATAAAGTTTTTAAAAGGGTCAACTTGCATTTTATTATCCATCAAAGAAAATGTATCGAAATATACATTCCTCACGAGGAGGGAATACCCTAACATGGTTCGATAGGTTTTAATTGGATTTTTTCATTGATATTAACATAATTACAACAATTGTTATCACTCAATCATTGTCACTTGGTAAAGTAATTAATTATACCGTAGGGCTTAATTTTGTTTAGAGAAAAGCTTTGCTTAAAGTATGGCCATCAGTTTGTGCTTCACATTTTAATCTTATCACGGATTATTGAAAAAACATTCATTCACTTTGATAGCATGGAGTTTCAATGCATTTTGTATTTATATCTCTGTTTTTCATGATACCGTAATAAATTGAATCCATATCAGATTCACACCTGTGGTTTTCATGCTGAAATGTGTGTACCAGGAGCACCTGGGGTACTATTCCGCAAGGGGTTACTAATTCTATTTTTACGGTCCTCGGATAAAATATCGTAAAACATTTGAATAGGTAGAATGGATAAAGAGTAGTTACAGGAACCTCCTTATAACACTTCCATTTTGTTGTCCGCTCACGGAGCACAGTTCTTGTATTTGTGTACTTAAATAAGTACATTTAATTTTTGCACAATTTCAAATACAATGGCTTCAAATACATTGTATTTTATATGTGCGCTTTTTGGTGTTATAAGCCACTGCAATGGGGGAATAGCAGAACAAAATTTTAATTTACTTTCCGGTAAGTCAATTTAAATAGTTATAAAAATAGTTGCTATATTCGCTAACGGTTTCTCGCTAATATTAATGGATTTGTAATTGATTAAAATTATGTGGTGCAAATTCTCAGACAATTTCTTTCATTTTCAAAAATCAATAGAACCTTCAGACATTCGGAATGGACAGTGCGGTGGCACAATTGAACTGGATTCAGGAACTTTGACTTATCCTGGAGAAGGAGAAATTCTTCCAGGAGAATTGTGTATCTGGACTATTCATTTACGAGAAATGGATGGATTCCGAATGAACTTCACAAACATGGATTTGCCAGGAAACGGTGCTAATTGCCTCAGTGCTGCTGTCACTATTTACGGACTATCTAATCTGGTTCCTAATGACAGTCCAGAAAAATACAGGTATTCACAATATGATAACGAAAGCAATTTTTGGGATTGGTTTTAATAATTTTTTAATTTGTTACAGATTTTGTGATGAAAACAACAATGCAGGGTATCATTTCTTGACTGGAACCGTTGCTACTGTTGTTTTTTACACTGGAGCGGATTTCCCTGAGGGCAGTTCGCACACGGGATTCGCTCTTCATTGGCAAGGGTCCAGATTCCAACCAACCCCTATCATGCACAGCTCCACCTACACAAGTTCTGCTACTGGTGTAGTTTGGTACCCAGTTGTGGGAGAATACCCGCCCAATAGTGCACTCACGTGGTTGATCAATGGTGAGGGTCCTGAAAATTCTCCAGCAGTGGATATCTATGTTAACGCTGTCGATTTTGAAAGCTGCAACCGAACGTTCGATAGATGTCTCTGTGATGCACTTATTCTGTACAATATTGATGCTTCGGGAGACTTACATGAAATGCAAAGGTTACAATAGTAACAATTTCTTTCAGGAGATATTTTTGAACTATTTCGATTTGTTAAAGCGCAGTAATAATTAGTAATGATTGTTTTTTAGATTCTGCGGAGATACTGGAGGGGAAGTTTTCACAAATGCCAGCAGTAACTTTATTGTTGCCTTCTTCTCTGATGATATCGATTATCCTGGATCCGGAGAAGGATTTCAGTTAAGCTGGAGACAACCAGGACCTGTTCCAACCACCGTTGAGCCACCATCGACAACCGAAGACCCTAGTAATCCAATTAGTAAGTGAAATATTACTTATCTACCTTGGTATTTCAATTTCCAATACATAATACTTAATTAAATACTATTTCTTTTTAGTAAGGGCATGTGGAGGAATCCTTGAGGGTCAATCTGGAGTAATAGAGTACAAAATAGGGGAAGGCGAAGAATACGGACCACTTGAACGCTGTGTTTGGACAATTCGAAGTGACCCGGCAAGTATGCAAATCCAGTTAACCAAAACACAGAGCGGTTTCATGCAAAACGTTGATTGGCTCTCAGCGTTTAGTATAGTACAATTGCAGGGACTCAGCACAACTGCCCAAATGTTAGTTAAATTGAAAACTTCATGGTTTTTTAAGATTTGTCTAAGTTTCCTTAGTTTCTAAGATTTTTCTAATGTTTCTTAGTTTCTAAGATTTGTCTAAATTTTCTTAGTTTCTAAGACTTGTCTAAGTTTTCCTAGTTTCAAAGATTTCTAAGTTTCATACTGATTATTCTTTTAGAGGTCGGTCGTCCAATGGGGTAGAGGGCGTGACGATGCAAGGTTCCGTTGTCATTCTGGTTTTCACCTCCGAACCCGGAAGTAGGGGGCGTGGCTTCCGCCTGGAGTTCGAAGCTTTGGGAGCCACTGATCTGGTGCACAGTCATACGGATGAAAACACGAACAACCCAGTGGGAGAAGTGGGTCGTTTGAGTTACGTCAATTATGAATTGTCCACCTACGTCATTTCCAACGGTTACCGCTACAACTACAACAATGGACCAAGACTGGAACTGACCATCCAGAGTTATGGATTTGAAAGCGGTACTGGCTGTCCTTATGACGGTCTCTTCGTCTACGAACTTCAAAGACAGACCCTGCGCCAGTTGGGAAGGTTTGAAATTAAATAATTGAATTAAGGGGGGTTCTGCAGCTAAAAAGTTTTCTATTTCACTAATTTGTGGTTATTATGTGTGCAGGTACTGCGGAAACATATTCCAGCCCTTAGACCCCCTCTACTCTGGAGACACTTTCGTCCTGGTTCTCTACAGTGACTACTCAAACATCGGAGCTGGCTTTAGGGCTACATACAGAATCGAATCTTAATCCTTTCTACGCCAAACTAATGATCACAATTATAACTCCCTAATTTCTTTGGTCCCCATAAAAACTAACTTTATAATAAAATAAAAACTCTTTTTACTACAAAATAATCATTTCTCTGTTACATAGATACAGAACCACAATTTACAAAATATAACAAAAACGAAAGTGGCTTAGCATTTTATATAAATTCTCAGAACTTCGTAAATTGTGTACGTTCCCTTGATAGAAGAAACTTTAATCTTTCTCTCGTGGTACTTTACTCACCTTTATTTTTACCCTCCACTGCCAAAACAGATTGCGTACTCTTGAACACAAAACAAAATACGATAGCATTGCATGCTAAGCCATGTACACCTTCGATACGATGAAAAAATTGGCTGAGCAGTTTATTTGTGTGGTTTAATTACTGACTTAATTAGCTATGTCGAATTTCATCATACTGATAAAGTGGAAAAGCTTACCTGTGTGTAATCATTTGCCATTAACTTCGCAAACACTTTAAATATTATAGCCACTTATATATACTTTGAACCTGAAGTGGTTATTACATGCAAAATTGTGTATACGAATAATATACAAAAATGATACACAAAATAATGTGTACGTGTGTGCTTCACTTTTGCATTTATTTTATAAGTGCTTATTTGTATATGTCATCCTTAATCGTAAGTGACATTTGACAAGGTAGGCAAAGGATGTCTGTCTGCCGAACTGTTTCGTAATAACTTCACTCTTTAAAACATTTATGTAGAGAAATGCACAATTCATGTCATCAATGTTAATTTAATGACGTCACTAATATATGATCAAAACTGTTATCATGGAGAACAAGGCAAAATTCATTTCAAACTGAATTGAGTTTTTTGTTTTTTTATTGTCATTTTTTTGATTGGTGAAAATGTCGGTGTAATAAATCAACTTGGTAGCATTCGAGAAAACTGACTTGGATCCAAGTCCATATGTAATCAATCAAAACTTGAATGACATAGTCTGTATTCTGTATGTATACGCAATGAAAGAGTGTTTCAGAATAAATTCGTTTTTATTCAAAGTACAAGTGGAGGAATGTCCGTTCGAATCAATAATACATTGTTCTCTGACACATTTAGTAACAAAACACTTAGTAATTACCACCATAAGTAAGGTTGGACTACAAAACTACATTAATAACCTTAATTAACGATGTAAATGTAAATAGATAAGCACCACAGCAGAGTATAATTTTAATTATTTACAAAGTGGATTTTTTCCATATAGCGAGTTCAATTCTGGATGTATAGTAACTCTGACCAGAGCGTTTTGTCGAGTAATAGAAATTGCTTGAGCTGGGCTTGGCTTAAAATGGGTTCTCTTAATTCCTGGTTTATGAATGAGAAATCCATTATCTAATATGTGGAATTCATAGTCGAGCAAACACATTATGTAGGCCTGTTCACAAACCGTAATATTATCATTAATTAGTTAAAATTTCATTTATTCTTTGTAAAATAATTTACTTCAATGAAAAAGCGGTAAAAAAAATTCATTTTAAAAAGATGGCGAGAAATTATTTACCTGTGTCATTTTATTCCCCCGTCCTTCCCAGGAGAGTCGATTGTCAAACTCAGGTTCATATCTCGTTCCAATGAAAAACGGTTCCCAAAATGCAAATTTTCCTTGTCGTTTTGCCGCATGGAAGACATTCATGCGGCTTCCAATGGGAGCCTTCAGCCATTCTCTCTCTTTGGGAATTTCGTGACATAGTGGACAAACGTATTTATGAAAATGGACTGCACTACCATTTTCCAACATTTTCAGTAGGTCTTTTTTATTATAAGGCAAATTTTTTGTGTTCTTGTCAACTTCGAAAACAGGGAGGACGAAAACTCGGTTTTTAATTTCCAAAGTGTTATCCCTGAGCACCATGTTGAGAAAATCTGTGATTAAATTCAAACTAGGGTACAGTTCAATGTCGGACGCAAGGACGAAATGCGTTGTGGCTGCATCACGAGCAATCATTCTCCCCAAGTTAATCGGATACGTTAAATTCTTTTCTTTTCTGTAAGAACTCGTGAAATTTTTAGTTTCTGACCTAGAAATTTCTTCCGCGGCGCAATCTAGTTTTGAATTTCGTGGAATTCTGTGTACGTCAACAGATGGCATATGCGTTGATTCAAAATACAAGTGAAAATTAACAAACTTTTTAATCAGAGGCGGGTTTAAACACTCCCGCAAATAATTAATCCGGTTTACTGTTTTGAGGAAGTCGGTTCCAGGAGCGTATACACTTACTGACACTGGTCCTTGCCATCTAGTCACAAGGGGAACCAAATTATCCAAGAAAGTGTAGTCTGCGTGACTTGTGTACGTCACAGATTCTAAACAGTGAAAACTTTTTGTTGCTTTGAAGAAATTTTCCAATATCCAGTATTCCCCATTTCGACGGTAAGGCGGCGTAGTTACTGCAATTTTGTCAATGCAAGGAATTTCATTAATAAAATCGGATGAGAAAACGTTCCTATAATTCAATGACTTTGCTGTAATTGTATTTTCTTTGTATTTCGAAATACAACATACGAGAAACACGACAAATAGAAATAGGAAAAACAATTTTTTACAATTGAAATTTCTCATTGCAAATAAAAATAAAGAAAATAAAGAAATAAGTACCATATTTTTCACAAAGAGTGGAAAATATTTGCTTAGTGGTACAGGTAAGACTATGCCTAAATAAAAACAGACAAAGTAGTTTATAAATAATTTAATGCCAAAGTTACTTCGCAAGCTGCGAAATAAAGAACGATTATTCAGTTGGGAAAGCTGATTTAAATAAACGAGTTGTTCTTCTGATTGTATGTGAATTATATACCGCATGATAAAAGCTACTGGTGGATACCATTAACTCCAGAACGCATGGTGATTATTCGTTCAAGCCTTTTGTGTATACTTTTGAGTTCTTAAAAAAGTTACGTAAGTTCGAAAAAGAATAGTGACCTTTGTGAATATTCTAAGATTCAGAATAACTAAATCCGCCACTTTTCTACAGAGTTTAGCATGGTTTATACTTATTACAATCGATAAATATGTATAAATAATCCTAAGCCAGTCTGTTAAACAGAGAAAAAAGAATAGAATGCGAATATGGCATTTCAGAGAAAGCTTTGCATGTAGGGCAAATTGAAATTCATATTTTTTAGCATGTGAATACAAAACACATCTGCCACAAAAGAAAAGTTCAGTAACGGTACGAGGAACGGGGAGGGTAGGGATTTTTAGTCAGACCGTAAGTTATGTTTGCATTAGAGTAAAAGAGAATCCCGTTTGTCATAAAAATTCCTGTTGCTCCTGTTATTGCCCTGAGTAGACTGATGTCCATAAAATTAATTATTGATTCAAACTCCATGCATGATTCATCAGTATCAGACAGTGTTATTTTCTTTATTGGTAGACAGAAGTTTGTCTACTGTCCCAATTCATTCCGTGGAAATCACAGATATAAATATAAATTTGTTTTATCTCCCGCAGACATTAAAAAACATCGAAGGTTTGCCATAGCCATAATCTCCCGTTATCTCATCTCGCAATTAATTTTAACTGCACGTACTTTGTGTTATACTGGTCGTACCTTAATTTCGTCATCGTTATAGCATGTGTTAAAAAATTATTCTAAACACAACAAACTTGAAACCTAAATAAATTTCTGGATTTCTAAAATTTTTAATCGATTTTAACCCAAATGGGTTCAAAAAGATTGTAGAAGACTTTTTCAATTAGATTGACGGTTATTATTTATTAATTTGTTCCAATGAACATACAAGCGAGCAAATTATTACGTAGAAACAGTAAGATATAGAAAGACAGGCGTTTTTATTATAGCAGTCAATGATACGCTCCGATAATAATATTATTAAACAGTCCTGAAAGGCAACATCAAATGTATAGACATTATATTAGTCACACAAATTGACTCTGGTACTACAGTAACTCAACTCGAACATGCTTCTTTGCAAAAAATGACGCATTCGTTTTATTGGTTTTCAAAACATTGAATAAAGTGTCCAGGATATTTCTCAAGTACTCTCCAGTGTACTTGAAAGCTAATTAAATTACACAGAAGGATTGTAATCGCTGAAAAGCTGTTTTGCAGAATTCAAGTAGGTGAAATACATTGATTGACAGTTTCATGTTCTGAAGTTTCGTCATTAATATTTATTGCCATCCTGAAGTATAACAAGCCCAATTAATAAATCAACATTCAGTACATCAATCTGCATTTACCACTATCTCTAAAACCTTCAAGACTACAACGATGATTTCATGGAACAATTTGCATGTCTTCCCGCCTTCGTATGCTACTTAATAAAATTCTTTGGTTAAGATAATAATGAAATAAATTTTTAACTTCGGACAGTAAATCTAAGTAAGTTACTCGGATATGCGGATATACCTAAATTTATAATTGGGAAAGGTCAGCATAAATTCCATTCCATTGAATTTTACAATCGAAAATATTATTAAGTAACACCAATGATTAATTCGTCTGCTCTGGCAGATTGTGAAATATGTCGATATATAACTACAGCCAAGGTGGGCCTTGAAACAAACAGGATATAACTGTTCAATGTATTCTCTGATAATGGAATGAATGACAATGAAACTCTATCAGGAGGATTCACTTTTGCAGAATGATTATTAATATCCCACAAACCCATTTTTTACTTAAATCTCATTGATAAGCAATAAAAAAGAAAATAAACAAAGCAGAACATTAAATTCACAGACAACAGTGGTTTTTAATATTTTCATAAATTGACTTTTGTAATCGAAATTTTAAACACATGTTGATATACATGCATTTCAATGGCAAATTGTAAAAAAACTCCTTCGTTAAAATGGGGTACTTTCTAAAATCAGATAAAGTATGTAATTAATTAATTAATTAATTTTTATAATGTATGTAATTAAAGTACGACATTTAAAAATGAATTAACGTTAATATTTTGTTCTACACTAAGCATAAATGCTCCGCTCGCACACTTTGCAAATACTGGTGAAGTAAATCAATTTAATTAACGGACACTCAAAATCGTATACTCAACTGTCACGATAAGCCAATTACAATATTGAAGAGGAAAATGCGGATTACAAGAAAACGTCATTGAGTTATGATTGAATATCGAGTTCTACATCAATTACATTTGTCCAACGGGTATTTCATCAGAAAATAGTTACGTTCACTTATTGGTGTAAATAAAGTACTTCAGCGTCCACCTATATAAACGGACCAACCAACAAATAAAAAGTACAAAGAGTTGCACAGCTCTTCGCCCACCACAGAGTAGTCTTTCAAATAGCAACTAATATTGTAATTCCGAAAATGTCGAAATACATTTCAATTTTGGTATTACTCATAGCAGTAATAGCAACACAAATTGAGGCCAATACTCTGAATAGATTTAATGAACTCTCTGGTATGAAAATAAATCTTCTAAATATAAAAAAATATGTAATTCGGGTTTACCAAATTCAAATAAACGAATTCGTTTCTAAAACAGGGTTTTATTTGTTTTTCAGATGGAATTGAATCTTCCGAAGTTAGAGATGGTCAGTGCGGTGGAACAATTGAGTTAGACTCTGGAACTCTCATTTACCCTGGACCAGGAGTAATCATTAAACCTGGAGAACTGTGCATCTGGACGATCCATTTGAGGACAATGGATGGCTGGAGAATGAATTTCACCGATTTGGATTTACCCGGGTTCAATTCAGCATGCGATAGAGCGGCCGTCAGTATTTACGGACTTTCCAATCTTATTCCACAAGACAATCCTGAGAGATACAGGTTAATACATTCACAATATAAATAAAAAATTTAAAAAATTTTCATTTTTAAATAAAATAATTTTATTAACAGGTTTTGCAATGAAAACAATAACGGAGGGTTCCACTTCCTGACTGGAAATGTTGCCACCGTGGTTTTCTACACCGGATCGAATTTCCAAGTGAATAGTACCCGCCGAGGGTTCGCCCTGCATTGGGAAGGGTCTCGGTTCCAACCGATTCCGACTCTACACAGTTCCTCATACACGAGTACCCCCACTGGTGCGGTGTGGTACCCTGTGGAGGGCGAGTACCCCACAAATGCGGCGATGACATGGTTGGTCAATGGAGGTGGCCCGAACGACGCCCCCTCACTCATCATGGACATCTTGAGTGTCAACTTCGAGACCTGCAGTCAATCCGACCCCTGTCTCTGCGACGCCCTCATCATCTACGATATCAATGCCATCGGAGATCTCCATGAAGTAGACAGGTAAACATTATTTTCATTATTGTGCCTAAAACCTTTTATTTTTTTAAATTCAGAAGAGAATTTTTATTGTATTTGCCATTTGCAGGTTTTGTGGGGAAAGAAACAGTGCTCTCTTGCCAAATGTGAGCAGTGATTTCATTATTGCATTTTACACGGACTTGGTAGACATTCCCGGGGCTGGATTAGGATTTCAACTGGATTGGAGACAAATTGTGGTGACGACTACCACAGAAGCCGAAGCAACGACTGTGTCCACTGAGGCACCAGAAACAACCACTGTGTTCCCTGGACCAGTCAGTAAGTCTAACCTTTACCGTTTTATAGACTTTTTGTTTCACTTTGCAATCCAATTGATGCATTTTATATCGGAGCTAATTTTTCTGCTAGTGATATGTTTGCAAAACAGTTTATATTGTTGTTTTCAGTAACGACCTGCGGTGGAGTAATTGAAGGAGATTCAGGAACGATTGAATACGCCTACGATTCAACATACGATAATTATGAAAAGTGTGTCTGGACGATTCGAACTTCTCCAGGAAATTCTGAAATCGAAATAACGAAAATACTTAGTTACTTTGAAATTGGCTACGATTATCTATCTGCTTACAGCATAATTCCAAGGAGAGGACTCAACCAGACTGTAACGCTGTAAGTTGTTAAAAATCAAAGAAATTCTTCCCTCAGTAATAAACTTTTCTAATAATTCTGATTTGACTATTTCAGTGGAAGAACTTCAAATGCTGAAGTGACGGTATTGATGCAGGGTCCGGTAGTTATCCTCGTGTTTCATTCTGACCATTCGGTTACTCGTCGTGGATTCCGAGTCCACTTCCGTGCAGTTGGGAACCCAGTGGCCCCTACCCCCGCCAAACACGATTTCAACACTGGCACAGTACCCGGTACCCTGCGCTATCCAGAAAGCGGCTACTATTCAAATAACGAACTGTCCACATTCGTCGTAACCAGAAATAACACCAACTCTGGCGCTCTCTCTTTAACTCTTAACGATTGGAATCTGGAAAATGACGCTTCCTGTGGTTATGACGGTCTAATTGTATATCAAATTGGTACTGGAACTCTTCGTCAAGCAGGACTGTAAGATTTAATTATTTATGTTATTACAATTGAAATTGTATTAACAGGCGGCTTCAAAAATATTTTTATGAATTTTCAGATGGTGTGGAACACCAGCACAACCTGTCACGTATGCGGACACCAATGCCTTCCTTCTCGTTCTTTACAGTGACCAATCTAATGTGGGAACTGGTTTTGATGCCTCCTGGACATAATTCTTAAGACTTGGACACAAAGACAGACGTATTTTGAAAGTCAGGGTCGCATACTCAAGCATTACTATTTTAAATTTTTAAATAAGTTAGGTTTAACTTTTTTAAGCTGTATAATTACGGTGTAGATGATATATGTTTACCAGTACGTTCATTGTATATTTATTGAACGAATTCTTCTAAACTACATTTTGTAAGCCGTACATTTGAACGTAATAAAAACTTGTTTAAAAACTAGTCTTGTTATTTTTGATTTCACATTCATGTACCCTTGCCGCAATAATGTTTAATACATTATATGATTTTGTTGGTGTAATGCTAATGAATGTACAATGTTTGACATGTCAATAAAGCCAATTATTATTATTATTATTATATATTGGGGTGGTCAATAAGGATGACCACTGGGGCCTAGCAACGAGCAACTTCTTCCAAGCCGAAGCCCGAATCAAATTAATCCGCGTAATGCTCATATTTTGGCCATTTACCATTACGAAAATCTGTTTTCGCTATAATTATTGCGCAATTTCATTTAATATTCTCAGTCAGTCCAAGCAAATGATAGGATAGAATAATTTACGATTTTTCAAGATTAAATTTCACATGAAAATCACAGGAATAATATAAATATAGATAATATAAATATTTTTCATTGTCATTGATTTATTCTTTTGTGCACGAAAATGACAGCAAGTCTCCTATTGCCTTGTCTTAGTTGGCTGAAAATATTTGTAAAATAGTCAATTTTATTGGTTCCTTGCCTACGGGCGGCCATTTTATCTTTATTTTATAAATTGTCGCCACCCTAATTCTGAAAATCGGAGTCACATTCTCATAATTTTTCAATGCCCAGTCATTACTATTGCAGAGCGATTCACTGCAAACGTTCCATGGGACAACTCGTGTGTATATAATAACATTGATATTTAAATTGCCGCTTCCTGACTCGACGCTCGTAACGTCTAATCAACTAAGATAGGTATTACACGATTTCCTTGCAAGTCCCATATGGAAGGTTGTACTGAATCTCTCTCTATGTATACATACTATAAACATGTTTTACTCTTTGTTGAAAGCTTTGTCATACCGATATTATAACTATTTTTCTTTTGAAAAATAATTAGTTTGTTGTGAAGCGCTCTGCAGTAGTAATAACTGGCAACGAAAAATTATGAGAATGTGACTCCGATTTTCAGAATTATTACAGAAATTTGCTTTTATTTTGAGAATTCTCGTTGCCCAAATTCTGAAAATCGGTTCCGGGTCCGTGAATGGAAAGGAAGAAAATGACCGCCGATTCTCAAGGAGCCAATGCAATTGTATATTTTACAAATATGTTCACCCAATGAGCGACAAGAAAACTTTCCGGTTCCCGTCACTTTTGTTCGTATCTAGAAGAATTGGACTGTAGGGTGACGACAATTTAATAAAGATAAAATGGCCGCCCGTAGGCAAGGAACCAATAAAATTGACTATTTTACAAATATTTTCAGCCAACTAAGACAAGGCAATGGGGGACTTGCTGTCATTTTCGTGCACGAAAGAATAAAACAATGACAATGAAAAATATTTATATTATTCCTGTGATTTTCATGTGAAATTTAATCTTGAAAAATCGTAAATTATTCTATCCTATCATTTGCTTGGACTGACTGAGAATATTAAGTGAAATTGCGCAATAATTATAGCGAAAACAGATTTTCGTAATGGTAAATGGCCAAAATATGAGCATTACGCGGATTAATTTGATTCGGGCTTCGGCTTGGAAGAAGTTGCTCGTTGCTAGGCCCCAGTGGTCATCCTTATTGACCACCCCAATACTTCTTCGACTTTTTATCGTTTTTCATTTGAGGCCCAAATTGGTTTTTCGAATATGTGATCGGATGGAGCTTTATGACCGAAGCACTTATAGTTAAGGCAGTTAACCAACCCATTTCATGGGTAAACGGAAGCTATTGTTAATAAGTACCTTCTATTCAAGATAGCTGGTTGCCATAACAGATAATCTCGTAGTGAAAGCAAAAAATAAAAAAATCACTTTTTTTCAAATAGGCTCGAAGATGAGGTTTGAGAGCCAAAATCTTTGTACCAAAAGGCTAAGCTAAAATAAAATCGCTGAGCAACTACCAAAATGAAGAAAAGTGAATTTGAATTATTCTGGGTTCACTACCAGCCTACCTTTATAGGGCTACAGAAAGGAGCTACCTCAGCTACCTTGCCTTCTATTTTCTGTATGGCTTATAGAAGGGCTTTTCAATAACATTATTCATGAAGTTGTCTCAAGTGAAAATTTTGAAGTGAAGATTCCAAATTATTTTCAGATTTCCATAGCTATATTGCTTCCATACGTTGTGGAATTTCCATAGCTATGAATTCCTTACCCCCTGGAACAAAAATCTCAAATTTGAGCTCCAAAACGAAAAAAGACTAAAGTTTTAGACTAAAAATTGAGATAACCTTATAAGAGAATCGCCATGATTACACGAGCCTTGTAATATTCAGTGTTCAATTTGAAATAACAATAGTTTTGCTTTCAGATGTTTCATACTTGCTTCATAATTTAATCCATAGCGCACTTGTGCATTATTATCTGCTTTGCTTGCACTTTAGCAACTTTCCAGGAAGTTTCCCATATTTCCTATATTTCCCAACGCTTTATCACAAAAAGTGAACAAACCTACCCGGTGGATTAGTTAGGTTTTCCCGGGTACACCAGGAAAATTGGGAATATTCCCTGTGCGGGATAGTCCCACCCGAAACCTTGGATAAGTATTCAAAAAGAAATTAACAAAGGTGGTGAATTAAATTAATGTACAACAATGGTTTCCAATACTTTTATAAATTGACTTTTGTAATTAGAATTTTAAGTACATATGAATATAAATACATTTCTTCAAAGATATAGCATTTTTTGATTCCTAGAATGAATGGTGCATACAAATTAATAATACAAAGAATCTACATTTTTTGAAGTCAAGATCTAAATCTTGTCACATTGTGCCTTTTGTACTGTTCAAAACATTCAGATACTATAGTCATTAATTTGAATGCAAAAAATTGAGGATTAACATTCCAGGATTCGGAATGTAATCGTAATTGTATTGTAACAGACTCGAATAAGAATGGCATTTCAAAATGAATTGCCATATTAAAGTTTATACTTTGCTTTACACTAATCATACAAAAGCTCTGTTCACACACTTTACAAATTCTGGCTAAGTAAACCAGTTTAATTAACTGATACTCAAAATCGTATATTTAATTGTCCTGCTAAGCCAATTACAGTAATGAAGAGGAAAATGCTGATTACAGGAAGCGTCATTGAGTTATGATTGAATATTGAGTTCTATATCCATTACATTTGTCCAACGGGTATTTCATCAGAAAATAGATACGTTCACGTATTGATGTAAATAAAGTACTTCAGGCTTCACATATATAAACGGTACAACCAACAACCAAAAGACATAAAGCGTTGCACTGCTCTGCGCTCCCCACAGAACCTTCTTTCAAATAGCAATTAATATTAAAATTTTGAAGATGTCCAAATACATTTGCATTTTGGCTTTATTCTTAGGAGTAATCGCATCAAAAGTCGAAGCTAATACTTTGAATAGACACAATGAACTCTCTGGTATGGAAAGAAACATCCTAAATATACCAAAAAATTTTATAACTCTGTCTCATCAAAATTAGTTTCTAAAATTCAATATTTAAATTTTCATTTTTCAGATGGCATTGAATCTTTCGAAGTCAGAGATGGCCAGTGCGGTGGAACAATTGAGTTGGACTCTGGAACTCTCATTTACCCTGGACCAGGAGTAATTATTAAACCCGGAGAACTCTGCATCTGGACGATCCATTTGAGAACAATGGATGGCTGGAGAATGAATTTCACCGATCTGGATTTACCCGGGTTTAATGCAGCATGCGACAGGGCTGCTGTCAGCATTTACGGTCTTTCCAATCTTATTCCTCAAGACAACCCAGAGAGATACAGGTTAACTAACACACACAATATAAACAAATAATTAATTTCGATTTTAATTTAATTTTAAATATAATAATTATGTTCTGGTAACAGATTTTGCAATGAGAACAATAACGGAGGGTTCTACTTCCTGACTGGAAATGTGGCTACTGTCGTTTTCTACACAGGGTCCAATTTCCAAGTGAACAGTACCCGTCGAGGTTTTGCTCTGCATTGGGAAGGGTCTCGGTTCCAGCCGATTCCGACTCTGCACAGTTCTTCGTACACGAGCACCCCCACTGGTGCAGTGTGGTACCCCGTGGAGGGCGAGTACCCCCCAAATGCGGGGATGACGTGGTTGGTGAACGGAGGAGGCCCGAACGACGCCCCCTCACTCATCATGGACATCTTGAGTGTCAACTTCGAGACCTGCAGTCAATCCGACCCCTGCCTCTGCGACGCCCTCATCATTTACGATATCAATGCCATCGGGGACCTCCATGAAGTAGACAGGTAAACTCTTTTTAAATTATTGTACCATAAACGTTTTTATATTTTTAATGTTTAATTTCCAGAGAGACATTTTCTATTGCATTTTTTATTTCCAGGTTTTGTGGGGAAAGAAACAGTGCTCTTTTACCGAACGTCAGCAGTGACTTCATTATTGCCTTTTACACTGACAATGATGACATTCCCGGAACCGGATTAGGATTTCAACTAGATTGGAGACAAATCGTGGTGACCACTACAACTGAAGCCGAAGCAACGACTGTGTCCACTGAGGCTCCAGAAACAACCACTGTGTTCCCTGGACCAGTCAGTAAGTCTACGTTGTTCCTTTAAATACTTCTTTTCATTTTGTAGTCCAATTCAAGCATTTTATATCCCAGTTAATTTTTCGAATAGTGACATTTAGGAAAACAATTTATATTATTTTTTTAGTAACGACCTGTGGTGGCGTAATTGAAGGAGATTCAGGAACGATTGAATACGCCTATGAATCACTATACCAAAATTACGAAAAGTGTGTTTGGACGATTCGAACTTCTCCAGCAAATTCTGAAATCCAATTAACGAAATTACAAAGTAACTTTGAATATCCCTATGACTTTCTGTCTGCCTACAGCATCATTCCAAGGCGAGGACTCAATCAGACTGCGCTGCTGTAAGTTGCTGGAAATCAAAATATTTCCATCCCAAATTAAAACCAAGATTCCTAATTCCAGATTAATTCCGAATCCAAAATGAATTCTGAACACCTAAACTCAAAGTTGAATTAAAATTAAAATTTCAAATGACTTTTTGACTATTTCAGTGGATATGCTACACATAATGAAGAGCAGGTCACAATGCAGGGACCGGTTGTCATCCTCGTGTTTCATTCTGACCATTCGGTTACACGTCGTGGATTCCGAGTCCACTTCCGTGCAGTTGGGAACCCAGTGGCCCCTACCCCCGCCAAACACGATTTCAACACTGGCACAACACCCGGCACCCTGCGCTATCCAGACAGCGGCTACTATTCAAATAACGAACTGTCCACATTTGTCGTAACCAGAAATAACACAAACTCTGGCGCCCTATCTTTGACTCTTAGCGATTGGAATTTGGAAAATGACCTTTCCTGTGGTTATGACGGTCTAATCGTGTACCAAATTGGTGCTGGAACCCTACGACAAGCAGGACTGTAAGATTTAATTTTTTGTTTTATTGGGATTGAAATTGTATTAACAGAAGACTTCAAATATCTTTCTATGAATTTTCAGATGGTGTGGAACACCAGCACAACCTGTCACTTATGGGGACACCAATGCCTTCCTTCTCGTTCTGTACAGTGACCAATCTAATGTCGGAACTGGTTTTGATATCTCCTGGACATAATTCTTAAGACTTGGACACCAAGACAGACATATTTTGAAAGTCAGAGTCGCATACTCAAGCATTACTATTTTAAATAAGTTAAGTTTAACTTTTTTAAGCTGTGTAATTACGGTGTAGATGATTATATGTTTGTCAGTGTACATTGTATATTTATTGAACCAATTCTTCTACATCTACATTTTGTAAGTCGCACATGTACGAAGTGTTATTTGAAAATGAAAGTATTAAAAACTTCTTTAAAAACTATTCTTGTTATTTTCGAGATCACATTCATGTGTACCCTTGCAATAATGTTTAATACATTATACTTCTTCGACTTTTTATCGTTTTTCATTTGAGGCCCAAATTGGGTTCGAAAATGTATAGGGTGGAGATTTATGACAGCAGGGGCACCCAGGAGCGGCAGTTACCAACCCCTTTCATAGGTAAACGGAAGGTATTGTTAATTACTTACACCTAGGTGGGCCCCCAATCATGGTTTCGGTACTTCCCATTTCCCACCCTAATAGTTTGGACACCTGGGAAAGTTGGGAAATTCGGGAAAATTGTTAAAAAACGTGAATTATGTTCAAACTCCGGGAAAGTTTGGGAAAGTAAATTTTCAACACATGTAATCTAAAATACCTATGCCAGTGATTTGGGTGCCGGTTTGAGATTCTTACATTTTTAAGTATTAAAGAGGAAAAAATAAAATTTTCATCACAATATATTGTATGGATATACTTCCCATTATTTCAACAAATCACATTACAATAACACAAATAATTGCAATTGAAATAGCTTAAACTATAGAAATGCCAATTTAAAGACACAATAAAGAAGAGTTTTCATCATTGCATTACAATTTAACCTTTTAAAATGATTACGTCAATAAATTGACGACAACTGATAAGCAACTTTTCAAATATCCATCTGTAGGTTTGGAGCGCCAGATAAAGGCAAAACTTGTAAAGTAAATATATCTTATATTTTCTGTAGGGCTTATAGAAAACCTTCAATAACAATATTCAGTGTTAAATCATAGACTGTTAAATTTGAAATAACAATAGCTTTGCTTTCAGATGTTTCTAAACTTGTTTCATAATTTAATATGTGGCGCACTTTTGCATTATTATTTGTTTTGCTTGCACTTTAGCAACTTTCCAGGAACTTTCCCATATTTCCCACTTTTTATCAAAAAGATTGCACAAACCAACCCGCGTGGATTGGTTAGGTTTTCCCGGGTGCACCCGGGACTATTCCCAGTGCGGGATAGTCCCACCCGAAACCTTGGATAAGTATTCAAAAAGAAATGAACAAAGGTGGTGAATTAAATTCATATACAACAATGGTTTCCAATGCTTTTATAAATTGACTTTTGTCATTAGAATTTTAAGTACATGTGAATATAAATACATTTCAAAGAAATCGCATTTTTTGATTCCTAGTATAAATGGTGCATACAAATTAATAATACAAAGCATCTACATTTTTGGAAGTCAAGATCTAAATCTTGTCACATTGTGTCTTTTGTACTGTTCAAAACATTTAGATACTGCAGTCATTAATTTGAATGAAAAAATCTAGGATTCGAAATGTAATCGTAATTGTAATTGTAACAGACTCGAATTACCATGACATTTAAAAATGAATTACAATTAAAGTCAACACTTTGCCTTGCTATAATCATACAAAATCTCTGTTCAAGTACTTTGCAAATACTGGCTTAGTAAACAATTAAGTTTAATTAACAAATACTCCAAATCGTACATATAACTGTCACGATTAGCCAATTAAATTACAGTAATGAAGAGGAAAATGCAGATTACAGGAAACGTCATTAAGTTTGAATATTCAGTTTGACGTCATTAAGTTTGAATATTGAGTTTGACGTCATTGAATATTGAGTTCTACATTAATTACATATGTCCAACGGGCATTTTATCAGAAAATAGTGAGGTTCACTTATTGAAGTAAATAAAGCACTTCAGGTTCCACCTATATAAACAGCCCAAAAAGCAACCAAAAGACAAAGTGTTGCACTGCTCTGCGCTCCCAAAACAACCTTCTTTCAAATAGCAATTAATATTACTATTCCGAAAATGTCGAAATACATTTGCATTTTGGCATTATTCTTAGGAGTAATCGCATCAAAAATCGAAGCAAATACTTTGAATAGACACAATGAACTCTCTGGTAAGAAAACTCTAAATATACCAAGAATTTTTATAATTCTGTCTACTCAAAATTAAAACAAACTAATGTTCCTATAATTAAAAATCTCAATTTTTATTTTTCAGACGACATTGAATCTTCCGAAGTTAGAGATGGCCAGTGCGGTGGAACAATTGAGTTGGACTCTGGAACTCTCATTTACCCTGGACCAGGAGTAATTATTAAACCTGGAGAACTCTGCATCTGGACGATACACTTGAGGACAATGGATGGCTGGAGAATGAATTTCACCGATTTGGATTTACCCGGGTTCAATTCAGCGTGTGACAGGGCAGCTGTCAGCATTTACGGACTTTCCAATCTCATTCCACAAGACAGTCCCGAAAGATACAGGTTAATATATACACAATATATATAATTAAGTTTTAATTTAATTTCAAGTAAAATAATTATATTGTGCTAACAGATTTTGCAATGAGAACAATAATGGTGGTTACCACTTCCTGACTGGAAATATTGCGACCGTAGTTTTCTACACAGGATCCAATTTCCCAGTGAACAGTACCCGTCGAGGGTTCGCCCTGCATTGGGAAGGGTCTCAGTTCCAACGGGTGCCCACCCTGCACAGTTCCTCGTACACGAGTACCCCCACTGGTGCGGTGTGGTACCCCGTGGAGGGCGAGTACCCCCCAAATGCGGGGATGACGTGGTTGGTGAACGGAGGAGGCCCGAACGACGCCCCCTCACTCATCATGGACATCTTGAGTGTCAACTTCGAGACCTGCAGTCAATCCGACCCCTGTCTCTGCGACGCCCTCATCATCTACGATATCAACGCCATCGGGGACCTCCATGAAGTAGACAGGTAAACACTTTCTCACTTATTGTGCCACAAACGTTTTATTTTTACATTCAAAAGGATGTTTTCTATTGTCTTTGTTGTCTTTTCCAGGTTTTGCGGCGAAAGAAACAGTGCCCTCTTACCAAATGTCAGCAGTGACTTCATTGTTGCATTTTACACGGACATGGCGGACATTCCCGGAGCTGGATTAGGTTTTCAACTGGATTGGAGACAAATCGTAGTGACAACTACAACAGAGCCCGGACAAACTACGGGAACAACTGAAGTAGCAGAAACAACCACTTTGTTTCCTGGACCAGTCAGTAAGTCTAGCTTCTGCTTTTTGAATTTAGAAATGTTTACATTCATTTTGAAGTTCAATTGGAACATTTTATAATTCACTTGGATTTTTTTACTAATTTTTTATAATTGAATTCTAAAATGTTTTCAGTTACGACCTGTGGTGGAATAATTGAAGCAACTTCAGGAACGATTGAGTACGCCTATGACTCAACGTATCCCAACTACGCCAAATGTGTGTGGACGATTCGAACTTCTCCTGGAAATTCTGAAATTGAAATAACGAAATTAGAAAGTTACTTTGAAATTGGCATGGACTTTTTATCTGCGTACAGCATAATTCCACGGCGAGGACTCAACCAGACTGAATGGCTGTAAGTTGTTTAAAATCAAAAGGATTTCTTCTTTCCTTGAAAAGGATTCCAAATGATTCGATCGTCTTTATTTCAGTGGAAGAGATTCAAATATTGAACAGACGGTGGTGATGCAGGGTCCGGTTGTTATCCTGGTGTTTCACTCTGACCATTCGGTTACGCGCCGCGGATTCCGAGTCCATTTCCGTGCAGTTGGAAACCCAGTTGCTGTTTCCAACTACCACGATTTCAACACTGGCACAACACCCGACACTCTGCGCTACCCAGCCAGCGGCTACTATTCAAATTACGAACTTTCGACATTCGTCTTCACCAGAAATTACACAAACTCTGGCTATATACTATTAACCCTTAACGATTGGAATTTAGAGAATGAAGATTTTTGTGGATATGACGGTCTAATCGTATACGAAATTTTGAGCGGAACTTTACGGCAAGCAGGACTGTAAGACTTCTTTACTTTGTTAAAATTGAAATTGTATTAACAGGCGGCTTCATAAACTTTTTGGTGATTTTTCAGATGGTGTGGAACACCAGCAGAACCTGCTCGTTATTTCGACAATGCCTTCCTTCTCGTTCTTTACAGTGACCAGTCTAATGTGGGAACTGGCTTTGATGTCTCATTCATGGGCATAGCTCCCTAAGACTTCGACACATTCACAGACAAAGTCAGAATAGAATATTCAAGCATATTTTAGAAATATTTTAAATAGTTTTGTTTTAACTTTTTTAAGTGGTGTCATTACGCTTGGAGAGAGTGGATTTATTATGAGAGTTAGAATTAAGAGTGAGTACAATTATTTTCTTCTGTCGGAGATTCTGTCCGCCAGATTTGCAATTGAGATGAGAGTTTGTTTGAATCACCTTACATTAAATATGATAAAGATGTCTCTCAAATGCCAGTGACCTGTATGAATTCAGTTTCTTTATATTTAATTGGGAAAGAAATATTTATTTGATCTACCTCGCAAAGGGATAATGTAATTATGTATATGTATTCCGTTAATGGGAGAGTAAAGTCGATGTTCTATTTATAATACAATTTTTATTTTTATGTTCATTCATCATTCTCTCGGGGGGAAATACTATTAGTAGGTATTACAATGTGTGCTATTGTAATATAATTTATGTAGCTTCAGAATGGTAGACTTAATTGGAGGATGATATTAGACATAGGAGTAGGTAGAATACATAAATTCATTTAATATCGAAAATCATACAAAAAGTTAACTCATGGCAGATTGAAACTATTCAATCTGCGTTCGAACACTCATCTAACTTCGCCACCGAGCCATGAGACTATCTACCTGTAAATTCTTACAGCTAGTCTATTCAGGGAGACATGGAACATCCATGTCACAATTCAAATATTTAAGTCATTAGTCACTTGTTTCACGTACATACATGCGAAGACCAATGTTTGTTTCCTACAGACTATAATGATAAGATATAAATATTGTTTACTATCTACTATCATAATAATATACCAATGTATTGCACTAACCGCGGAACGTCAGCAAGGTACCACCCAGGAAACCCATTGCTTCACTATGGATCGTCTTGGGTGCTACTTTGCTCACGTTCCGTGGGTATTACAAAAACAGTCACGTCACATTCGTGTACCCCTGCCGCAATAATTTTATATTACACTACTCATCGCATTTTTCTCCTTTTTCCTTTGTGCCTTATTCCCACAACCAACGTTTCAAATATAGCAAATGTGTATCATTGTGTTTGGCACATTAATCTGTTTCAACAAACTGAAGTACTTTTTATGAAAGACCTAGAAAAACCGAAAGACCGAAAAAAGCAGTAGAAAGACCGAAAAATAAGTAGAAAGACCGAAAAATAAGTAGAAAGACCGAAAAAACTGTAGGAAGGCCCTAAAAAACAGTAGAAAGACCAAAACACTGTAGAAAGACCGAAAAAAACAAAAAACAGTAGAAAGACCAAAACACTGTAGAAAGACCGAAAAAAACAAAAAACAGTAGAAAGACCGAAAAAACAGTAAAAAACCGAGAAAAACTGTAGAAATACCGAAAAAAGCAGTAAAAAACCGAAAAAACTGTAGAAATACCGAAAAAAGCAGTAAGAAAACTGAAAAAAACTGTAGAAATACCGAAAAAAGCAGTAAAAAGACCGAGAAAAACTGTAGAAAGGTCAAAAAAGCCAGTAGGAAAACAGAAAAAAGCAATGGGCAGTAAAATTGAGAAAACCAATAGGAGGTAAAACCGAGAAAAACAATGGGAAGTAAAATCGAGAAAAAAAGTAGGAATTTAAATCGAAAAAAGCAGTAGGAAGTAAAATCGAAAAATGCAGTAGGAAGTAACAACGAGAAAAACTGTGGGAATTAAGTAAAATTGACAAAAAGCATTAGGATAGTCGAAAAATTAAATGTATTAAAATCTATGTGACATAAACCTTAAACGCAAACACACAGACAGGCAGATCCTTCATTATTATAAAGTAGCTACCTCTCCTTAATAATCAAAGGCAACGCGTTAAATTCACAAGCAAAAATGGGTTTAACGTTTTCATAAATTAGTTTTCATGATTAGAATTTTAAACACAGGTTATAAATGCATTTCAGAGAAATGACCAACTGGGGTTTTAAATGTACTAATGCAGCAATTAAATTTTTGAAATCAATACCCAAAATAATTATTTGCTGCGAAATGCAACTACATATTTTAATCCCGGAATGTTTGATCCGTACTTAGTGCTACAAAGCATCTACTTTCGTTTTGATACCAAGATCCAAATCTTGTCTCATTGTGCCTTCTGTAATTTTCAAAACATGTATCATTAATTTCAAAGCAAAAAATCGAAGGTAAACAATCCAGGATTCTAAATGTAATCATATCATAATTGTAATTGCAACAGAGTCGAATAAGCATGACATTTAAAAATGAATTACCACCAAAGTTAATATTTTGTAGTGCACCAGTCATGCAAATGCTCTGCTCATACACCTTGCAAATACTGGCTAAGTAAATCAATTTAATTAACTGACACTCATAATCGTATATTTAACTGTCACGATAAGCCAATTACATAAAGAAGTGGAAAATACGGATTACAGAAACGTCATTGAGTTATGATTGAATATTGAGTTATATATCAATTACGTTTGTCCAATGGATATTTCATCAGAAAATAGTTAGGTTCACTTATTGGTATACATAAAGTACTTCAGGTTTCACATATATAAACAACCCAAAAAGCAACCGAAAGACATACAACGTTACACTGCTCTTCGCACACCACAGAGCCGTCTTTCAAATCACAATTAATATTGCAATTCCGAAAATGTCGAAATACATTTCAATTTTGGCATTATTCTTAGGAGTAATAGCATCACAAATCGAAGCTAATACTTTGAATAGGCATAATGAACTCTCTGGTATGCAGAGTAAACTTATAAATATACCAAGATTTAAAATTTTTGTTTAACCAAAATTAGAACAAAGTAATATGTTTCTAAAATTCAAAATCAAAATTTTTATTTTTCAGATGGAATTGAATCTTCCGAAATTAAAAATGGTCAGTGCGGTGGAACAATTGAGTTGGACTCTGGAACTCTCATTTACCCTGGACCTGGAGTAATCATTAAACCTGGAGAACTGTGCATCTGGACGATCCATTTGAGGACAATGGATGGCTGGAGAATGAATTTCACCGATTTGGATTTACCCGGGTTCAATGCAGCATGCGACAGGGCAGCTGTTAGCATTTATGGACTTTCCAATCTCAATCCTCAAGACAGTCCCGAGAGATACAGGTTAATAAATGCATAAAGCAAATAAATAATTAAAAAAATTTTCATTTTTTGATAAAATAATTATCTTCTGGTAACAGATTTTGCAATGAAAACAATAACGGAGGAAACCATTTCCTCACTGGAAATATTGCGACCGTGGTTTTCTACACCGGATCCAATTTCCAGGTGAACAGTACCCGTCGAGGGTTTGCTCTGCATTGGGAAGGGTCTCGGTTCCAGCCGGTGCCCACCCTGCACAGTTCCTCGTACACGAGCACCCCCACTGGTGCGGTGTGGTACCCCGTGGAGGGCGAGTACCCCCCAATGCGGGGATGACGTGGTTGGTGAACGGAGGAGGCCCGAACGACGCCCCCTCACTCATCATGGACATCTTGAGTGTCAACTTCGAGACCTGCAGTCAATCCGACCCCTGTCTCTGTGATGCCCTCATCATCTATGATATCAATCCCATCGGGGACCTCCACGAAGTAGACAGGTGAACACTGTCTCAGTTATTCTACCGCAAAAACTTTAATTTCTAAATTTATTCAAAAGTGCATTTTCTATCGTATTTGCTATTATTGCTATTTGCAGGTTTTGCGGGGAAAGAAACAGTGCCCTCTTACCAAATGTGAGCAGTGACTTCATTATTGCTTTTTACACGGACATGGTGGACATTCCCGGAGCTGGATTAGGATTTCACCTGGATTGGAGACAAATCGTGGTGACGACGACAACCGAGCCCGGGCAAACGACTGTGTCTACTGAACCTCCAGAAACAACCACTGTGTTCCCTGGATCCGTCAGTAAGTCTAGCCTCTGCCTTTTGAATTTGCTATTTTCACTTTGAAGTCCAATTGAGACATTTCATGATTTCTCTTCTAGTTTTTTAATAATTGAATTCCAAAATGTTTTCAGTAACGACCTGTGGAGGGATAATTGAAGGAGATTCAGGAACGATTGAATACGCCTACGACTCAACGTACAATAATTACGAAAAATGTGTTTGGACGATTCGAACTTCCCCAGGAAATTCTGAAATTGAAATAACAAAATTAGAAACTAACTTTGAACTTGGCTACGACTATCTGGCTGCCCACAGCATAATTCCACGACGAGGACTCAACGAGACTAAATGGCTGTAAGTTGTTTAAAATCGAAATGGCTCCTTCCTTCCTGGAAAAGGGATTCCAACAAATGATTCGATTGTCCTTATTTCAGTGGAAAAAATACAAATGCTGAACAGAGGGTAGTGATGCAGGGTCCGGTTGTTATCGTCGTGTTTCACTCTGACCATTCGGGTACGCGTCGTGGATTCCGAGTCCACTTCCGTGCAGTTGGAAACCCAGTAGCCCCTAGTCCAAACTATCACGATTTCAGCACTGGCACTTCACCCGACACCCTGCGCTATCCAGACAGCGGCTACTATTCAAATAACGAACTGTCAACATTCGTCATAACTAGACATCACACCAATCTTGGCACCCTGGCCTTTACTCTTGATGATTGGAATTTGGAAAATGACGGTACCTGTGGTTATGACGGTCTGATCGTATACCAAATTCTTGCTGGAACTCTACGGCAAGCAGGACTGTAAGATTGCATTTTTTGCTTGGTTAAGATTGAAATAGCATTAACAGGTAGCTTCAATAATTTTTTGTTAATTTTTCAGATGGTGTGGAACACCAGCGCAACCCGTTACTTATGGGGAGACCAATGCCTTCCTTCTCGTTCTTTACAGCGACCAGTCTAATGTTGGAACTGGCTTTAGTGCCACCTGGACATCAGAGACCAAAATTTAAGTGAGTTTTGAGAGGTAGCCGCTCACCGCTTACTGCTGCAACGTCATGACTCTCAACTTACCTCTCATTTCTCAATAGGCGGAACCATACCTCTCAAATCACCTCTCACCTCTACATTTTTCTAAAATTCACCTCTCAACTCACCTCTCAGCTCTTCTTTCTTCAAAATCTCAACTCACCTTTCATTTCTTTTTTCTTTCATTTCTCAACTCACCTCTCACCTCTCCTTTCTTCAAAATCTCAACTCTCAACTCACCTTTCTCTTCTTCTTTTTTCTAAACTTCACCTCTCACCTCTCCTTTATGCAAAACCTCAACTCTGACTCCAAAATGAGATGTGAGTTGAGAACTTCTCACCTCTCTACAATTGAGAGGTGAGAAGCAATTTCGACCTCTGCTGGACATAACGGGAATTATTAAGTCGGCGCATTTTCAAACAAATTTTGAGTCAGTCGCGTCCTCAAGCATTAGTGATATTTTAAATAAGGTTAGGTTTAACTTTTTTAAGTGGTGGAATTATGCTACAGGTATATTTTATATTTCTAACTTATCAGAGCCTACAGTGTACATTTATTAAACCCATTCTTCTACTTTGCATTTTGTAAGTCTTATATGTATGAAGTGTTACTTGAATGTAATAAAGACTTCTCTACAAACTATTCTTGCTATTTCCGACGTCACATTCATGTACCTTTGCTGTAATAATAATTTTATTACATTATACTTCTTCGACTTTTTCTCGTTTTTCATTTGAGGTCCAAATTGGGTTCCAATATGTGATCACTCGGTTGGACCTTATGACCCAAATTTACGTTACTCAGTCACCAACCCCTTTCATGGGTAGACGGAAACTATTGTGAATTACTTACACCATAGATGGGCCCCCAATTACACTTGCGTTGTATTATTTAATTAAGCTTTTGCATTGCAAAGGTTTATTAAATTTACCAAGTACTGCTGTCAGTTGTGAAGACCAAGTGGAATAGGTATGCCGTTTGATAGTTAAAAATAAACTACACGAATAATATTTATTATCGTATGGAAACCAAATAAACCAGTGTAACACTGGGGTAACCGCGTATCGTCCAAAAATATAATTGAAAGGGGATATTGCAATTTGGACATTAAACCAGCAAAAGATAGGAGTCATGGTGTACAACTGAATTCATGAAAGAATGAATGAGTGAACTTTTGTATAGTAAATTTGTAATTAAATTAATTAATAATTATTTAATTAATTAATTTGTTGTAACTGAGTTTTGACCCATGTAAGTTGTATATTGTATTGCGTTTCGACATCTACATACACAACACGTCTATTGATACATGGAACTGTTGACTCTATGTTTACAGTTATCCATCAGACGGACAGACGGCCAGTGTATTTTAATAAAGTGTCTGGCGATACTTAATAAATTCCCTGTTCAGGCAACGAAGTATGAGTGTAGTAAACCAACTTAATTATCAGCCACTCAAAATTATTTTACATTTGTTACCATGATAAGCAAAGGACAATAATACAGTGGAAATGAGGATTTCAAGGAAACTTCTTTTGAGTTATTGATATCTATAATTAAACTTGTCAAATGAGTAGTATTCCAGCAGAAAATTGGTTAAACCTGCAGCACGACTGATATTAATAAACCACTTCAGAAATAAAAAAGACTTCACATATATAAACAGGAAAATCAAAAGTGATATGACATTAGGAACACACCCTCTGCACTAAGCGCACCAAAATCTGTTTTCCCAAATAATTTAAAAGACAATTAATATTGCAATTCCAAAAATGTCCAAATACATTTACATTGTGTTATTCCTCATAGGAGTAATATCATCACAAATCGAGGGTACAGCTCTAAATAGCCACTATGAACTCACAGGTATGAAAGGCAAACTGTTACAAATAATTCATTTGTGTCTTTTTGGAAAAGAAAACAACTGAATCTATTGATTTTGAAATGTTCAGATGTCATTGGATCTTCAGAAGTTAGAGATGGTCAGTGCGGTGGAACAATTGAGTTGGACTCTGGAACTCTCATTTACCCAGGACCAGGAGTTGTAATTAAACCTGGAGAACTGTGCATCTGGACGATCCATTTGAGGACAATGGATGGCTGGAGAATGAATTTCACCGATCTGGATTTACCCGGGTTTAACGCAGCATGCGATAGGGCAGCTGTCAGTATTTACGGACTTTCTAATCTTATTCCTCAAGACAGTCCCGAAAGATACAGGTTAATGCATACGCAATTTAAGTAAATAATTAATTAAGTTTTCAATTTAATTTTAACAAAAATACTTATAATTATGTTCTGGTAAAAGATTTTGCAATGAGAACTACAACGGAGGAAACTATTTCCTGACTGGAAATGTGGCGACCGTAGTATTCTACACAGGATCTAATTTCCAGGTGAACAGTACCCGTCGAGGGTTCGCCCTGCATTGGGAAGGGTCTCGGTTCCAGCCGGTACCGACTCTGCACAGCTCATCCTACACGAGTACCCCGACTGGTGCGGTGAGGTACCCCGTGGAGGGCGAGTACCCCCCAAATGCGGGGATGACGTGGTTGGTGAACGGAGGAGGCCCGAACGACGCCCCCTCACTCATCATGGACATCTTGAGTGTCAACTTCGAGACCTGCAGTCAATCCGACCCCTGTCTCTGCGACGCCCTCATCATCTACCATATCAATGCACTCGGGGACCTCCACGAAGTGGACAGGTACCAATTTTTAAATTATTGTACCACAAACATTTTATTTTTAAATTCAAAAGGATGTTTTCTATTGTTTTTTATATTTGCAGATTTTGTGGGGAAAGAAACAGTGCTCTTTTACCAAATGTGAGTAGTGACTTCATTGTTGCTTTTTACACGGACCATGTGGACATTCCCGAAGCTGGATTAGGATTTCAACTGGATTGGAGACAAATCGTAGTGACGACGACAACGGAGCCCGGGCAAACAACGGGGACGACTGACGCTCCAGAAACAACTACTGCGTTCCCTGGACCTGTCAGTAAGTTTTCCTGTACATTTGTAATTCAAGTATCGCGATCTATTGAAAAATGTTATACCTGAGTTAATTTTTTTAAATTATTTTCTTGTTTATTCAGTTTCAAAATAATTATTACATTTTTCAGTAACAACCTGTGGTGGGGTAATTGAAGGAGATTCAGGAACGATTGAATACGCCTACGATTCAACATACAATAATTACGAAAAGTGTATTTGGACGATTCGAACTTCCCCAGAAAATTCTGCAATCGAATTAACGAAGTTGCGAAGTTACTTTGAAATTCTATCTGACTATCTGACTGCCTACAGCATAGTTCCTATGCGAGGACCCAGTGGGAATTTCTGTAAGTTGTTTGAAAAATGGTGTTTCCCCATTAAAATAATATTGCAATTGATTTTCCAATATTGCTATTCCAGCGGAAGATCTGGAAATGCTGAAGAGCAAAAGGTGATGCAGGGTCCGGTTGTTATCCTCGTGTTTCACTCTGACCATTCGATTACGGGTCGCGGATTCAAAGTCCACTTCCGTGCAGTTGGAAACCCAGTGGCTGTTTCCAACAGGCATGACTTCAACACTGGCACAGTACCCGGTACCCTGCAGTATCCCTCTAGCGGTTCTTATTCAAATAACGAACTGTCGACATTCGCAATAAGCAGAGAGTACTCCAACAATGCTAATGTCACTTTGGTGCTGAACAACTGGAATTTCGAAAGTGATGTTACGTGTAGCTATGACGGTCTCATCGTCTACCAAATTATGACAGGAGCACTGCGCCAACTTGGAAAGTAAGTTTTTCATTTTTTATTTTCTAAAGTATATATTTAATTAAGTATAGATTATAATATTGAGTAATATATTAAGTATTATCGAAGACTTCAAAAACTGCTGAATTTTCAGATGGTGCGGAACGTCAACAGAACCTCAATCTTACACAGGCAATTCCTTCCTGCTAGTTCTCTTCAGCGACCAGTCTAATGTGGGAACTGGCTTTAATGCCTCCTGGACATGAAATTCTTAAGACTGCGATATATTGACATGTAAATTTTGAAAGTCAGATTTGACAACAATTGTTTTTGTTAATATTGTCTAACTTTTTATAAACAGTAATTAGGTGATGCCATACTTATAAACATAATATTATTCGACCAGTGCCAAGACCACAGAAAGGGGATTCATTGAGTAAAATCACTCTATGGTCGAAACTATTACATATTCATCCCCCATAAGTGGTCGAATCCTTTTATGTTTGTCAGTATGGCATCACCTAGGTAGAGATACGTTGTCTAGGCATCTTGCAGTAATTATATTGCAAATGGCTTTCGCTATTTAACATTAGAATACCTTCCGTTATTTGTTGAGACAATCCACATTTATTACGCATGTGCATATTTTAATGTATACATTAATGTTTATTGGAAAGTCATGAAGATTTTTTAGCTTAAAATGCTAATTAAATGCACATCATAAATAGGGAATAATAACTGAGGTCAAAGTAGTTATTTAGTTATAGAAACGGTTTGCGCTTCTTAAAGGTACTCCCGTGCAAGCATTTTTAATATAAAATATATTTTAAAAATTCTCTATTGAGAGTAGACCGTTGCTATAATAACTACTTTGAACAGAGGTATAGTTTTGACGATTTAAGACATCTATCGGAAGTATTTTGCTAATTTGGGAGAACTCAAGCCCTCTGCTAACGCAGAATGTATTGCAATTTTTTTGAATAATGTCCATATTTTTTTGCTATGACATAATTGTAGGATTGAAGTAACTTTCTCAAATTTTTCATACCTAATGCTAAAGTCCAGGGACTCATCCCATGAAACACCATGACAATGTCAATCTGACAAAATTGTCGAATTGTAATTATTTTGCAGAGATTTTTTGTCAACGGTTGACATAGATCCTACCCTCTGTCAAGAAAATCGTGACAATTCGACAATTTTGCAGATAATAAAGTTTTATGGGGTGAGTCCCAACGGTTAGATACTCAAAAGTTTGTTAAATAACGATCGTAAAATTCTGTAAAATCTGGCTAATTTTCATAGTAACTTTAGTAACCAAAAAAGTGAACCAATGATTTTGCAGAATTTTGCGGTACTTATTTAACAAACTTTTGAGTATACTACTCCAGATTTGGTTAGAAAAGTGGGTCAATCAGTTGGACCCTTATGTTAAAAAAAGTTTAATTCATTTGGCACTCACATTCATGGCCAGAAGAAAACTAGTTTTAAGTATGTACACCATCTGTAATAAGAAGTGAACAACATCTAATAAGTATTTATACCATAAATGAGCCCCCAAATGCATTTGTTTCTGTTATTTAATAGGAGACATTGCAATGGTTTATAACATTTAACATTGCTTTTAGTTGTAGAACAGATTAGATGACGTTAGATATCTTAAAAGTCAACTACGGTAAAAATATTTATTATTGTATACTAACAATAAAAATGCACTGCTCATGCAATGAAGTACGAGTGCAGTTAATCAACCGAATTATCTGTCACTCAAAATTTTACGTTTGCTACCACGATAAGCTAAGTACAATACTGAAGTGGAAAATGAGGATTGCAATTGCAGGGAAACGTCATTAAGTTATTGAGTTCTGCACAATTACGTTTGTCAAACGAATATTTCATCAGAAAATTGGTTGAGCCCACTGACTGAGGTAAATAAAGTACTTCAGAAATAAAAAAGACTGCACATATATAAACAGGACATTCAACAACGAAAAGACATTGGGAGCACAGCCGCTGCACCATAAGCACCAAAATCTTTTTCCCAAAGGTTAATTTTGCAAGGCAAAAATACTGCAATTTCAAAGATGTCCAAATGTATTTACATTTTGGGATTGCTCCTAGGAGTAATATCATCCCGAATTGAGGCAACTACTCTGAATAGGCACTACGAACTCACAGGTATGGAAAACAAACTCTAAGCTACAAATAATTCTGCTGTCCTTTTAAAACCGAAAATAACTATTTCTATTGACACCGTAGGTTCCGATGGAATTGAGTCTTCAGAAGTTAGAGATGGCCAATGCGGTGGAACAATTGAGTTGGACTCTGGAACACTCATTTATCCTGGACCAGGAGTGATCATTAAACCTGGAGAACTCTGCATTTGGACGATCCATTTGAGGACAATGGATGGCTGGAGAATGAATTTCACCGATCTGGATTTACCCGGGTTCAATGCAGCATGCAACAGGGCAGCTGTCAGCATTTACGGACTTTCCAATCTCATTCCTCAAGACAGTCCAGAGAGATACAGGTTAACACACACACAATGTAATTAAATGAATAATTAATTCAGTTTTCAATTTAATTTCAAATAAAATACATAATTATTTTCCGGTAACAGGTTTTGCAATGAGAACAATAACGGAGGGTTCCACTTCTTGACTGGAAATGTGGCCACCGTAGTTTTCTACACCGGATCCAATTTCCAAGTGAACAGTACCCGTCGAGGGTTCGCCCTGCATTGGGAAGGGTCTCGGTTCCAGCCGATTCCGACTCTGCACAGTTCCTCGTACACGAGCACCCCCACCGGTGCGGTGTGGTACCCCGTGGAGGGCGAGTACCCCCCAAATGCGGGGATGACGTGGTTGGTGAACGGAGGAGGCCCGAACGACGCCCCCTCACTCATCATGGACATCTTGAGTGTCAACTTCGAGAGCTGCAGTCAATCCGACCCCTGTCTCTGCGATGCCCTCATCATCTACGACATCAACGCTATCGGGGACCTACACGAAGTAGACAGGTAAACGTTTTTTAAATTATTGTACCACAAACGTTTGATTTTCTTAATGTTTAATTTCCAAAGAAGCATTTTCTATTGTAATTATTTTTTCCAGGTTTTGTGGGGAAAGAAACAGTGCTCTCTTGCCAAATGCTAGCAGTGACTTTATTATCGCTTTTTACACTGACAATGCGGACATTCCCGGAGCAGGATTAGGATTTCAACTAGATTGGAGACAAATCGTGGTAACTACTACAACAGAAGCTGAATTAACGACCAGCGAGGCTCCTGAAACAACCACTATTTTCCCAGGACCTGTCAGTAAGTTTAACATGTTTTTGAAATTCTTTAATCAAGAGTTCAATGTATTGACGAATTTTATACTAGAGTTCATTATTTTTACTAACAATATTCTTGTTTAGGTAGTTCAATTTGAAAATAGTTTTTTAAATTTTTCAGTAACGTCCTGTGGTGGCGTAATTGAAGGATCCTCAGGAACGATTGAATACGCCTATGACTCAACTTACAGTAATTACGAAAAGTGTGTTTGGACGATTCGAACTTCCCCAGTAAATTCTGAAATCGAAATAACGAAATTACTAAGTTACTTTGAAATAGGCTACGACTATCTCTCTGCCTTTAGCATAATTCCAAGACTAGGACTCAACCAGACCGAAGTGCTGTAAGTTGTTTGAAACAAAATGATTTCTTTATCACTAATAAATCAAATTCCTAATAATTCTGTTTTGACTATTTCAGTGGAAGAACTTCAAATGCTGAAGTGACCGTTGTCATGAAGGGTCCGGTTGTTATCCTCGTGTTCCACTCTGACCATTCGGTTACCCGTCGTGGATTCCGAGTCCACTTCCGTGCAGTTGGAAACCCAGTGCAGGTTTCTAACAGTCACGATTTCAACACTGGTACAGTACCCGAAACCCTTCGGTACCCCTCCAGCGGCTCCTATTCCAATTACGAACTATCGACATTCGCAATAAGCAATGAGTACTCCAACAGTGGAACTGTCACTTTGGTACTTAACAATTGGAATTTAGAAAATCATATCTCATGTGCCTATGACGGTCTCATCGTCTACCAAATTAGTGCAGGAAATCTGCGCCAACTTGGACTGTAAGATTTTATTTTTTTTGGAAATATATAACATTATCTGTTAAGCATTAATTATATTCAGTTATGTATAAGTAATAAGTATTATCAGAGGACTTCAAAAACTGCTGAATTTTCAGATGGTGTGGAACGTCATTAGAACCTCAATCTTATTCAGGCAATGCCTTCCTGCTCGTTCTCTACAGCGACGAATCTAATGTGGGAACTGGCTTTAATGCCTCCTGGACACGAAATTCATAAAACTTCAATATAATGACACACGAATTTTCAAGTCAGAAATGATGACCATTATTTTAGTTATAACTGTTTAACTTTTTTATTAATAGTAATTATACTTCGTATGGTTTTAAACTTTTAAGTTAAAAGGCTAAAGCTATCGGTACTATTCTAATAAGGTAAAAAGTTTATACTTTAGAATACCTTATCATTATTTATTTAGGCTATCCTCATTATGCATGTAGATTTTGTAAGGCATATAGTAATGAAGTGTTTACTGGAAAGTAATAAATATTTTATTGTTTAAAATACCAAATGCATATCATCATTGGGACACAGTGACATACAGAGCGTCTCAATACGAATATTGTATGGGACTTACAGTGATAGCATTATTAACTACAGTGAAGGGCAGAAGCCACGCACCGTCGGCACGCAAAGATATTAGTTGGTATGTTTGAAAATGCCTCTCAAGCAGTTTGAGAGGCATTTTCAAACACTACATGAATTTTCCTATGGTGCGTGACTTAGGTCCTTCATAGTATTGCGATCTAATAATATACCATATAAATTGCCTGTTCAATTCCCTGTTCACACACTGAAAAAGTAAGAGTAGTAATAGTAGTAAATCAACTAATTTTCTGCCACTCAAAATTCTACATTTGTTACCACACGATAACAAAGTACAACAATAAAGTGTAAAATGTGGATTGCAGGCAAACCTGGTTGAAGTTATTGATATCTACATTAATTAAACTTTGTCAAACGAGTACAATTTCAGCAGAAACGTGGTTAAACCCACTGACAGTTATAAATAAACCACTTCAGAAAGAAAGAAGGCTTCGTATATATAAACAGGACGATCAACACTGAATTGACATTGGGAGCACAGCCGCTGTACTAAACACACTAAAATCTTTTTCCCAAATAATTTTAAAGACAATTGATATCGCCATTCCGAAAATGTCCAAATGCATTTACATTGTGGCATTGCTCGTAGGAGTAATATCTTCACAAATCGAGTCTACCATTCTAAATAGGCACCACGCACTCACAGGTATGGAAGCCTAACTATAAACTACAAATTATTCAATTGTGTTCAGAAAAAAACTATTTCTAATAACTTCGTAGGTTCAGGTGGAGTTGAATCTTCAGAAGTTAGAAATGGTCAATGCGGTGGAACAATTGAGTTGGACTCTGGAACTCTCATTTACCCTGGGGAAGGAGAAATCATTAAACCTGGAGAACTCTGCATCTGGACAATCCATTTGAGGACAATGGATGGCTGGAGAATGAATTTCACCGATCTGGATTTACCCGGGTTCAATGCAGCATGCGTCCGGACGGCTGTCAGCATTTACGGACTTTCCAATCTTATTCCAGTCGACAGACCAGAGAGATACAGGTTAATTAATACACACAATATATATAAATAAATAATTCAGTCTTCGATTTAATTTTAAATAAAACACGTAATTATGTTCTGGTAACAGAATTTGCAATGAGAACAGCAACGGAGGTAACTATTTCTTGACTGGAAATGTGGCCACCGTAGTTTTCTACACAGGATCCAATTTCCAAGTGAACAGTACCCGTCGAGGGTTCGCCCTGTATTGGGAAGGGTCTCGGTTTCAGCCCGTGCCCACCCTGCACAGCTCCTCCTACACGAGTACCCAAACTGGAGCGGTGTGGTACCCCGTGGAGGGCGAGTACCCCCCAAATGCGGGGATGACGTGGTTGGTGAACGCAAAAGGCCCCTACAACGCCCCCGCAGTCCAAATGGACATCATGAGTGTCAACATCGAGACCTGCAGTCAATCCGACCCCTGTCTCTGCGACGCCCTCATCATCTACCATATCAATGCAATGGGGGATCTGCATGAAGTGGACAGGTAATTTGTAAATAGTGTACCACAAATGTTGTATTTCTAAATATTTTCCAAATGGCATTTTCATTGCATTTATTATTTGCAGGTTTTGTGGAGAAAGAAACAGTGCTCTCTTACCAAGTGTGAGCAGTCAATTCATTGTTGCTTTTTACACAGACCATGTGGACATTCCCGAAACTGGATTAGGATTTCAATTGAATTGGAGACAAATCGTGGTGACCACTACAACGGAAGAGGGTGCAACGACTGGTACGACTGACGTTCCCGAAACAACGACTGCGTACCCTGAACCAGTCAGTAAGTCTAACCTCTGCATTTTGAATTTCGAAATGTCTATTTTCTTTTTGAAGTCCAAGTGAAATATTTCATTTTGCAGTTCAATTTTTCTACTAGTCATTTGTTTATTATTTATTTACAGAATTTCTGTTTTTTCAGTATCGACCTGTGGTGGTGTAATCGAAGGAGATTCGGGAACTGTTGAATACGCATATGACTCAACATACACTGACCAACAGAAATGTATTTGGACGATTCGGTCTCCCTCTGGAAATTCTGCAATCGAATTAACGAAATTAGAAAGTTACTTTGAACTTGGACGCGATTGGCTAACTGCCTCTAGCATAGTTCCAAAACGAGGACTCAACCAGACGGAAACGATGTAAGTTGTAGGAAATCCAAATAGTTCCTTCCCTTGTTGAAATAAATCCCGACTTTTTTAAATAAATTAAAATAAATTTAAATCTTTTAAAGGAAATTCAAATAAATTCAAATTTTTAAAAATGAATTCAAATAAATTCAAATTTTTATAAATGAAATCAAATAAATTCAAATTTTTATAAATGAAATCAAATAAATTCAAATTTTTATAAATGAATTCAACTAAATTCAAATTTTTAAAAATAAATTCAAATAAATTCAAAATGCTTTGAATAAATGTATTTTTCCCCCTCTACTGTGTTATATCCGTGTTGCAATGGTTTTTTGAAATAGGATTCCACATGATTATGGTTTTACTGTTTCAGAGGAAGAATTACAAATGATGAAGAGACGGTGTTGATGCAGGGTCCGGTTGTTATTCTCGTGTTTCATTCTGACCGTTCGGTTCATTCCCGGGGGTTCCGACTCCACTTCCGTTCTGTTGGCATCCCATTGGACCCTGTTCCCTATTATCATGATTTCAACACTGGTTCAAGACCCGGTGCCCTGCTCTACCCTGCTAGCGGCAACTACTCAAATAACGAACTGTCGACATTCGTCATTACCAACAATTACACCAACTGTTGCACCACCCCCTTAACTCTTAACTACTGGAATTTCGAAGATGACCTTTCCTGTGGTTATGACGGTGTAATCGTTTATCACATTAACACAGGAAATATACGGCAAGCAGCTCTGTAAGTTTTTAGTTTTGATTTGTAATGCAGCTGAAATGCTTTTAAAGCTTTTTTGCATGTCTGTCCATACTATTTTTTTAATTGATAATTCCTCGAAATTTAAATTTTTTAATGGATAATTCCCCGAGCTTTAACTTTTTAAATTGATAATTCCCCGAATTTAAGCTTTTTAAAATTGATAATTCCCAGAAATTTAAATTTCTTTTGACATATCTCCACAATTTAAAATTTTAAAATTGATAATTGCACAATTTTACCTCAGCGTTTACCACGGTTCATTAGCATTGAAATTGTATTAACAGGCGTTTTCAAAAAAAACCTTGCTGAATTTTCAGATGGTGTGGATATCCTGGACATCCTATGACTTATTGGGGCGCCGATTCCTTTCTTCTCGTTGTTTTCAGCGACCATTCTAATGTGGGAACTGGCATGGACATCTCGTGGACATAACCGGAATTATCTGGAATTCGACGGAATGACAGACTTTTGAAAGTCAGATTAGCATACTCAAGCATTAGACATATTTTAGGTTAAATTTTTTATGTTATGCAATTATGCCATAGATAATTTTAAACTTATCAGAGCGTACATTGTATATTTATTGAACTAATCCTGCTGCACTGCATGTACATTTTGTAAGCTTTACATTTGGCATTAAATAAATCGTAACTGAACTGATATTTGAAAGTAATAAATATTTGTGTGAATAATATTATTGCTGTTTTTGAGGCGAATCCCACATTCATGGAACCTTGCTGCAATAACATAATTACAGATATTCGAAACTTCTTAGTCTAAAATTTTTCTCGTTTTTCCGGTGTGTTTTCTTATAACTTATTCTACTTAAAGCAAATGTACATTACAGGTGTGCCTACCACATTCATCCATTTCAACAACTACAGCGAAATTCTAAAGTCACGCTGCATAGGTCACGTAGTGCTAAAACTTGCGACACTCTTCTAATTCATATGTTTGTGTTTACCCGCCCATATACATGCATTAGAAGCATATCGTAAACTTATATAAACTATAATAAACTATATAAACTCATATCGTAAACACGTGCCCTTTGTCGCGTTACTGTTGAACCTCGCTGTACATAGATATATGCGTTTTTGTTATCTTTCTCCACTTCTACAGCCTGTTAAATATGAGTTTATTATAAGTGTCACAATTAAAAGTCGCAATATCATATTGGTATTTACAGTAGCTTATTACTATAAATACCAATTTTCTAAACTAAATTTATTATTGTCATAATATTAGGTACATAATGATAATTTTATATTAAATACTACCATCTATTGATAAGCACTCTTAAAGAAAATAAAACACAGGTGGGGCACTAAATGTACATTAGACTTGTGTGTTAAGCAATAATTATTTAATAAGCAACTTTTCTAATCGAAAATCATTTTTGAATACTATTGTTTTGAGAAAGACTTAGACAACTTTTATTCAGACAGCAATTAAAACTTGGATAGTAAATGCATTCATCTCCTCCACTCAAAACGATTAGGTACTTCCAAAAATCATAACAATAACATGGTCATTTGAACATTTAGGTGAAAGTCTCACTTTTAATTAAAGTCCAAATTTTATACAAATCACTCATAATTTAACATTTGTTGCAACGATAAGCAAAGCACAGGAATGAAGTGGAAAAGTCATGAGTTATTGATTTTTGCACAATTCCATTTATCGTTTTGTCAAGCAAGTATTTAAGCAGAAACTCGGTTAAACCCACTATTAGATATAATTAAAGTACTTTAGAAATTAAGAAGGCTTCACATATATAAACAGGACAATCAGCTACGAAATGACATTGGGAGCACACACACGTACCACCGTACTGTACTGCAATTCCAAAAATGTCCAAATGTATTTACATTGTGGCATTGCTTATAGGAGTGGTAGTACCACAAATTGTGGCTAATACTCTGAATAGAAACTACGAACGCAACGGTGTGTAAATCAAACTCTAATCTACAAATAATTCATTTGTGTTCTTTTAGAAAATTAAAAAATTGTTTCCTTTCCCTCCGCAGAAGCCAAAGAGACGACGGGACCGATTGATGAACCAGAAACAACCACTGTGTTCCCTGGACCAGTCAGTAAGTCTAGTCAGGCACGTATCCATGGGATGGCTTGGAGTATAAAGCCCCCCCTAAATTTCAGAAAAAGAGAAAATTTAAAAAAAATTCGCGCTTCGCGCGATTTAGCAATTAAAAAAAATATTTTTCGCTAAGCCCCCCATGATGATTTTTCTGGATACGTACCTGAGTCTAGCCTCTACCTTTTGAGTTTAGAAATACATTGAGAGCCGATACAAATTTTCCATGGGACTACCAGTGTATATAAGGAAATATCACGGCAACACGGTAAATATGCGTGTTGGTTTTGATTTCCCACGTCAAGCCAAAAGCTGGCAATTTAAAATACACGTGTACTTCCATTTACACTGACAGTCCCATGAAAACTTTGTAGAGGGGCTCAATGTACTTATTTTTCATTTTGGAGTCACTGATAATGTTTTGTCTATGTATTTCCAAAATATTTTCACATTTATTTTTCAGTTACGACCTGTGGTGGAATAATTGAAGGAGATTCAGGAACGATTGAATACACCTACGATTCAACGTACACTAACTACGCTAAATGTGTGTGGACGATTCGAACTTCTGGAAATTCTGCAATCGAACTAACAAAATTACAAAGTTACTTTGTACCTCGCCAGCATTGGCTATCTGCCTACCTATATAGCATAACACGGCGAGGACTCAACCAGACTCAATGGCTGTAAGTTGTTAAAAATCCAAATGGGTCCTTCCATTGTTGAAAAATGCAAATGTGTCCGTCCATTGTTGAAAAAAATTCAAATGGGTCTTTCCTTGGGTCCTTCCCAAAGATGGTGCACTATTAGCAACTTTTGGTCCTTCCCTTGTTGAAAAAATTACAAATAGGTCCTTCCCTTGTTGAAAAAATGCAAATGGGTACTTCCTTTGTTGACAAAAATACACATGGGCCATCCCTTGTTGAAAAAAATACACATGGGCCATCCCTTGTTGAAAAAAATACAAATGGGTCCCTCCCTTGTTGAAAAAATTACAAATAAGTCCTTCCCTTGTTGAAAAATGCAAATGGTTCCTTCCCTTGTAGAAAAAAATACAAATGGGTCCATCCCTTGTTGAAAAAAATACAAATGGGTCCTTCCCTTATTAAAAAAATACAAATGGGTCCTTCCCTTGTAGAAAAAAATACAAATGGGTCCTTCCCTTGTTGAAATAGGATTCAAAAGATTTTTTGACCATTTCAGTGGATATGACACACAAAATGAAGAGCAGGTCGTAATGCAGGGTCCTGTTGTCATCCTGGTGTTCCACTCTGACACTTCGGGTTTCCGCCGCGGATTCCGAGTCCACTTCCGTGGAGTTGGAAACCCAGTGGCTGTTTCCAGCTATCACGATTTCAACACTGGCGCAATGCCCGGCACCCTGCAGTATCCATCCATCGGTAACTATTCTAATAACGAACTGTCGACATTCGTCATAACCAGAAATTACACCAACTCTGGCGGCGTCGCTTTGACCCTTAGCGATTGGAATTTAGAAAATGACCTTACCTGTGGTTATGACGGTCTAATCGTTTACCAAATTTTGTCTGGAACTCTTCGGCAAGTAGGATTGTAAGAATAAATGTTTTACTTTGCTAGCATTTAAAATGCATTAGCAGGCGGCTTCAAAAATCGTTTTATTTATTTTCAGATGGTGTGGAATACCAGTAGGACCAGTCACTTATAAGAACTCCAATGCTTTCCTTCTCGTTCTTTACAGCGACCAATCTAATGTGGGAACTGGTTTTGAAGTCTCATGGACATTTGCATTTTGATACATTGACATACAAATTTTGAGTCACAGTGTCACACTCAAGCATTAGTGATAAATGAAGTTAGGTTTAACTTTTTTATGTGGTGGAATTATAATGCTATTGATGATTTTAGGATTATCAGAGTATATATGTATATAAATTGAACCAATCTATGTATATACATTTTGTAAGTCTTGTATGACTGAAGTGCTAATTGAATGTAATAAAAAAAGTTTCAAAAGCTATTGTTCACTTTGAGGTCAAATTCATGTAACCCTTCTGTAATAACGACGTTACATTCCAAAAGAAAATAATAAACACAGGTGGAGGATTAAATGCACTCACTAGTCACTACATTAACCTTTTGGGCTAAGCCACTATTTCATAAGCAAATTTTCTAATCGAATATCATTTTTCAATATTATTGTTTTGATAGGACTGACATATTTTTATTCGGAAAACAATTTATTTGCGTAGTAAATTCATTTTCTCCACTCAAGAAGATTACTTCCAAAAAGCATAACAATAACGCGATAAAGTACACGTCATTCAGTATTCAGGCGGAAGTCTCATTTTTAATGTTCTGAACCATCTGGTTAATCAACTTAAGCATCTGCCACTCAAAATTTTACATTGGTTGGAACGATAAGAAAAGTACAATAAACCATTGCAAAACGGTTGTAGTACAGTAATGCTACTGTAATAATCGAATTTATTCAAAGCAATCTGAATTTATTTGAATTTATTCGAAAAGGTATGAGGTTATTTGAAATTATTCGAAAATGTATTAACTTAATTTGAATTTATTCGAAAATGTATGAACTTATTTGAATTTCTTCGAAAATGTATGAACTTATTTGAATTTCTTCGAAAATGTATGAACTTATTTGAATTTATTCGAAAATGTATGAACTCATTTGAATTTATTCGAAAATGTATGAACTTATTTGAATTTATTCGAAAATGTATGAACTTATTTGAATTTATTCGAAAATGTATGAACTTATTTGAATTTATTCGAAAATGTATGAACTTATTTGAATTTATTCGAAAATGTATGAACTCATTTGAATTTATTCGAAAATGTATGAACTTATTTGAATTTATTCGAAAATGTATGAACTTATTTGAATTTATTCGAAAATGTATGAACTTATTTGAATTTATTCGAAAATGTATGAACTTATTTGAATTTATTCGAAAATGTATGAACTTATTTGAATTTATTCGAAAATGTATGAACTTTTTTGAATTTATTCGAAAATGTATGAACTTATTTGAATTTATTCGAAAATGTATGAACTTATTTGAATTTATTCAAAAACTAAATGTACGGCCACCGGGGAAGACTACTAAATGACGATTACCAGTGCAGACTATGACACATACCAAAACATACAAAAAACGTAAGTATGGACAGCGTTTGGACATTTAACCTTCCCCTTAAGGGAAAGGTGTAACCCAATTTTACTTATTTGCGAACCTGTCCAACTGATGAACCTATATTTTCATAATGTGAAAACAGATACCAAAAAAAGTTTAAACGTTCTTGAGTTACAGCACTGTCTCACTCACTAACTGACAACTAACTGACTGACTCATTGACAGACAGCCCAATGGTATACAGTAGTTGCACTTCTGAATAATGAAGTGGAAAGTGCGATTGCAGGGAATAGTCAACGAGTTAGTTATTGAGTATTGCACAATTACATTTGTCGATTTGTCAAACGAATATTTCATCAGAATGTTGGTTAAACCCACTGACTGACATAAATAAAGTACTTCAGAAGGAAAGAAGACTTCACATATAAAGAGTTCCATTTTGTCCGCCTTTTTTGTATTTTGTCCGTCCACCTGGACAACATGGACGAAATGGACAAAACGGACAAAAGCGGATATCCTTAGAATTTTAAATTGAGAAACCCCATTTACAGTGTGATACTTAAGAAAGATAACGTCTTTCATTCAGAATTGTTGTTTTATTTAACTCTATCGATAATTTTCCACATGATCTTTTTACCTTACTTGTATCCTAAACTATTTATTGCCACGTAGACCTCTATTCTAAATACATTTTAGTATTATTCACAGAAAAATTCATATACTTTTATTTTAAATATCAAACTCGATTCTTTCTGCAGTAGATTATGCTTCTTATTAATAATTACAATATTTATGTAATAAAACTCACGGTTTATATTGATATCTTGTACTCTTCAATTATTTTTCTCTATTTTGTCAATTTGTCCTCGTCTGCCTTCAGTTTTGTCGGTCCACTGTCCACTTTGGGCATAGCCAATTTGTCCACTGTCCACTGGATAGTGAAACCCTGCACGTATATAAACAGGACAATCATTTACGAAATGGCATTGAGAGCTTAGTCGCTGCACTAAAGGCACCACAACCCTCTTCTCACAAATAGGTTGCGAAAAGAGTACTGGAATTCCAAAAATGTTCAAATGTATTTACATTTTGGCATTGTTTGTAGGAGTAATAGCACCACAAATTGTGGCAACTACTCTGGATAGGAACTACGAACTCACCGGTACGCAAATCAAACTCTAAACTATAAATAATTCATTAGTGTCCTTTATGTCCATTAGAGACGTTAACCATTACTTCTATTGGCTTTCGAATGTTCAGATGGAATTGAATCTTCAGAAATTAAGGATGGTCAATGCGGTGGAACAATTGAGTTGGACTCTGGAACTCTCATTTTCCCAGGACCAGGAGTAATCATTAAACCTGGAGAACTCTGTATCTGGACGATTCATTTGAGAACAATGGATGGCTGGAGAATGAATTTCACCGATCTGGATTTACCCGGGTTCAATGCAGCATGCGACAGGGCGGCTGTTAGCATTTACGGACTTTCAAATCTTATTCCAGCAGACAGTCCAGAGAGATACAGGTTAATACACAACATAAATAAATAATTTATCAAGGTTTTAATTTAATTTTAAATAAAATAATTTTGTTCTGGCAACAGGTTTTGCATTGAGAACAATAACGGCGGTTACCATTTTTTGACCGGAAATGTGGCGACCGTGGTATTCTACACCGGATCCAATTTCCCAGTGAACAGTACTCATCGAGGGTTTGCTCTGCATTGGGAAGGGTCTCGGTTCCAGCCGGTGCCCACTCTGCACAGTTCCTCATATACGAGCACCCCCACTGGTGCGGTGTGGTACCCCGTGGAGGGGGAGTACCCCCCAAATGCGGGGATGACGTGGTTGGTGAACGGAGGAGGCCCGAACGACGCCCCCTCACTCATCATGGACATCTTGAGTGTCAACTTCGAGACCTGCAGTCAATCCGACCCCTGTCTCTGCGACGCCCTCATCATCTACGATATCAACGCCATCGGGGACTTACACGAAGTAGACAGGTAAACAATTTTTAAATTACTGTACCACAAATGTTATATTTTTTAATTCAAAAGGACATTTTACATATTTTTTGGTATTTCCAGGTTTTGTGGGGAAAGAAACAGTGCTCTCTTACCAAATGTGAGCAGTGACTTCATTGTTGCATTTTACACAGACAATGATGACATTCCCGGAGCTGGATTAGGATTTCAACTGGATTGGAGACAAATCGTGGTGACGACTACAACAGAGCCCGGGCAAACGACGGGAACGACCGATGCCCCAGAAACAACGACTGTGTTCCCAGGACCAGTCAGTAAGTCTACCCTGTGCCTTTTAAATTTAGAAACAATTATTTTTCCCTTAAAGTCTAATAATTTTTCGCGAAAACAATTCCAAAATAATTTCATATTTATTTTTTAGTAACGACCTGTGGTGGCGTAATTGAAGGGGATTCCGGAACGATTGAATACGCCTACGACTCCACTTACAGTAATTACGAAAAATGTATTTGGACAATTCGAACTTCTCCAGGAAATTCTGAAATTGAAATAACGAAATTAGAAAGTTACTTTGAACTCGGCTATGATTGGCTGTCTGCCTACAGCATAATTCCAAGGCGAGGACTTAACCAAACTGCAGAACTGTAAGTTGAAAAAAGTTTCAAATGTTTCCTTCCCGCATTGCATTAGTATTCCAAAAGTGATTCCAATTTTACTATTTCAGTGGAAGAACTTCAAATGCTGAAGTAACTATCGTGATGCAGGGTCCGGTTGTTATCCTCGTGTTCCATTCTGATTATTCGAATACGCGTCGTGGATTCCGAGTGCACTTCCGTGCAGTTGGGAACCCAGTGGCCCCTAACCCCGCCAAACACGATTTCAACACTGGCGATTCACCCGGCACCCTGCGCTATCCTGACAGCGGATACTATTCGAATAATGAACTGTCGACATTCATCATATCCAGAAATTACACAAACACTGGTGTTATCTTTTTAACTCTTAACAACTGGAATTTAGAAAATGACGCTTCCTGTGGCTATGACGGTCTAATTGTATACCAATTTTTGTCCACAAGTCTACGACAAGCAGGACTGTAAGACTGAAGTATTTTACATTATTAACGTTGAAATAGTAGTCGCAGGCTGCTTCAGAAATCTTTTACTGAATTTTCAGATGGTGCGGAAGTCCTGCAGAACCTGTGACTTATGGGGACACCAATGCCTTCCTTCTCGTTCTTTACAGCGACCAATCTAATGTGGGAACTGGCTTTGATGTCTCCTGGGAATAAGCGCTATTCTTAGGACTTTGACTCAATGGCAGCCAAATTTTTAAAGCCAGAGTCGCATACTCAAGCAATTGTAATATTTTAAGTAAGGCTGAGTTATGAGTTTAACTTTTTGAGGTGTAATTATGTTATAGATGATTTTAACCTTATCAGAGCCTATACCTTGTATATTTATTGAACCAATATTTCTTTATGTCCATTTTGTAAGTCTTGCATGCCTGAAGTGCTATTTGAACCTTTTAACGTAATAAAGATTTACAAACAGATATTCAAAAGCTGGTCTTCTTCTTTTTGAGGTCAATTCAATAACATTGCTGCAATAATGATTACATGTTATAATGTTATATGTACTTCTTCCTTTTCTTACATTTAACATTGCTTTCAGTTGTGAAGACGAAGAGGAATAAGTAAGCCCTTGCATATCTTAAAAACGAACTACAGTAATAATATTTATTATCGCATAATAACCAAATGAGCACACTGATCACACACTGAAGTACAGGTTTAACAAATCAACTTAATTATCTGCCACTCAAAACTTTACATTTGTTAGCATGATAAGCGAAAGTACAATAATGAAGTGGAAAATGAGGATTGCACGGAAGCCTTGTTGAGTTAATTATTGATATTGAAATCTACATAATTACATTTGTCAAAAGAGTATTTAAACAGAAAATTGGTTAAACCCACAGCATGACTGATATACATGAAGGACTTCAGAAGTACAGAAGACTTCGTATATATAAACAGGACAATCAACACCGAATTGACATTGGGAGCACAGCCGCTGCACTAAAAAGACCAAAATTACATTTTTAACAAATAATTAAAAAGAGAGTTGCTACTGCTATTTCAAAATGTCCAAATGCATTTACATTATGGCATTACTCATAGGAGTAATAGCATCACAAATCGAGGCTACTACTCTGAATAGGAATTACGAACTCACAGGTATGGAAGCCAAACCCTAAACTACAAATTACTCAATTGTGTCCTTTTGGAATAAAATATTTTTTTTGGACTTCGCTGGTTTAGATGGCATTGAGTCTTCAGAAGTTAAAAATGGTCAGTGCGGTGGAACAATTGAGTTGGACTCTGGAACTCTCAATTACCCTGGAGAAGGAGTAATCATTAAACCTGGAGAACTTTGTATCTGGACGATCCATTTGAGGACAATGGATGGCTGGAGAATGAATTTCACCGATCTGGATTTACCCGGGTTCAATGCAGCATGCGATAGGGCAGCTGTCAGCATTTATGGACTTTCTAATCTTATTCCAGTCGACAGACCCGAGAGATACAGGTTAATACTCACACAAACACAATATAATTAAACGGGTTCGTTAATAAAACGTCTGCATTCCAGTAGGACTTTTGCGACTGTTCTCTCCCATGCATTCTCCTTCACATTCTCATCTCTCCTTCTGTAATGTAACTTCGCTACATGATTATTAACAGCTCAAGCACTGTCGCAAAGTGGACGAAGGACAGATTGTTTATATAATAGTAGAAAATAAGTATGGCATTGTATTTAGTTCAACGTATTCTATTTTTCATCTTCGAAATACATCAACCTATATCGACGCTAGATTTATTAAAAAAGTTTCCCCAATTTTCTTCATGTTTTTTTTCTGGATTTCTTAGTTGTAGAACTGCCAGACAGACATGCAGAACAAAAGCTTAAAGTAGACTTCATCCGCATAATAAATGGATTCAGTTGTCAATTTAATTCTAAATAAAATATTTAATTATGTTTTGGCAACAGATTTTGCAATGAGAACAATAACGGAGGAAACTACTTCTTGACTGGAAATATGGCTACTGTCGTTTTCTACACAGGATCCAATTTCCAAGTGAACAGTACCCGTCGAGGGTTCTCTTTGTATTGGGAAGGGTCTCGGTTCCAGCCGGTGCCCACTCTGCACAGCTCCTCATACACGAGCACCCCCACTGGTGCGGTGTGGTATCCCGTGGAGGGGGAGTACCCCCCAAATGCGGGGATGACGTGGTTGGTCAACGCAGAAGGCCCCTACAACGCCCCCGCAGTCCAAATGGACATCATGAGTGTCAACTTCGAGACCTGCAGTCAGTCCGACCCCTGTCTTTGCGATGCCCTCATCATCTACGGTGTCAATGCCATCGGGGACCTTCACGAAGTAGACAGGTAAACATTATTTAAATTATTGTGCCTAAAACCTTCTATTTTTTTAAATTCAGAATCGAATTTTTATCTTATGTGGCGTTTCCAGATTTTGTGGGGAAAGAAACAGTGCCCTCTTAACAAATGTGAGCAGTGACTTCATTGTTGCATTTTACACGGACCATGTGGACATTCCCTCAGCTGGATTAGGATTTCAATTGAATTGGAGACAAATCGTGGTGACGACTACAACAGAAGAGGGTGCAACGACGGGGACGACTGACGTTCCCGAAACAACTACTGTGTTCCCTGGACCAGTCAGTAAGTCTAACCTCTGCATTTTGAATTTAGAAATACCTATTTTCATTTTGAAGTCTAAGTAAAAAATTTCATTTTGCCGTTCAATTTGTATACTAATCAATTGTTTATCATTCAATTCTAAAATAGTTTCATTTCATTTTTTCAGTAACGACATGTGGTGGCGTAATTGAAGGAGATTCAGGAACTGTTGAATATGCCTACGACTCAACCTACCCTAACGAGATCAAGTGTGTTTGGACAATTCGGACTCCCTCAGGGAATTCTGAAATCGAATTAACGAAATTAGAAAGTTACTTTGAACTTGGCCATGATTATTTGTCTGCCTTCAGCATTGTTCCAAAACGAGGACTCAATCAGACTGAAGTGCTGTAAGTTGTTAAAAATCCAAATGATTCCTTCCATTATTCAGTAGCGAAAAACTACTGTATGTTTTTGAGATGTCCCGATGTCTGTTTGGCTGTCTGTCTGTCTGTTAGTGTGCCAGTGAGTATGCAAATATCTCAGGAACGCATTGAAATATTTTGATTAAATTTTCAGTGGGTCTTTTTGGAACATAATTTCTGTTCAAACTTGTTGCTCTGTGTGCTGTGTTTATGTCGTGGTATGTGTCGTCTGTGACCAGTATATGTCGTAGTCTGACTGGCGATCACTATATTGAAGTCTGCAGTTGTGGCAGATATATTTATTTGAATAAATTCAAATATATCCAGATTTTTTAGAATAAATTCAAATATATCCAGATTTTTTTGAATAAATGCAAATATATCCAGATTTTTTAGAATAAATTCAAATATATCCAGATTTTTTTGAATAAATTCAAATATATCCAGATTTTTTTGAAAAAATTCAAATATATCCAGATTTTTTTGAATAAATTCAAATATATCCAGATCTTTTTGAATAAATTCAAATGCATTCAAATTTTTTAAAAATAAATTCAATTTAAAAAAATGAATTCAAATAAATTCAATTTAAAAAAATGAATTCAAATAAATTCAAAATGTTTTGAATAAATACATTTGTTATGCTTCCGCTACTATGTTATATCCGTTTTGCATAGGTTTATTGAAATAGGATTCCACATGATTATAGTTTTACTTTTTCAGAGGCAGAACTTCAAATGATGAACAGACGGTCGTGATGCAGGGTCCTGTTGTCATCCTCGTGTTTCATTCTGATAGTTCGATTAGGGCCCGCGGATTCCGACTCCACTTCCGTGCAGTTGGCACCCCATTGGACCCTGTTCCCAATTATTACGATTTCAACACTGGTGCAACACGCGGTAGACTGCAATACCCAGAAAGCGGCAACTATTCAAATAACGAACTGTCGACATTCGTCATAACCAGAAATTACCTCAACTGGGGCTCCTTCCCTTTAACACTAAACTATTGGAATTTCGAAGATGACCTTTCCTGCGGTTATGACGGTGTAATCGTATATCACATTAACACAGGATCTCTTCGGCAAGCAGCACTGTAAGTTTTAATTTTTTGAGTTTCTTATGTAGCTAAAAGCCATTTTATATATGCTTTTTTGGCTCTCTGTCCGCAGAGTAGACAATGCCTCAAAATTTAATTTTTTCAAATCGGCAATTCCCCAAAATTTAAATTTTTGGAATTGGCAATTTCTCGAAATTTAAATCTTTTCAATTGACAATTCCCTGAAATACAGTTTTTTAAATTGATAATTCGACAATTTTGCCGCAGCGTTTACCATGTTTTATTAGAATTGAAATTGTATTAGCAGGCGTTCATGCTAAATTCTTGCTAAATTTTCAGATGGTGTGGATGGCCCGGACATCCTATGACTTATAGGGGCCACCATGCCTTCCTTCTCGTTGTTTACAGCGACCATTCTAATGTGGGAACTGGCATGGACATCTCATGGGACGTATGATAGATAGACTTTTGAAAGTCAGAATCGTAAACTGAAGCATTAGTAATATTTTAGGTTTTGCTTTCTTATAAGTGGGGCAATTGTGCTTTATTTTAAACTTATCAGAGCCTAGAGGGTGATTCTTTTTCTAGGGCTCAATTTGTACCTTAATGTATATGTTTCAAATGTTGTCCATTTTGACTGATACACTAAGTGATTTTGGACAACGCTTGGAAAATTAACTTTAGATACAAATCAAGCCCTCGAAAAAGGAGTACCCTGTACATTGTATATTTATTGTGTACCATTTCCGCTGCATGTATGTATATCTTGTAAGCATTACATTTGACACTTGACACGTAAATAAATCTGAACTGAACTGATATTTGAAGGTATTAAAAATTTGTTAGAAAGCTATTATTGTTGATTTTGATTTGAATCCCTCATTCATGGAACCATGCTGCAGTAATTACAAATATTCGAAACATCTTAGTCTTAAAATTTATCTCGTCTTCGCTTTGGGCTTTCTCATAACCTATTCTACTTACAGCAAATGTACATTACAGTTGTGTCTAGCACACTCGTCCATCAAGATGACTTTCCTTCAAGGGTTTTAACTGTTATTCTACGTTTGATTATATATGTATATATTTATTATTTGAACATAGGCTGTGCCGGTTCAAAATACGTCACAATGACAAATGACATCATAATTCAATTAATTACCAAATTTAAATGACATCATATTCAGCAAATACATGAAAATATTAATGTTAATACATTACATATTTTCATTATCATACCTGTAGATGTAGAATATGTTTCGTAAAAGTCAAATTATATATACATATAGATTAATTACCAATTTGTTTGCAATAAGGGAGCCCGAGTGAATCAGTCGATTCCAAAGAATGTATCTTTGATAACATTTTACCATTACTATTATTTACATTGCATTAGCAGAAGTTTTCAGGAATTAAGATTAGGTTACATAATTTCACGTTGTAGTCTGTATCAATAGCCGGTCAAGTATCTAGTAACGATTACTCTTCTAATTTAAAATCACCGTTAGAACATGTGTACACTTTTTGTTTTTCATTTTTGCCAATGTAGAGCTTGAATCCACGAATGTGCGTGGGGTGGGGAGGGGCGAACGTGACCTCCAGGTCATGTCCGGTTGACATCCGATGAAACATTGGGGGTCCCCTCTAAATATTCCGAGATACAGTGGGTCTGCTGGACTTTTGGTACCCTTTGCCCGAGGCCAACCAAAAAAATGTTCACCATCCGATCTTGTCTATCAAAAAAATGTTCACCATCAGATCTTGTCTATCAAAATAATGTTCACCATCCGATCTTGTCTATCAAAAAAATGTTCACCATCCGATCTTGTCTATCAAAAAAATGTTCACCATCCGATCTTGTCTATCAAAAAAATATTCACCATCCGATCTTGTCTATCAAAAAAATGTTCACCATCCGATCTTGTCTATCAAAAAAATATTCACGATCCGATCTTGTCTATCAAAAAAATGTTCACCATCCGATCTTGTCTATCAAAAAAATATTCACCATCCGATCTTGTCTATCAAAAAAATGTTCACCATCCGATATTGTCTATCAAAAAAATATTCACGATCCGATCTTGTCTATCAAAAAAATGTTCACCATCCGATCTTGTCTATCAAAAAAATGTTCACCATCCGATCTTGTCTATCAAAAAAATGTTCACCATCCGATCTTGTCTATCAAAAAAATATTCACCATCCGATCTTGTCTATCAAAAAAAATTCACGATCCGATCTTGTCTATCAAAATAATGTTCACCATCCGATCTTGTCTATCAAAAAAATGTTCACCATCCGATCTTGTCTATCAAAAAAAATTCACGATCCGATCTTGTCTATTAAAATAATGTTCACCATCCGATCTTGTCTATCAAAAAAATGTTCACCATCCGATCTTGTCTATCAAAAAAAATTCACGATCCGATCTTGTCTATCAAAATAATGTTCACCATCCGATCTTGTCTATCAAAAAAATGTTCACGATCCGATCTTGTCTATCAAAAAAATGTTCACGATCCGATCTTGTCTATCAAAAAAATGTTCACGATCCGATCTTGTCTATCAGAAAAATTTTCCCGATCCGATCCTGTCCACCAACAAAATCCGATCCCGAAACCAGATCGGATTGGAATCTGATAAGGATCGGATTGGAATCTGATAAGGATCGGATTGGAATCGGATTGGAATCGGATAGGGATCGGATTGGAATCGGATAGGGATCGGATTGGAATCGGATAGGGATCGGATTGGAATCGGATAGGGATCGGATTGGAATCGGATAGGGATCGGATAGGGATCGGATTGAAATCGGGTAGGGATCGGATTGGAATCGGATAGGGATCGGATTGGAATCGGATAGGGATCGGATTGGAATCGGATAGGGATCGGATTGGAATCGGATAGGGATCGGACTGGAATCGGATAGGGATCGGATAGTGGCTTGCGATCCCATTTGGAATTGCGGTCCCCCAAGTTTCAAGTGTGCCAAATACACATCATAATTGGCACACAGTGACATAAAGACCGTCCCAGTGCAAATGTTATAAGGGCCTTCCCGCCCCGCCCCGCTCCTGATGGGGCTAAATATGGAGATGGGGCAGAATATCCCGATGGGGCGGAATATGCTGACGGGACTGCTGTGACGTAATTTATTGACGGGGGGATAGAGCGGACCGAACGGAATATGCTGACGGGTCGGACTTAAGATCCCTAACCACCCTAACTGAACCTTAAGGACCCTAACTACCGTAAGTGAACCCGAAGTACCTTAACTATCCTAACTGAACCCTAAGAATTCTTACTGAACGCTGAGGACCCTTACTATGCTCTAAACTGAACCCTAAGGACGCCAACGGAACTTTAGAAATCCTAAAATTCTAACTGAACTTTAGGAATCCTAACTGAACGTTAGGAATCCTAACTGAACTTTAGGAATCCTAACTGAACTTTAGGAATCCTAACTGAACTTTAGGAATCCTAACTGAACTTTAGGAATCCTAACTGAACTTTAGGAATCCTAACTGAACTTTAGGAATCCTAACTGAACTTTAGGAATCCTAACTGAACTTTAGGAATCCTAACTGAACTTTAGGAATCCTAACTGAACTTTAGGAATCCTAACTGAACTTTAGGAATCCTAACTGAACTTTAGGAATCCTAACTGAACTTTAGGAATCCTAACTGAACTTTAGGAATCCTAACTGAACTTTAGGAATCCTAACTGAACTTTAGGAATCCTAACTGAACTTTAGGAATCCTAACTGAACTTTAGGAATCCTAACTGAACTTTAGGAATCCTAACTGAACTTTAGGAATCCTAACTGAACTTTAGGAATCCTAACTGAACTTTAGGAATCCTAACTGAACTTTAGGAATCCTAACTGAACTTTAGGAATCCTAACTGAACTTTAGGAATCCTAACTGAACTTTAGGAATCCTAACTGAACTTTAGGAATCCTAACTGAACTTTAGGAATCCTAACTGAACTTTAGGAATCCTAACTGAACTTTAGGAATCCTAACTGAACTTTAGGAATCCTAACTGAACTTTAGGAATCCTAACTGAACTTTAGGAATCCTAACTGAACTTTAGGAATCCTAACTGAACTTTAGGAATCCTAACTGAACTTTAGGAATCCTAACTGAACTTTAGGAATCCTAACTGAACTTTAGGAATCCTAACTGAACTTTAGGAATCCTAACTGAACTTTAGGAATCCTAACTGAACTTTAGGAATCCTAACTGAACTTTAGGAATCCTAACTGAACTTTAGGAATCCTAACTGAACTTTAGGAATCCTAACTGAACTTTAGGAATCCTAACTGAACTTTAGGAATCCTAACTGAACTTTAGGAATCCTAACTGAACTTTAGGAATCCTAACTGAACTTTAGGAATCCTAACTGAACTTTAGGAATCCTAACTGAACTTTAGGAATCCTAACTGAACTTTAGGAATCCTAACTGAACTTTAGGAATCCTAACTGAACTTTAGGAATCCTAACTGAACTTTAGGAATCCTAACTGAACTTTAGGAATCCTAACTGAACTAGTTTTAGTGAGACCGTTGAAAATGCCTTTTAAACAGTTTTAGAGGTATTTTGAAACATTACAAGCATTTTCCTATGGTGCGGGACTTCTGCCCTCCATTGTATGGTCTTGTGGTAACCATATAAATGCCCTGCTCACACACCGAAGTCAGAGTGTAGTAAAGCAACGTAATTATTATCTGCCACTCAATATTCTACATTTGTTACCACGATAAGCAAAGTACAGTTATGAAGTGGAAAATGAGGATTGCAAAAAGAACACGTTTGAGTTATTGATATTACAATTAAACTTGTCAAATGAGTATTTAAGCAGAAACTTAGTTAAACCAACTGACTGATAAAGTACTTCAGAAATAAAGAAGACTTCACATATATCAACAGGACAATCAACACCGAATTGACATTCCGAGCACAGCCGCTGCACTAAAAGCACCTCAAAATAATTTTTGCGTAGAGTCCGAGTGAGTCAGCCGCAGGAGGTAGTCGCATTGTAAAATTTATCCACAATTATTGTATTTTTACCAGTGTAATTTATTGATTGTCGTAATCATTTTTATACGTGTGTGTGTCTCATTTTTTGCGCTATAATATTTTGTATAGATATGGGCCGTAATAAGTGTAAAAGTGCAAAAAATTGTAAAAGCAGTGAATTTCTTAGTTCAAGTTCGAAATTGCCAATTGAAAACGAACTGCTACGTGTGCCTGTGCCTAATTTGCAAGATATGCAGATGGACCTCTCTCAGACAACAGACTTATCTCTCCCTGCCTTGTCTCAGAAAGTCGACCAGATAATACAGTGCCTTGTGTTAACGCAGGAGAAGCATGCCGGCTTCACGGCAGGACTGGAAATCCTCAGTGCTGCTTTTAATAAAGTTTCAGCCGAAATAACCAAATTACATAGTAAACTAGACGAAAGAGACAAAGTCATAAAGAATCTGTGCAGTCGCCTCGACCTTCAGCAGCAGCAGGGCAAAACTCAACCGAAGCAATATTCAAGTAATCAGATAGTAATTCATGGGATGGAACACAAATCAAATGTAAGTAAATACAGCCTGTTGTCTAATTTCTTCTCGAAAAACTTAAACTTAACCGTACATATAACCAACATAATCACACTGGGTAAGCAAGACAATGCACCATTACTAATCGCACTTACTGACTCTGGGGATAAGCGAAAAATATATGCAAATGCCTACAAATTACGTGGAACAGGAATAAATATACAAAATGCAATGACGCCGGAGGAGAGAGCAACACGAAAAGTTCTTGTTCAGAAACTGAAAGAAACAAAACTAGCAAATACTCCAGCCTACATACGAGGATTTAAATTATACATTGGTAGCAATGAAGACCAGAAAATATACATATGTTCCAATGGAGAAATTAAACAGGAAACTTAACCGCTCCCTCAGAGGCAACTATTATTATTAAATCGCGAATTGATTCTGCTGTATGAATTAAATTGTTGAAAAGTGTACGCTGTTTTGTTAAATAGTTAATCTTTTGTGTAATTTAATCTAAGTAAATACAAATATCTCTCTCTCGGATTTGACTCACTCGGGCTCCCTACCTGCAAATTACCTGGTAACACAAATTTAAAATGATTATTCACTGATATTTTTGACTTATTATCTATGTTATATATTACCGGATAATGTGAATTGACTTATTGAAAACGATTATTATATATTTGCAGATACCTTAAAATTGGAATTGTAACTCGTTAATAATAACTTTTTTGTATTTGCAGGGAATGTAAAATTTCAAAATGTATTAACAATAATTTAGCATTTCATGTATAGGACTCTAAATATTCGATGTCATTTGAGTTGAAATCTAATAATTTTCACGATTTATATTGTATTAATGCAAATTGTAACTGAAATGTGTTTTTGAACCGGCATCGCCCATTTTCAAATAATAAATACATACATACATACATACATACATACATACAATAATTTTTGCGTAAATAATAGGTAAAAAATAGTTGCTACTGCAATTTCAATAATGTTCAAATGCATTTACATTTTGGCATTGCTCATAGGAGTAATAGCATCACGAATGGAGGCTAATACTCTGAATAGGCCAGACGAACTCACAGGTAACTACAAATAATTCAGTAATGTGCTTTTAGAAACATAAACAACTATTTCTATTGACTTAAATACATTAAAAAGGAATAATGAACTCCAAGGTATCAAAATCAACGTAAAAATGTATTTTAATGATCAATATTAATTTTTATATTAACAAATTAAATAACATTGCATATGGGAATGAAATTGGAAATGTCTTATATGAATTTTCAGATGGAATTGAACCTTCAGAAGTTAGAAATGGTCAGTGCGGTGGAACAATTGAGTTGGACTCTGGAACTCTCATTTACCCTGGACCAGGAGTAATCATTAAACCTGGAGAATTGTGCATATGGACGATCCATTTGAGGACAATGGATGGCTGGAGAATGAATTTCACCGATTTGGATTTACCCGGGTTCAATGCAGCATGCACCAGGGCGGCTGTCAGCATTTACGGACTTTCCAATCTCATTCCTCAAGACAGTCCCGAGAGATACAGGTTAATACATACGCAATTTAAATAAATAAATAATACAGTTTTCAATTTAATTTTAAATAAAATACGTGATTATGTTCTGGTAACAGATTTTGCAATGAGAACAATAACGGAGGGTATCACTTCTTGACTGGAAATGTTGCCACCGTAGTTTTCTACACAGGATCCAATTTCTAGGTGAACAGTACCCGTCGAGGGTTCGCCCTGCATTGGGAAGGGTCTCGGTTCCAGCCGATTCCGACTCTGCACAGCTCCTCCTACACGAGCACCCCCACTGGTGCGGTGTGGTACCCCGTGGAGGGCGAGTACCCCCCAAATGCGGGGATGACGTGGTTGGTGAACGGAGGAGGCCCGAACGACGCCCCCTCACTCATCATGGACATCGTGAATGTCAACTTCGAGACCTGCAGTCAATCCGACCCCTGTCTCTGCGACGCCCTCATCATTTACGATATCAATGCCATCGGAGACCTACACGAAGTAGACAGGTGAACATTTTTGAATTATTGTACCACAAACGTTTTATTTTTTAATTCAAAAGGACATTTTCCATCTTTTTTGGTATTTGCAGGTTTTGCGGGGAAAGAAACAGTGCTCTTCTACCAAATGTCAGCAGTGATTTCATTATTGCATTTTACACGGACCATGAGGACATTCCCGGGATTGGATTGGGATTTCAACTGGATTGGAGAAAAATCGTGGTGACCACTACAACAGAAGCCGAAGCAACCACTGTGTCTACTGAGGCTCCAGAAACAACCACTGTGTTCCCTGGACCAGTCAGTAAGTCTAGCCTCTGCTTTTCGAATTTAAAATTATTCCTTCAGGAGTTCTATCTATTGAAGAAGTTTATACCTGGGTTCATTATTTAGTGATGATTTCTTGATTAAGCAATTTCAAAATAGTTTATATTGTTTTTTTTAGTAACCACATGTGGTGGAATAATTGAAGCCTATTCAGGAACAATTGAATACGCCTACGACTCAACGTACAACAATTACGAAAAATGTGTTTGGACGATTCGAACAGCAAGCTCTGCAATCGAATTAACGAAATTGGAAAGTTACTTTGAACTTGGCCTGGACTATCTGTCTGCCTTCAGCATAATTCCTAGGCAAGGCCTCAACCAGACTGTAGAGCTGTAAGTTGTTTGAAATCAAAATGATTTCTTCCCCATTATCATTAATAAAATAAATTCCTAATAATTCTGTTTTGATTATTTCAGTGGACGAACTTCAAATGCTGAACGGACGGTGGTGATGCAGGGTCCGGTTGTTATTCTCGTGTTCCACTCTGACCATTCGATTACTCGTCGCGGATTCCGAGTCCATTACCGTGCAGTTAGCACCCCAGTTATGCCAAACTATCACGACTTCAACACTGGCACAATACCCGACTCCCTGCAGTATCCAGCTAGCGGATCCTATTCCAATTACGAACTGTCGACTTTTGCAATAACCAACGAGTACTCAAACACTGGAACCGTCAATCTGGTACTGAACAGCTGGAATTTTGAAAATCATCTCACGTGTAGCTATGACGGTCTCATCATCTACCAAATTAATACAGGGAATCTGCGCCAACTCGGACTGTAAGTTTTTACTTTCTAAAGTAGATAACATCTATTAAGTGGAGTTTTCCGAATCTGAATTTGATTTCTGCATCTGATTTCTGAATTCGCGAATGTTGAAATATTTCAAATTTTGTGAATTCGGAAGTCAGAGTACAATTTATAACAGAAATAATTTGGTAAGTGACTCTAAACGCTTTAGAATTTTTGAATGCCGACGGGAATACGGAAATCAAATTCAAATTCGTAACTCTAATCGGACCTTTATTAAGCATTAATTATATGAAGTTATAATAAGTGTTATCAGAGGACTCCAAAAACTGCTGAACTTTTAGATGGTGTGGAACGTCAACAGAACCTCAATCTTATGAAGGCAATGCTTTCCTCCTTGTTCTCTACAGCTACAGCGACCAAACTAGTGTGGGAACTGGCTTTAATGTCTCCTGGACATGAAATTATTAAGACTTCAACATAATGACACGCAAATTCTGAGTCAGAGATGATGGCCATTATTTTAGTTAACACTCCTTAACTTTTTTATCAATAGTGATCATACTTCGCATGGTTTTAGCCTTTTAAGCTAAAAACATCGGTAGTATAGTATAGTAGTATTTTATCAATAGTATAGTAAAACTTTTTCCCTTGTAATACTATTATTCATTGTTTATTGAGACAGTTCTCATTGTGCATGTGCATTTTAAAAGGCATGTAGTAATGAAGTGTTAATTGGAAAGTAATAAAGATTTTATAGTTTAAAACACCAAATACATATCACAATTGGGACACAGTGACATACAGAGCGTCCCAATGTAAATATTATAAAGGACTTAGTGTACTAATATTATTAACTACAGTGAAAGACAGAAGTCACGCACCATAGGCACCCAAAGGACATTGGTTACGATGTTTGACATTGCCTTTTAAACAGTTTTAGAGGTATTTTTAAACATTACATGCATTTTCGTATGGTGCGTGACTTATGCTCCCCATTGTATTGTCCATATAAATTCCCTGCTCACACACCGAATTCAGAGTGCTGTAAATCAACTGAATTATCTGCCACTCAATATTCTATATTTGTTACCACGATAAGCAAAGTACAAATGAAGTGAAAAATGAGGATTGCAGAGTTATTGATTTCTACATAATTAAAATTGTCAAACGAGTATTTCAGCAGAAACGTGGTTAAACCCACTGACTGATATAAATGAAGCACTTCAGAAAGGAAAAACTTTACATATATAAACAGGACAATCCACGCCGAAGCGTCATTGGGAGCAGATCCGCTGCACTAAAAGCACCACAAAATCTGTTTGCAACACATAACTGAAAAGGCAAAGTTGCTACTGCAAATATAAAAATGTCCAAATGCATTTACATTGCGGCTTTGGTCATAGGAGTAATATCATCACAAATCGGGGCTACCATTCTGAATGGGCACCACGAACTCACAGGTATGGAAACCCAACTCTCAACTATAAATTATTCAATTTTGTCCTTTTGGGAACGAAAACAAATATTTTTACTGATTTCTCATCAATTGGCACTATTTCAAAGGAATTGAATCGTCAGAAGGAAGAAATGGTCAGTGCGGTGGAACAATTGAGTTGGATTCTGGAACTCTCATTTACCCTGGAGCAGGAGAAATCATCAAACCAGGAGAACTCTGTATCTGGACGATCCACTTAAGGACAATGGATGGCTGGAGAATGAATTTCACAGATCTGGATTTACCCGGGTTCAATGCAGCATGCGTCAGGGCGGCTGTCAGCATTTACGGACTTTCCAACCTCATTCCTCAAGATAATCCCGAAAGATACAGGTTAATACCGAATATAAATAAATAATTAATTTAGGTTTCAATTTAATTTTAAATAAAATAATTATGTTCTGGTAACAGATTTTGCAATGAGAACGGCAACGGAGGAACCCATTTCTTGACTGGAAATGTGGCTACTGTCGTTTTCTACACAGGATCGAATTTCCAAGTGAATAGTACCCGTCGAGGGTTTGCTCTGCATTGGGAAGGGTCTCGGTTCCAGCCGGTGCCGACTCTGCACAGTTCCTCTTACACGAGCAACCCCACTGGTGCGGTGTGGTACCCGGTGGAGGGTGAGTACCCCCCAAATGCGGGGATGACGTGGTTGGTGAAAGCAAAAGGCCCCTACAACGCCCCCGCAGTCCAAATAGACATCATGAGTGTCAACTTCGAGACCTGCAGTCTCTCTGACCCCTGTCTCTGTGACGCCCTCATCATCTACGATATCAACGCCATCGGGGACCTCCATGAAGTAGACAGGTAAACTTTTACTCTATTATAGTTCTACATAAATTATTAAAAATACTGTTTTTATTTATTTTATTTTCTACTGTTTTTATTGGTTCCAGGTTTTGTGGGGAAAGAAATAGTGCTCTCTTACCAAATGTCAGGAGTGATTTTATTGTTGCTTTTTTCACGGACCATGTAGACATTCCGGAAGTAGGATTAGGATTTCAAATGAATTGGAGACAAATCGTGGTGACGACTACAACAGAAGAGGGTGCAACGGCGGGTACCACTGACGTTCCCGAAACAACTACTGAGTTCCCTGGGCCAGTCAGTTAGTCTAGCCTCTTCGTTTTAAATTTCGAAATGCCTATTTTCGTTTTGAAGTCCAAGTGAAGTATTTTATTTTGCTTTGAATTTCTCTTAGTCATTTGTTTATTATTCATTTCCAAAATGTCTATGTTTTCAGTAACGACCTGTGGTGGCGTAATTGAAGGAGATTCAGGAACTGTTGAATACGCCTACTACTCAACATACACTGACCAACAGAAATGTATTTGGACGATTCGGTCTCCCTCAGGAAATTCTGCAATCGAATTAAGGAAATTAGAAAGTGACTTTGAACTTGGACACGATTGGATGTCTGCCTTCAGCATAATTCCAAATCGAGGACTCAACCAGTCTGTAACGATGTAAGTTAAAATTAATAAATTAATAAAATTCAAATCCAAGTTTTTTGAATAAATTCAAATAAATCCACTTTTTTCAATAAATTCAAATGCAACTTTTTTGAATAAATTCAAACAAATTCAAATTTTTTGAAAAGAAATTCAAATAAATTCAGAATTGTTTAAATAAATTTAAAATGCTTTGAATAAATGAATTTGTTTTCCTTCCGGCTACTGTGTTATATCCGTTTTGCAATGGTTTATTGAAATGGATTCCACATAATTCTGGTTTTACTGTTTCAGAGGAAGAATTACGAATGATGAAGAGACGGTGTTGATGCAGGGCCCAGTTGTTATCCTCGTGTTTCATTCTGACCGTTCGGTTCATTCCCGGGGGTTCCGACTCCACTTCCGTTCTGTTGGCATCCCAGTGGACCCGGTTCCCTACTATCACGATTTCAACACTGGTTCCAAACCCGGTGCCCTGCTCTATCCAGACAGCGGGTACTATTCAAATAACGAACTGTCGACATTTGTCCTTACCAATAATTACACCAACGATGGCTCCGTCCTTTTAAATCTTAATTCCTGGAATTTCGAAGATGAGGCTTCCTGTGGCTATGACGGTGTAATCGTATATCGCATTAACATTGGAAATATTCGGCAAGTAGCACTGTACGTTTTTATTTTTGCCTTCTTATTTAGCTGAAATGCTTTTAACGCTTTTATAGCTGTCTGTCCATAGAGTTCACTTTAAGATAATTCGTAAAAATTATTTGTAATAAATCGAGTACTGAAATGCATCGTTCACTTCGAAGATGAACCCTCTGTGACCTTTGACTTCCGAAAAAAATTAAAGGGCTTCAATCAAACGCAAATGAAAGGGAGGGAGTAACTATCACTCTCTTAAGGTATCCAAATGCCTCGTCCTGGTGACGGGGCTGTCCAACTTTGTAGCCGACAGTCAATCAGACAGTGTAACCCAATTTTTTAAATTGATAAATCCCCAACATTTAATTTTTTTTAATGTATAATTTCCCGCATTTTAAATTTTTTAAATCCACAATTCCCCGCATCTTAAATTCTTTAAATTCCTAATACTCCGACATTTATGTTTTTTAGACTGATAATTCTCCTGCATTTAAATTTTCTTAATTGATAATACTCCGACATTTATATTTTTTAGATTGCTAATTCCCCGGCATTTAAATTTTTTTAAATTGATAATTCCCCTGCACTTATATTTTTTTAATTGATGATTCCCTGGCATTTAAATTTTTTTAAATTGATAATTCCCCTACACTTAAATTTTTAAATTGATAATTCCCCGGCATTTAATTTTTTTAATTGATAATTCCTCAATTTTACGAAAAAGCTTACAACGGGTTATTAGGGTTGAAATTGTTTTAGCAGGTGTTTTCAAAAATTCTCGCTGAATTTTCAGATGGTGTGGAACGTCAACAGAACCTCAATCTTATCCAGGCAATGCCTTCCTCCTCGTTCTCTACAGCGACCAATCTAATGTGGGAACTGGCTTTAATGCCTCCTGGACATGAAATTCTTAAGACATCAACAAAATAACACAAATATATGAATGTCATATGAATGTTTCGTTTTTTGATTTTATTTTTCGTCTTGTGATTTAATATTTCGTCTGTCACGTAATGGATGTGTATGGATGCTTAGCAGCAATGTTAACCAAGGTACTTGTAGCTATGCACACGGAACATGGTAGTTTGGTAAATTATCATATTATCATAATACCCCACATTGTCCTGATTATCAAAAAGATTACTTATGTAAACATATAAGTGGCATTGCTGCAATTAAGAAGCTTACATCTTTTCCTCCTAAAGTGTGGAAACTTCTAATTACTCAGAAGCGCAAAGTGGCAGACTTAAGGGAGCCACGAAAGCTTTACTTAAATGTTAAACCGTTGTTAAATATACCTACCATTGTAAATACTACATTGACGAAAAATTAAATCACAAGACGAAAAATTAAATCAAAAGACGAAAAATTCATATGACGAAAAATTCAACCGAAAAAGACGAAAATTTAAATTCTTAGGACGGAAATTTAAATTCTTAAGACGGACCATTAAATTTATGTCATTAAGAATTCGACGCAATGACAGGTTTTTGAAGCCAGAGTGACATACTCAAGCATTTGTAATATTTTAGGTTTAACTTTTTTAAGAGTGTAATTATGCCATGATTTTAAACTTATCAGAACCTACATTGTATATTCATTGGGAATAATTTCTTCTGCTTGTACATTTTGTAAGCATTGCATTTGACACGTAAATCAATCTGAACTGCACTGCACTGATATTTGCAAGTAATAAAGATTTGTACGAAAGCTATTATTCTTGTCTTTGAGGTAAGTCTCACTTCCATGGAACACCGTTGCAATAGTAATAAAATAAACATTTGGAGAGGCATTTTCAAATATTACAGGCATTTTCAAATATTACAGGAATTTTCAAATATTATAGGCATTTTCAAATATTACAGGCATTTTCCAATATTATAGGCATTTCAAATATTGCAGGCATTTTCAAATATTATAGGCATTTACAAATATTACAGGAATTTTTAAATATTATAGGCATTTTCCTATGATGCGTGACTAGTGCCCCAAACTAACACAAAGTGATATTATTTCTTCACGATGGGTGACTTTGGCTCAACCCTGTACATCACAATTTGTCTGCACTACATTTGTATTTCCCTGTGTACCTCGTCGATATAACCGGAATATATTTACAAAGCATTTTTAATATATAGGTCATTGATATCTGCATTGAATGTATTATTTAGTGACTAAAATAAAACCAATGAAATAGCTAACTGGTCAAGTGGAACGATGCTAATTCAAACAAATGCTTCACCTGAGCTGACCACAGAATTATGATTGCGTGTTTACAGTAGCTTACTACAATGCCAGTTTCTAGACTAAGTTATGTCATAATATTAGGTATACCATAATAATTTCCTATTAAATATTACTGTCTCTTGGTAAGCATTCGAAAAGAAAATAATAGACACAGATGGAGCATATAATGCACTCACTACATACTGTACACACTAACATTGTGTGTTAAGCAATTATGTCGTAAGCAACTTACCAAATGCTTGCGCACAACACGCAATACGTTTTGGAGAACGTTGAGTCGGCTCGGGATTTGATTGCCGCTGTGTGCAGCTCCCTAGTAGTCTCAGTATGATTAGTAGCTAGCACTAGTAGCCTGTGTTTGGACGATTCGAACATTCCCAGGAAGCTCTGCAATCGAATTAACGAAATTGGAAAGTTGATTTGAACTTGGCCTCGATTATCTGTCTGCCTTGTGCATATCTTTTATTCAGCCAACAATTCAAATCGGGGTAGTAAATGCATATATGTATTTCACCCAGGTTAAAGTGTTCCTTTGAAATTCTCCACAGGAATCACGCCTTCCAAAATGAGACTGCGCAGTCGATTTTTAAAATAAACCCTCCCGGCTATTGAAAAATTGAAAAATGCTTTTAAAACGTGTTTCCAAATTGCAGGTCATGAATCCTGGAATCATGTGTCCAATATCTGAACCTTTTCTTTCCCCTCCTAATTTAAACGGATAGAGTTATTATTAAAGGTCGATCTTCCATATGAAAAACTTCGGAAATAATAAATATAATAAATAATAAAATAATAAAAACCCTAGTATGTTTAACAGAAAAGTAACTTAAAACATAAGTTATGTAGCGGGTTTTCTAATTGCGGGTTTTGGGATGCAAGATAATTTTTTCCCGTTTCCGGATGAACTGTCAAGCGACACTTATAAATAACAGCATAGGAATATTAAAATTGGGAATTGATTGGAAAGAAAATGACTTTCATTTTGTAATTATTGTTTTAATTGAAATTTATAGCCATGAGAGCGATACATTATGAGTCGGTTCATTTTCTCTCTACTGCTCTCTTACTTTACTAATAGAAAAATTAACAATTCACGTCAATTTTTGTCAATTTAGCCAATCATGTCAATAATAAAGAACTAAACTATTTTACTGTAATACTACAAAAGACATTTATGATATATATGATATATACCTATATATTATACAAATTGCTATATACTAATGAAGCATTAAACAAAGCTACGGCATCGTTTTAGTGTTTCTACTATCAATTCAATTCGTATTTATTGACATTTCAAAAACCAATAATGCCAATAAAGAACATCTGCCAGAACACAGTTAACAAACAGAATCAGCATTTTCTACTAGGCATCCGCTGCTCTGTCTTACACTTTATTCACATGGTTTACATTAATGACACCATTAAAGATGCACATTTTACAACAACTATGAGAGCATTGTTGGAGATTGTTAATTGGGATCGATAATGAGGGTTTAAATTAATTTAAAATCCATTCGTTTTTATATTAAAGTGTATCGATTAGTATATTCGATATTGATTTTATTGTACTTCAGGGTAAAAAAGTCGGAATTAAAACTGTAACAGTCAAAGTACATGGAGACACAGTCACAAAACCTATTACCTTATCATATTGATACAAATTCACGTATCAGATAATTATAATATTATATAAATATATTTATAATAGTGGATTAAACAGCCATTTAAAATAACTTAGACAGGTTGGAATTGGAACCCTCTTTATGTTACACTTTGTACTTGCGAAATGTTAAAATAGCTTGCAGTGTTCCAAGACTGATAGAAAATAAAAATTTGATAATTTTGTTTCGTCTTGTAATTGAGAATCGACCAATGGAGATCTTGCAAGGCATACAGGAACGTGTGAACTTCTGAAAGATTTTCTTTTCAAAGGTTGACCAACTTGTATTTGAAATGTTACGTCCCCAAGATTCGATACATGTACAGCTGTGTTCGTAGGGAAGTGACCCCGATACAATTAGTACAAGCCATCCTGACTGCAATATGATTACGCCTATTACCAAAATGGTTGTTTTTACAATGTGCATTTTTCTAAAGTATACAATTGAAGTAGAATGGTATGAGTCTCAGGTTTTTACAACTTAATGCAAATGTTTGAAACTTCACACGTCTCACTTTCTTTAAATATGTTAACTAAGATTTTACACCTACTCAGTGGTCACTAAGTGTAAAATATTCTAAATGTGTACTAATATGTACTAATATTGTGTATAGGAAGTATATAATAATATGGAGAAGGAATTATGAGTAGTCAGATACTCCCCACTTAAGGGTCGGTATTTTAACTGACTGAAAAGTAATGAAGGACTTTGAATTACGGACAAGCCGAGTAATCAAAGTATAGGTAAGGTAGTAATAGTGTAGCAGGAAAGTAGATGTGACTCGTAGAGTGTATTAAAGGTGAAGTGAAGAGAGATGAAATTGTATTCAACTCGAAAATTGAATTGATTTATTGCTACTAAAATACACGTTTAAATATGCTTTTACAGGGAAATAAATACCTTAAAATTATTCATTGATTTTACAGAGTAATTGTTTTGCAACCTAATTATATACGTAGTTTTACAACGGAATTGTTTGGTAACCTAATTATTATACGTATTTTAGTACAATAATCATAATATAATAGGTCATATTTTCTAAATAACATCAATTTGAAAGGAAGATTTGTATAATAAGTATTATCTACAATAACATTACTTAGAATCTTACATAAATCAGATAGAGGAAAATTAAAGATTAAACTAATTTAGTTTCCTTGACGTACTGTGCGTGTGTAAGTAATCTATGTATTTTCCTTATTTGTGCTCTACATGCTAATACTATGTACGTCAGTGTGCTAATATCAGAATTAGCTTTCTGTGTCAGTATTACTAACATAGATTACTAATCTAGAAAAATTACGTATTAATAATCTATAAATATATTGCATATCGCAACAACAATAATCAAGAAATTCATAATATAAATGTCTGTTTTAAATATAAACTGTAAGAGAAGAATCGGAACATTGTACACATCGTTTGCTTGAGCAATCATTATTTGAAAATATCTGTAGACTGGTGGCAAAATTGATGGTTTTCGAAGTATTTTCAAGGCATGGTAATTGATCCTTCCAAACCTATATACAAATTTATTGCGTACTTTATTATAATTTTCTGAACTTTTAAAATTAATGAGGTAATAATTTTTCACTGATTTTACTAGCATAACTCAAAGCGTAATATATTTTCAATCAGCATGAGATTCAATGATTCTTAAGAATTACTTGCCTTAATTCGCCAAAGAACTCTTTGGAAGAAGTACAGATAAGTAGTATCGCCGATGCGTGTAACAAGGCATTGGCTATTGCACAATAACACCACCAACAGTGAATTAGAGCCAGAGGAACGAAATAATACCAGTAAAACTCGTCAGAGGGATTTAATGCTGAAGTGATGAAAAGCGGATCCGAAGGAAGTACGAATATCATACTTCCAAGCGCAACGGGAAAACTTACACAAACCAAATAAGCCAAGAAAAGGATGGCCTCCACAGCAGACGGCCTGTCCTGATATTTCTTTTTAAAGTATTTTTCTAAAGCAGCAGTATTTTTAGTTACGTATGTATTAATGAATTGTGAAAAAGTAGAATTAAATAAAATGAACAAAACTTACTTTTCCAGGTCGAAAGAGTCGTTAAAGCGGAATTGAGCACAATGCAGATTTCTTTCTGTTTAAAAATGATAACATTAACGGATACAATCGGAATGCACATTGCTATTGTGTAGACATAGCACGAGCAGCGGGAAACTATATCTCCATACATTGTTTCATAAGTAGCTCTCACTATATTATAAAACCAAAATAAATGAGTATAGGCAACGAAAAGATACCACTTTGACAAAATTAGTCTGCTGGTGGCGATTTGAATAGGTTTTCCTGTTTTCTTTGGACACCAAATAAGCGGCACCCCTCCACAAAAGTTTCCCCAAGTAAAAAACCAAGAAAATATGTTGATGGAAAGCGATGTTACCATTCTTGCAACCTACGATGATTTAAAATGCTTCAAAGTTAATGCTGTCTCTTTATGACTTTATAGAAATACTAAACACCAATCTGGGCATGGCTAAGTATCGTTTATAATATATAGTGAGATGAGATTTTGCTGAAAAAAGCTTTAAAATTCAAATTCGGTAAAATAAAAAAGGTTAATAATGGGAAGAAAGTCTGCATGGTTGTCCTTAGTGTAGGAACGTGCTTACTCCTTCGAGTTATTGTACAAATTGACAGACTGGCTGAACTACGTATTTGCATATAGTTCCAGTTCCTGCTTTATTTCATTTTAGTAATAATGGATTATTGGATTCCTTCCACATTGATATAATCGCAATTTGTCAATAAATTAAATTCTCAAATCGTGAATAATTAAATGCTATGCTACCCAACCAGCACACAAGTTACTAGTAACTACTTTTAGCATCCTAACCTACTCGGCACTGTGGACAAAAATTACTACTCTTGAGTTAATACTAGGTCTTTCAAAAATAGCAACTGCAGTTCATCATCGATTCAAAAGAAAATACAATTACAGCGTACGTACTTTGTCATTAAAAGGTAGCTACAAACAAAACTTCCGTATCCCTACTTTAAAGTCTCTAAAACGTTGATAATAACAACCGCGCGAAGTTAACTAAAAGGCGGGTTAGCTGCAGAACAGACCGCTCAGTTCAAGCTGACGTAAATGGTACCACGAAATGGAAAATTGTTGAACGCGGGTGTCCCCAAGGAGGTGTGTTATCACCACATCTGTGGAACCTTGTTGTACTGGAGCTGCTTGAGGAGCTGTCCAGGACTAGCTCATCGTATAAGCAGGCCTATGCAGATGACTTGAGTATGCTCCAGGTGGGCATGGATCAATCCACTGTAAGGGCACTGTCACAATCGACTTTGAATGTTACAAATGATTGGTGCAAGAGGAGGCAACTCTCGGTCAATCCTGAGAAAGTGGAAGCTATACTCTTCACAAACCGGCGTATTCAAATGATTCCCTTATCTTTGGAAGGTAAGGTTATCCCATTTAGGGACGAAGTGAGGTATCTAGGGGTAACTCTTGACAGGCGTCTCACCTGGAAGTCTCACTGTTCCATACAAGCAAAGAAAGCCAAAGCGAAACTATTTCAATGTAGGCGCGCTTTGGGCAAAACTTGGGGTCTAAACCCTAAAATCACTTATTGGCTATACACGGCAGTAATTAGACCAGGCCTCGCCTTAGGGGTGGGGGCCTGGCTAACTGCTGTATCTGTGGAGGCCAGAATGAAAGACTTGAGAGCGGTACAACGCACAGCACTGTTGATGATTACAGGAGCTATGCGGAGTACACCTACAGCAGCATTGGAATGCCTGATGGGCATACCACCATTAGAGATATTTTTAAAGAAGATGGCAGTCATGTCGTCTATTAGACTTCGGAAATCCGGGCACTGGCTAAATTGGCAGGGCCGTGGGAGTACGAAGAGACTTACTCATGTTGAAATAACATCAGTTCTGTGGGACAGTATACCAGAACTAAGTCTGCCTAGGGAGGACATCTCTCGGACGGACCTACATGGGAACGATCGCATAAATTGGTGGTGCAAGGAACAACAAAATTTTTCTGAAAATATGATAGTGGAACCGTCAGGCAACCGGATTGTCTGTTACACTGATGGGTCTAAAATCAAAGGAAGAACTGGATGCGCAGCAATTGTCTATATGCTCGGAGGGAAGCAAGAGATTGCTCGACCACTGGGAACATATGCCACTGTTTTCCAAGCAGAAATAACAGCAATAATGATAGCCGCAAATGCCCTAACCTAACTCGGATTCTCTAAGCGCCCTTCAGGCACTAAGAGGGGATGTTACCTCGTCTTCTCTGGTGCTGGAATGTGCAAAATCACTTAATAACATTAAAGGTACTACCACATTACACTGGGTCCCTAGTCACCAAGGGATACCAGGAAATGAGGAAGCTGATCGACTGGCAAAGGAAGCTGCTCTAACCACTCCATGTGGGCCTGAGCCTTTTCTTCCTCTGTCATCAACAACAATAAAGACTATCATGGAGGTTTGGAGTAGATCTCAGCATGCGAACTCTTGGATAAAAAGAAAGGACTGTGGGCATACTAAACTTTTCTTGCCTATTGTTAACAATGGGACGGGAAAATACTGCCTGCATCTTAAAAGAGGACCACTTAGGTCTCTCATTCAATGTGTAACAGGTCACTGCCACCTTGCTGGGCATCTCCACACCATGTTGGGACGGGGGTCACCTCTCTGCACCCTCTGTGGAACAGAGAAGGAGACACCTGCCCACTTGGTGATGGACTGCCTCTCCCTGGTGTTGGAAAGAAACCTGTTCTTCGGTTACTGCACAGGTAAGCACATCTCTTTACCGGAAGTACCACTATCGGCTATACTCGGTTTCTATACCAAGGTTAGCCAGATCGTTGGCGCTTCCACACAGTAACTTGTCATTCTGAGGAGTTTGCAATGGGCCCGATTGATGGTCTGCGCACTGTATGTATTTCTGTTCCCATAGAATACATGCACCTCATATAACATACATACATAGCTGCAGAACATGTAGGACAAGCATTTTGATTGATTAGCCGTTAGCCATCACCATCAGCGTCCTTTCTTCAATTCCTGGAAGGGAAATATTTTTCGATTTCCAATTTATTTTTGGATTTTGAAAAAACTTTAGTTACGTACAGATAACTCCTTTAGGAGCATTGACAGGTAAGATTGGTATTTTATAACTGTTAATTTATAAGTCTTTAAGTAATTGCAATATAAACACACATAAATAACTACAGAACTCATTGCTGCCTTCTGGTTCTTTTTACAAATCATTTCTTATAATTTTGGCAACTAGCTGTATTATATCTTAGTTGTACTTGATTTTGTTTAATATTTTTAGGGCAACAAGGAAATGGCCGGATACTGACTATGTTTATGAAACTTTGGTGTAAATAGAGTAAATGATTTGTTTAACCCTTTAACTATGGTTTCTGTCATTGCTGTTTCATGTGCAATATTTTAAAATGTAATTTTGTATACCTAAATTTATTTACCGAATAATTATTTAAGTCAGTGCAATGTAGTACTTCAAAAATATTTTTTCTTTAGCTTATTAATTGTTTGCAATGTTTTTTTAACGGTTCAGTAGGTTTTGAATTACGACTAAGTAGTAGCGACTAAGTAGCGATGTGT